>JAPDFJ010000020.1:0-510656 GCA_027569595.1 Penicillium sp. G339
TTTGCGTGCTGACGAACAATCTTCGATTGGAGCCTTTCAGGGAACCCTTTTCTAAAGAGGCTTGACCGCTTAGTATCAGCAAGAAGGCTGTCATTTGTGATAATAGTGGATACTTCGTCAAACTCCTTAAGGTAGTCCTGAATCTCCCTTGTGGTTTTACGATCAACTTTAGCGAGGTGATAGAGATAGTCTTTCTTATATATCTACTATTCTAAGTCGTCAAAACTTAGTTTTGAACCCTTCCCAATCTCTAGCCTTCTAGGTCGGCTGCTTTTCAACCTAAACGCGTACGCTATGACTATAGTACTAGGGTAATAGGCCTATTTGATGAGCAAAGTCTTCGTCACTAGTACGTCTATAAGTATCTTCAAAGCTATATAGGAATTTTGAAGTATTCTCCTTTTTAAAATAAGGAGTATCTAGAGTATTAGGACTAGGTAATATATTACGTATTAATAGTGGTATATATCCTATAGGATACGGCATTTAATAGTCTAATAGAACGTAGTAGGCGCCGTGCTATAGGGCAGAGGGGTTCCTTGAGGTACACTAGTTTAACTATTCAGCGGATAAGTAGGTCCAGAGAGACACAAAACCACCACCCAGTCATATAGGCATGAGAGGTAGAGGGCGTAAAGAAATAAAGGAAAGCAAACTGAGGCCGTAAGGCCTTGAAGCCTGAGTAACTGCGTCCGATTCGGAAAGTAAGAGATGTGTAAGATTGTTGTTCTATCTAGCCTTCTGCACTGCACATAACGTTTCATACAATATTGAGGCCTCAGGCTCACATCACCTGATAGTCGACAATTCCCCCACTGCATTGGGTAGTTGCTTCGCTCGATAGTCTTATTTGCGGGATGTGGGCAAGTCCCACTGCCAGTGTTAGGAATAAACTCGGCGCTAGGCCAGGTTCCCCGCAAGACTTCTGTCGGTACGGAGGTGTATGCCCAATCAGGTCCATGGAAAGTTGTCTGAATTCTTGTTATGTTCGCTCACATACTAATTTGTATGCGGCCGACCATGACTAAGACTTTTGGCTAAGTTACAATGATACATTCTGACCATGCCGTACAATACCAATTCCCCACTGATGCCGACATCTTCGGTCAAGCTTCACCCCGACGCTAGCTCTCTTGATGAATAACAATCTGCCACACGTGTGTTCCTTTTTTAGTTGGGATCATCGTGGATACGTGCCAAGGTTGCACTCGTTTAATGCTTGTCTTCTGATGAGTCGATCATTCACCTTATTGAGATATTTGTCCTGCTTCGTCGGCGTGAGACAACCCGAGGGGTGATATCATTGTAGTAGTTCGGATTATTTGATTCTAAATTACTCTGGTTATATATTCAGATGGACCTCGCTTGTTCAAATATGACATTTCGGCTAACTCAGTCTCGCAATGTGGAAGCTGTCCGTGAAGTTTCTCACCCTTTTGCTGCTTCTGCCGCTTGGGCTGGCAGATACAAATGACCAAACCTCTGCGAAGCTGGACAGGGGATCATTTCAGAACCCCGCGGCACGACTCCGTCCTCGCTTTCGGTATTGGCTTCCCGACTCGGGTGTCGATGTTGAGATAGTTCAGCAAAATATCAAAGCCGCCGGTGCCCTCGGCGCAGGCGGAGTGGAATTCCTGCCATTCTACAACTACGGTGGTGAGTTAGCCCCGGAGCCAGCGGGGGCCAATTGGACGAGAGATGGATTTGGGACACCAGCTTTCCATGAGATGTTCTTGGCTGCATTGCATGCGCATCAAGAGGCTGGTCTGGTGATGGATTTCCCGCTGGGTCCGAATCAAGGACAAGGTGTCCCGGCAGATCCAAGTGATGAGGGGCTACAGTGGGATCTAGTATGCTCTAGTCTCTAGCGGAACTTTTGTGATGGAATATGAGCTAATTCTCTCAGCAACCATTTTCTGTCTCCATTCCTGGTGATGGTCACTTTCAAGGCGCAATCCCTGGCTGGGGTGCCGGCGAACTAGTCGCACTTGTCTCGGCTGAAGTGTTGTCCTCTAGGAATAGTTCGTACCTAGAGTTAACTCTCAAAAATGGCACCTTGACAGACTGGGCAAAGAATGTCTCGTCGGGTGGAAGTGTCTCTCTTAACCTTCCTGCTACGCACAACACCTACCGACTGTTTGCCTTCTACCAGTTTCTTACTCATGAAAAGAACTTGGAGTACAGCAAAACTCCAGCCAAGACCATCTTCGACAATGGCTCTTATGTTGTCGATCATTTTAGTCCCCGTGGCGCCCAAGTGACAACCAAATTCTGGGAGAAATATATCCTTCCAGGTGGGGTCAAAGAATTATTAATGGAAGTGGGCAACTATGGTATCTACTACTAGCAACTCTTCCCCTTCATCTGATTCAATTCTAACTTGACTAGGCTGGGAGGATAGCATCGAGATATTATCCAATATCTCCTGGACGCCGTCCCTCCCCGGGCTTTTCCAATCAAAATACGGATACAATTTGAAGCCAATGCTACCGATCATCATGTTCAACGACAACAACATCAACACCCAGAGCTCAGAGCCTGGTGCTATAAAATGCCTTCTCGACACCCCTGATCAGGGTCTTGGATACATGAATGATTTCAGAGGTGCTCTCGTAGACGGATATCGGGGCTATATCCAGGAGCTGACTCGGTGGGTGAACTCGGAACTCAATCTGCAAATGTCAGCCCAGGTCTCATACAATTTACCAATGGACATGGAAGCAAATATTCCAAATGTGGACGCTCCGGAATGCGAAAGTCTACAGTTCCAAAACAGTATCGATGGCTACCGGCAATTCACAGGACCAGCACACCTCACCGGCAAACGGGTCATTTCCAACGAGATGGGAGCCGTACAGATGAAGACGTATCAACTTCCCCACAGCGAACTTCTTTCCTTTGTCAACCGTGCCGTAGTTGGTGGCGTCAATCAGATGGTGTTCCACGGACAGACTTACACTGGAAACTACTACGGTACTAGCTGGCCCGGGTATACCGCTTTCTTATATCAGTTTTCTGAAATGTACTCGGACAAACAACCTTCCTGGGACCATGGTTTTGGGGACTTCCTGAATTATACTGCACGAGTGCAATATCTTCAGCAGTCGGGTGTTCCGCGGACCGACGTGGCAATCTACAACAAGGTCTCTGTAACCGACCCCAGCTTTCCGACCATGTATACTGCAAATGATCTGATCGATGCGGGTAAGATTCTTTCCATTCCTACAAATTGTTTCCAATTATTAAATGATATCTCAGGATACACCTACTCCTACCTATCACCTGATAATTTCGCCCTTCCCGAGGCCAAGGTTCACAACGGTACCCTCGCACCGAATGGTCCCGCATACAAAGCTCTGATCATTACGAGTGATAGCAATCTCACTCTTTCTGGCGTGCACTATATTCAAAAATATGCCCGTGCAGGCTTGCCTGTGATCCTCAGCGGTGGAGACCCGGGAGTCTACGCCAGTCAAGACAACAGAGACCAGCCATCTATCCAAAAGGCAATCCAAGTCCTCAAAGGGTCAAGAAATGTCTACAGTGTCTCTGCCGGTCAGGTTGCCACAAAGCTGCTGGGACTTGGTCTGCGTCCTCAAGTGGCTCTGCAGACTAATGGCACATGGTACACCACCTGGCGCGAAGATTCCCAGAATGGAATGGACCATGCATTCGTGCTTTGTGATACCAACGCCTCGACTGGTACAGTGGATATTGCCAGTCAAAAGACCCCATTCCTGTTTGACCCTTGGACTGGATTGAAGAAACCTCTACTCGGATATACTCGGCATAAAGACCGGGTGGTCATCCCGCTATCTCTGGCAGCTAACCAAACCATTATCATTGGATTTAGCGAGGATGGAAATAGCTCCGCGGAACATGCCGCCCAGGTTCCACCTTCAGTGCTTGAGTACGACTCACGGAGCAGGGCTGTTCGTGTTTCTGCTAGTGAAGCCAACGAGTCGTTAGATCTCTCCGATGGTAAACACATCAACCTCCCTTGTGCAGAGGTTGCAGCTTTCACGTCGCTCTCCAACTGGACTCTCACGGCGGAGCATTGGGAGGCACCTAGCAACGTATCGGATGCATCTATCATCGCTACCAAACACAACACCACCCATCATCTTTCATCTCTAGTCTCATGGAGCCAGATAGAGGGCTTGACAAACTCATCCGGTCTAGGCTACTATACTACCGAGGTAAACTGGCCGCCAACCAATGGCTCCGCCGATGGCGCATACCTCTTCTTCGCTCCTATCGCCCACACTGCGCGACTGTATGTGAATGGGCACCAATTGCCACCTCTGGATCTTACGGCTCCCCGGGCGGATCTCACTGCGTATCTGAAGGAAGGACCAAATGAGGTGACTGTGGTGGTTCCGACGACGATGTGGAACTATGTTCGCAGTATTGCGAGAGATGTTGAGACGGTAGATGTTTCGCTTTTGACTGAGATCGGGTCGGAGCTTCCGGGACTTAGTGAGAACGGTTTAATTGGCGAAGTGGAATTGGTGCCCTATGCTACTGTTGAAATTGGATCTTGAAGTATATCCATGGTGCTTGAGTCACATACATGTGGCCCCGTCAGCTCGGAAACCCAATTCTACTAGTATATACTATTTCATCATTCTGCACAATTGACTCCTTTTCTCTCGATGGTATAATGCCCCGAGGTACTCCGTACACCCTAGGTACTTTCCACTCGATCTACTAGTATAATGTGCATCCTGAGCCTGTGCCTGCACGTGACATGTGGCAGGCCCAACGTAGACAAAGCAAAGCTGGGCGAGGTTTGACGGGCCGCACGGGCCACGATGGGCCGAACAAGTGCGAGATCGGTGTTGTGCAGAGCATATACTGGAAACAGAAAATGTAGCATTTAGAAAGGGGTTCTCCTGCATAAGAACACTAGGATACATGTATACGGAGAGTATGCAAAGTGTATGCAAATTGTGACATATAGAGATGCAGACAACATTGGAACCAAACATATTCAAGTACAGAATTATACGACCGCGTAGCTTGTACCACCATGGTCTACCATGGTCTAACCGAGTCCGTGCAGATCGGAGGCTCAAGTCTGGTACACCGCTAGTTAGGGCCCGGGATGTGCAGCCGGCTCGAACTGTTCGAGAAGGCACATCGGAAATACTCCATACTACCATGATCCAATAGTACAATATAGGTGAGTATACATTCAATAGACTCGGTGAGAGTGTGTGATGCTGAGTTCACCGTACACATACTCTCTCTCTATTCATTAATTAGATTCCCTCTTTATCCCGGTCTATAGTTCTCGGCGGGTTTCTACCTCTACCGTCAACATTGGGATGGATCAAATGAATACTATATGATCCCTTGATACCTTCGTACTACTGCTGATCCCGAGGTATTCCCGAGGTACGTAGGTACCACTAGACTCCTCCTCGCATCTCTACACACGTTTGCCCCGAATGGGAAAAAGCAGGGCTTGTCCTGCTGACTCATCAGATCAGCAGCCTCGATCGACGCTCGAAAACATCCACTTTCCTCCCCGATGCCCCGCTCAACGCTGGGCCTAACCGCGATGCGGCAGGACGCGCTCGTATCTCGTGGGTCCCGTTAATCAAGAAATTGAATGGCCGGCGCAATGACCAGGGGGTTTTTTGCCCCCTTCGCTGTGACTTGCTCGAACGGCTTCGGCAGACGTAGCACTCGCATTTGCCAGGGCAACTGGCCTGTCACTCGCCGCTGCACCTGCATTTTCCGCTTCAGGGCATCTACTGGGCTCTACTACACTCCTGTTGCCCCACATCCGAGAGCTATGATCCTGATCCGTCTTGTTTTTTATCCTTGTTGCTTTCTCTGCTTTTTCGGTCTTTGTTAGGACTCCTTTTTTCTACCTCCTTTGTACGCCGTATATAGTCGCCATCCTGGGCATTCTCACGGTCATCCTGATGTACCATCTCACCGTACCGCCCGGGCGAAAGCTTGCTGGATTTCCAGTGCAGCCTCTTTTCACCCCCCATGTCTATGTCCATGCCCATGTCTATGTCCATGCCCATGCCTGCCCCCAATAAGCGACTTCGACTCCGCCGGAGCCTGCACGAGCACCAGGTACGGCCCCAGCCCATGCACGCGATGCGCTCACTGCAGCCATGCGGCGACGGCGACAGCTTGTTCCCGACTGGTCCCGCTGGAGTTGCACCCTGCCCCTCTCAACAGCTTCTTTTTTTAATGGAATCTGACCCTTTGTCCAGCCTGAGTGTGTCCACCCGGGCCCTCTTTTCCTTGACCGTAGCATGATCATGCTAGGTATTCCTCGGCCCCGTCTCACGCGTCTGGAGACGAAAGCTCGCTCTGCATCATCTGTTTCGAGTACTTCTCTTGCTTCATTCTCGACCGCCGATACCTCTATTTCGACCCCGCCTACCATGACGGACCTCGTCCCGCCGTCAAAGCGGTTGATAGAGGAGTGCCAGCCGCCGCTCGCAAATGTAGCTCCCCCATCGGAGGAATCTTGCAATTTGCAGGATCTAGAGTTGATGATGCATTGGTGCACGACGACATATAGATCTATGGCGCGGAACCGTCCGGCCGAAGCCCTGTGGCAGACTGTAATCCCGCAATTATCATTGCGTTTTCCGTCTCTTCGACATGGGCTGTTAGCCCTGTCTGCCCTGCAGCTGGCTGGAGCTACTCGAAACCCGGAGCGCAAATG
This sequence comes from Penicillium sp. G339, assembly GCA_027569595.1. Taxonomy (NCBI): domain Eukaryota; kingdom Fungi; phylum Ascomycota; class Eurotiomycetes; order Eurotiales; family Aspergillaceae; genus Penicillium; species Penicillium sp. G339. The sequence goes on from JAPDFJ010000020.1 coordinate 6,701, forward strand.
GAGATATCTGCTCGCGGCGCGCGAACATCAAGCCCAGGCACTCGGAGGCATCCATCCAGACGGTGGCGGCGAACTCACTCAATCGCAATGCAATGCTTCGTTTGCCCTGTGTTGCGTGTTACTAGTCTGGTCCTTCGGGTATTGCCTGATTGATGACAGCTTGGACGAGGACGAGAAGCCGGACGTTCTGGACGAATTCCTGGAGGTGTTTGAGCTCACGCGATGGCTCGTGCGAGCCATGATGACTACCGTGGAGAGGGTGGCAGGTGGTGAGCTGTGGCCTCTTGTGCGACCTGCCGTGACGCCTCCGACGATGCCAGACATGTCGCGACTGATAGTGCGAGCAATGCAACGGCAGAATGGAATCGAGGCCGCACGCGATCCAACCCACGAGATGGGCGTATACGAAAGCACTATTGAACATCTGAGTAGCTGTCTGGAACAGCTCATGAACGGCGGCGAGCCCAAGGACTTTGTATTCTGTTGGACCTTCCGCGTCCCTGGTCGATTTCAAGATCTGGTCCGGGAGCGACAACCGTTTGCCTTGGTGGTGCTCGCCCACTACGCAGTCACCTTGCACCATCTGCGGGACACGTGGTGGATGGGCAATTGGGGGGCCAGGATTCTCAAAGAGATTGTTAACCTCCTAGGGTCGGAGTGGCGCGAGATGCTCATCTGGCCTATCGATGCGACCGGCTGTTCTTGGCCGGAAGAATGATTCTAGTCACTTGGACTGGTCTTTCGCAGTGGGGAGATGGTGGTGATAAGGGCTGCGAAAGGGCTGATGACGAAAAGAACTACCAGAGCATATGCCGGAGGCGGCAGGTCTTGTCGACGACTGGCTTGTTCCTGGGAAGTCCATGACAAGCTGTCTCCAGCTATAATCCCTGCATTCGCGCCCGCGACGGGCGCGACCATTATACATAACGAGTCACGAAAGCGTTGTAATTAGGATAGAAATCCCATCAATAGAGCCATCCTCCTGCGCCAGAAAAAAAAACTAAGAATAATATCTTCCCAACACCAAGCGCCATATCTTCCCGGGTGCATCGAGCGTGCCAGAGGTGAAGCCAGAGGTAAACCAATGACTGGATGAACGAGGGAAAGATAAGAATCAAACTAAAAAAAAAAAAAAAAAAAAAAGCAAAAGCAAAAGCACCAAGATAAGCCCAACCCCGCCTCCTAGCACTGCCCGCAGCACTTCTGGCAGTATTTCTTTGGCTCTTGTCCGTTCTTGTGGCGAGGAATTGTCGATGCCCTCAGTGCGAATGCCGAATACGAACCGGCCCATTGCCCGCGATTGAAGGCTCAAAGCGAGTCGACCATGGGGATGCTCGCAGTGATCGACGCAACCACTCAGCCAGAAGAAGACACCTTCCGCAGCTCCTGACGCTCGTGCTCGATCTCCTTGATGCGATCCTTATCCTGTGTGCGCACCCGCATCAGTTCCGCCTCCTGCTCCTGTCGAGCTCGTTCTTCCTCTTCCGGAGAGGGGATATAGGTATTCGCCGCGCCACCTACAGCCAACTTGTCAGTATCATTGTTCCTCTATTCCTCGGACTTGCCGAGTTTCGCTAGCTTCGCTGTTCTTCTCATGGCAGGTTGGCGGGGCATACCTCGTCCGGTGTGGTGGGGGATCTGCTGCGCCCGCAAGGGGGGCGACTCAACATCCTGGCTCTCGCGGGCGATCTCCGGTCGTTCGGGATCATTGTGAGCCATATTTCCTGAACCGCCGCGACCGGTCGTAAAGACTTCTTGCTTGATTGTGGGCGTGACGAGGTCTTTTGGGGTAGGGGCCGAATGTTGGCGCGAGATGTTGCCTGGGTTTGATGAGTTTGCTGTACGATCAGACACCTCGCTGGCACGACTCACCGGCGCCTCCGCGGCCGTAGGAGATGTTTCGGCCAGACATGACTGATGTCGAGCTCGAAGGGAACACTTTTGGATGGAAGGAGGGTCGAGGGTGGGGGATGGCAGATTCTGTTTCCGCCTTTGCGGCACGAGGAGCTCTCGCCTGACACTCGCACTCGGTTTCGACTCTCGGTATTACACTCGGCACGAGTCAGGGATGGTGAGAGTCTAGGGGATTGCCAGAGACCAAGACCTTTTTCCGATGCTTTGATGATGGATCGTGAATTACGGATTTTGCGTGTGGACCGAAATCGATCTTTTCCGCCAAGCTACCAATGAGGTCATGGGCACCGGATGCATCTACTTTTTGCACTTTTATACTTCTAACATACACCTCCCACGCTCAACACTCTCAATACTCGCGAGATTCGGATACAGGTGCCCCGAAAACAAGCCAGTCACCTACACGCACCTCTCAAATCAGTGTTATTACCCTCAGTACTTCCGCTCACTAATGGCATTGCAGTTACTGTACCGCGACTGGAAAATGAGCTCCGGCCAGCGTGACAGTCCCGGCCAATTTCCAGAGGGAAAGAGATACCCTCATCGGGGTATTCAAATCAAAGGAGCCACCGATGATCAGCTACCTGGTATCACAGACAGTGCCATTGTAGTCGTGTTGGCGTGGTAAAGACTCAAGAGTGACAATGTGCACCTCGCACAGCCCAGCATACTGAACAGGGACATCGCTGTTCTCAAAGTCGCCTGAATTCCCCCATCATTATCTCGGTCTCGAATGCTTATGGCGGAGTACGTCAAAGGACGCTCATATTCCCTGGTTCTGTAATTGAAGAAACCGGTTCGTACCGAGGTTTCGGGCGCATAAGAGCAGACCAACGGTCGATACTGTAAGAAAGGCGGCGACAGATCTACTGATATCTTTATTTTTCATGCTCATGAAAAAATGCTGCATCGAATGTAGTAACAGGCAAATGCTCCCAGTAAATATAGCAGTCTAGAAGGGCCCTACGAAGCATTGATATTAAATGTCCTCGCTCCAGACCACATGAAAGAGAACCTAGGAGTGAGATCATTTAAGTTAACAGTGTATTATAATGCTGACCATGCTGATGACTATTCAATGGCTCTTTGATAAAGCCTGTCGAGACCATTCTGAGTATGCAGTGTAAATGCCTTCGAGATCAAACTGTACCAGTTGCATCTATACAAGAGAATCAACAGCAAACATCATGAATTGACAGAACATCAACATATGCATACACGGGTATTTGTAGGACACCGATAACCCAACTTCCAATGATAATGTACTCAATGATAATGTATTCAATGATAATGTATTCAATGGCACGCCATGCGGGGTCTCTCCAGCTTCCCCACACTTAAAGCAGCCGAACCGAGGTCGCGCCCTAAGCTGGACCAACTAGGTACATAAACAAGTGAGCGAACGCTCTGCATGATACTTTGATCTGTCTAAGCCAAAGCCGAGGAGGGGACCAGGAATAACAGCCTTAAGTGTAGCATATCGACCATATCCTGATTTACCCTGTTTTGTTGACAGCCTCTGCTCTCCTCTATCTCTTTCTCCTGATCTCCCTTCCTCCCCCACCAACCCCAATCAAGATGGTCTTCGATCCCAAGCCACTGGAGCTGCCAGCTTCATACGAAAAGGTCTCCACAACCGGCCATGTCGTCGTTTCGCACCACCCACCCGGCTCTCCAACTGTGACCCCCGTCGTGGTGGTGACGCTGAACCGTCCCGCCAACCACAATGCCTTCACCGGACAGATGGTCGAGGACTTTGAGAAGCTCTTCCCCATGTTTGATATCGATGAGCGCGTCAAGGTGGTCGTGCTCACCGGCGCGGGCAAGATCTTCTGTGCAGGAGCAGACCTAGACATTGGCTTTAACGGCCACGTCGAGAGACAACATGCTTCCAATCACCGTGACGGGTAAGTTTGATCACACTCTTGCATTGCCTCTCGTGCTAATGATCCCCAGGGGAGGGCGTGTGGTTCTCGCCATTCATCGCTGCCGCAAGCCAACCATCGCTGCTATGCAAGGCTCCGCCGTGGGTGTAGGCATGACAATGACGCTTCCTGCTATGATCCGGTGAGAATCTAGAAGTTTCCCAGAATTGAGGCATGAAACTGACCTTTCTGCAGCATTGCGTACGACAAGGGAAAGTATGGATTTGTCTTTGGGCGCCGCGGCATCGTCCTCGAGTCCTGCTCGTCTTACTTCCTACCTCGTTTGATCGGCTTCTCCAACGCCAACTACCTCGTCGGTACGGGCGGTGTCTTCCCTCCTACCTCCAAGCATTTTGGCGATCTCTTCAATGAGACCGTCTCGGACGCATCCAAGGTTCTCCCTCGAGCTCTCGAGCTGGCCACTGAGATCGCTGAGAATGTCAGCCTTGCCTCTTCGTATCTCAACCGGGCCCTCATGTGGCGCAACCCTGGAACCGTCGAAGAAGCCCATCTGATTGAGTCTCAGATCCTCTACCATGCATTTGCATCTGAGTATGTTTCCCGGCCCTTATCTGATTCCCCGTACTAACTCTGTCAGTGACCAAACCGAGGGCGTCAAGGCCTTTTTCGAGAAGCGAAAGCCTAACTTCCGGGCCAATTTGGATGATAACCCGCCGAGCCGCTTGCCCTGGTGGACCGAGGTTGACACTGGCCGAGCTCCTAAGGCAAAGGCCTCATCGAAGCTATAGTCAAGGTCTCCTAGATGATGAGGAATGGGACCATTGTGGACCATTGTCAGCTGCTGATTCTCATGGCAATTTTTCTCAATCATAGCAAGCAACTCTAGCACAAATGAAACAAAATGATTGAATTTGAAATAAATAAATGCAGCTTGTTTGTTTACCAAGACATTTTCAAATACAAAAAAAAATGTAATACCCCAGCTCGCCCGGACCGCTAATGAGGAAAGCAAAACACCGATCCAGAGAAAAAAAAAAGAAAATGACGACCAGCTTGGTCCTGAACTTGCGAGCATTGCGAGCATTGCAGGCAGGGTCAACCGTATGCACACGAAGAAATTATGAGAAAATGCCAAAGATCCCGGTTTTAAGCGATGAAGTTGCGACGCTTGCGGTTGTAAGCGCGCTGGTCCTTGAGCCACTGTCGGTATCCTTTCACGCTGCCAATCTTCTCGCCGTAGTAGTCTGGGACGGGGTTGGAGATCGAGTTTGTGGAGGGATCAACACGGTATTGGCGGATGCGGTCGAAGAATTCCTTTTCTTTCTGCAGTAGAATAGTATGTTAGAGCTGAGGTATAGCGATGTAAAGGGTGGCGCCTTGAATCATAACCTACAATCGCAACGGACGGCGTGAACCGACGGTAAACCAATCCCCAGACGCCATTTCCAACCATCGGGCCAGCGAGCCATCCCAGGGCACCACAGGCCGCTGTTGCCAAGCCGAGAACGACAAAGGGGTCCAATCCCATGACCTGAGCACCTAGGGACTCCAGATCCTGTCCAGAGAGAACCTGCACGCCGGCAACCGTTGACACGAGCGACGTCACAACCGACGAGACGAGGGAGTACCGGCGGCGCGAAGCGCGGAGCTTGAAGAACGAGTCCCAGTCCAACTTCACCTGCTCCTTGGCAGCAGACGTCGATTGCATCCGCAGACCAGCCGGACGGGCGATGGTGGATGGAACAAGGCGAACCTGAGGCCGGAGGGCCAGGTGCGCGACCGATGCGCGAGTGGTCGTCGATTGAGGTCGGGTGAACAGCTTGGACGCCATTTGCGAGCTGGGTTGGAGCGAGCGTGGGCAGATGAGAGAGTTCATTGCGGTCGGGTTCATCCGACCGCCGATTAGCGAGAGGGCTGACATTTTGGAGGAACTGGGGTGTATGTGATCGCCGCAGAGTCGAATCAAGAGATTGCGTTGCCTCCAGCGAAGTCCGACGGAGGTGGATCGGTGGTTATGTCAGCAGACCCGAATGGCCACAACAACTGGACGGGTTTGTTCATGAAGAGTGGCAGACCAACAAACGCTGTTGTGGGTGAATAGAAAGGATGAAATGTGCCTTGGCATGTTTCATTCGAAGAAGAATCATGTTAACAGATCGACTGTTCATATAATGTAAGATCCGAAATATATTGTATGTTTGTATGTCTAGGTGCGTGACGCTCAGTATATACTAGTTAACACCAATTCCAACACCCAGCACCAGAAAGTCCAACCAGAAGAGCACGGCATAATGCAGATCGCTCAAAGCCAGATGCAATGCAATCAAAAGCTCTGCTTTCACTAATGCATTCTTAGCCAGGTAGAGAGCAAATATCAAAATTGCTTATCCAACGATGGCTTCTTCATAAAGAGGTGCAATGCAGACACCTATCAGTCTAGACAGCCTTTCACAAGCCATCTGTCCGCTTTATATCTCCAGAGCGAGACTGAGCCGGGATCGGAACCCCAAATCCATTGACGCGACCGTGCAGCCACTTCAGTGTAGCAGTACTGAGGGTCATCACAACCGCACTCAGCGAGAAAAGCGCAACACGACCAATGGTCGGCAGTTGGTCGAAGATAGGATACGGATACCATCCATTGTAGGCAAAGCACCGCTCAACCCAAAGCCAATACACAAAGGCAATGGCAACGGATAGTCCCAGGGAAGGGAAGACGGTAATCGTCCATGGGGGAGAGAGGAAAAGAAGGTCGATCAGCATCAATATTGACGGCATTGCGTGAAAGCTTATATCTACCGAGACACATTAGCAAGACACAGCCCCCACATGAGCTGGATGAGCGGGGTCTATGCAAGATCCGAGTTGAACGGACCCCGGGTTTAGCCACGTACCGGCATCGAGAGGGATCACAGCCCAATCGGGAACCACGAGACGTTCATCGACCTGAAACTCAATTAGATGAATGATTTCGAGAGAGCCAAAAGGATCGATCCACTCTCACCAGTCGGAGGCCCCAGTAGAGAACGCTGATCAGGACCTCCAGCGGTGCACTGCACACCGACAAGAGGTTTTTGATCAAGAAGAGCCGCCGGGACAGCGTGGCATCGGCGAGAATGGCAACGATAAAGGTCAGAGTCGACAGGCTCAGCCCGATGACGGTCAGGTATTGAAAATGCCAGCCATATGCCTCGTTCCTGGAATGGTGATCAGCATCGATTCAACCCGAGTAAATCCGACACTCTTTCGGGAGAACGTACGCGTGGTTAGGGTTCTCGTGCATGCTATACTCTAGCGTTAGCGTTATTCTTTACGTAAATAGATGGACCGAGCAACAGTGCCGGTGTACTTACTACTTGAAAGACCAGGTAAAGCTTGCGAGGCCGATCAGCTGGTGTAAGGAGTCAGCATCGATCATCTCGACCAGCTAAGTCACAGAGGAACAAAGGAAAAAAGTCAACATACATGGACCAAGGCAGAGATGCCCCTTGAGGGACTGTGCAACCGCTGTAGCGGGTGCTTCCCAATCAGCGCCCGAGACATGGTTGAGGAAATGAAAGGAGAGGTAGAATTGAGGCTGGAGGCTGGAACCGGGAACCAATCGGGCCAGTTAGTCAGTGACGCAACCGCGCGGACCCGAGTTCGGCAGCCAATAGCGACCAGTGAACCACGTCGCATAATGAATACTGAAGTATGTATTAACTCCTGCTAACCTCTGTAGTGCCCGGTCATAAGATTGTATATCTAATATGCGAGCTCGAAAGTCTTCTTGGGATACTTATTACCTGTCGGGTACCCAAGTGGCTACTAGCTACCCTAATATTTACTCCGATACCAGACCATCCTGAACATCATCTGATATTCAACGCATAATCTATTGAATGCTGTTCGAATATTCAGAAGCTTCCCCGACTTCGGGAACAAAGAATGGTCACAAATCACAAACTTTCTTATGTCAACTTCTGCCCACTGGCAGGTGTACATCCCGTATTGCTCCACTGCCCCAAAAAGGGAAACATTGACGCGGTTAATGTCATTCTTGCAAAATTAGCTGGACTACAAATTCAACTTGGAATTTTCTTGTAGAAGTATGAAGGTATCCCAAAACTGTATTTATCCCCTGAGGTAGACATGCCCAGGCACAGAGGTCATATTCGTTTGTCCAGTTAGAAAATGGCTACCTACTAGGTATTAGGTGTGGACGTAAAAGATATATATATATAGCGACAGTTGCATACTTCACCCTCCAAAGCTGTCATCGGAACGGATCGGGTGTTTTCTACAAAAGTAAGGGATAGTAGAACATGCTTAGAATACCATAGTTAGGTTCAGATACTCGTATTCAGTTGACATCCATACCTAGGTAATCATTTGATCTGTACCTATGCCTATGTCCACAGCGAATGAGACCGCGCGGACCCTCGGGTGCTTCGAAGAGCCCGCGGGCCCCGTCTGCCCCGTGCACAGCGCCACGTGACCGGCCTGCCGCGGCATCCCGCTCCGGATTAACGTAGTGCCCGATTTTCCGACTGCTGACTCAAGCCCTTATCAGGTTCCCCACACTTTTGGAGATGCCGTGGTCATTCTCTCTTTTGAATTTCCATTGCGTCTTTTTTCTTTCGTCTGACGAGTGCATGGTGTGAAGCTGGTCTAACTATCAAGTGGGCCTTCCCCAGAATCCCCAGTTCCTCCCCAGAGTACCGAGTGATCGTCACGATCATCACTGCCATATTAAAGTTGTTCGCTGCGTTGTTCTGCAGAACGCCCACGTTCACCTCCACGGCTGCAGGTCCAGCTGCTCCCCCAGTTCTTTCAAGGCACATCTCCCTCCCATACCTCGATGTGCTTGTCTACTAGGTGTGGGTGTCTGGTAGATTTTCGTTTCGTTGCTACTTGGGGTCATCACAGTTCCCGTCGCAGAAAGCGATCCGATCTGTGCCCCTCGTGAGTGGCCTGTATCAGGTTGAAAAGACTTAACCTGACAGTGCCCGTATATGCACAATTGGAGAATATTCTGATTCTCAATATTCTCTTTCTTAACCCCCTTGGTTTCTTGATACTTCATCTTTCGCCTCCTTGCTCCCGCCACTTTCGGGTCAGCTGCTTCTATTTTGCCGGGCAATGCCTCGTCCAAGAAGACCTGGCGCGCCAGAGCCCAAGCGCAGAAGTCGAAAAGGATGCTGGTAAGTGGAGCTCAGTCCTTAATGCGCGGAGCCCTCCTGGCTAATGACTGTTGTAGGCCATGCAAAGCACGCAAGGTGAAATGGTAAGAAAGCAGGTACCCTGCAACAACACATTTTGGCTGATTTTTGGACCTCAGCGGAGAAGAAAAGCCGATATGTCTCAACTGCCAACGGCAGGGAGAGGCGTGTGACTATAGCGTCCGTCTGAATTGGGGTGGTCGGACGAAAAGAGGATCTGAGGATTCACCCAGCTCCCAATCTAGTGGATATGGAGGCACATTGATCGGGTTTGATCCCATCCCAACAAGTGCCGCTAAACCAATCCAACTGCACACACCAGGAAGCAATCCTGCATCGGATGGATTCGTCAACTTTCAGTCCGGAGACTTGGGTTCTCCTGGCGCAATTTCGCCTGGTACACACAATCATATGGGCATGTTCGACTCCCCAAAGCCCCAGGCGGGCTCAGATGGAATCAACTCGCCTTCTCAAGCAGAAATACAGTTTGCCTCGACCTGGGCCGAGCACTCGCCTATGTCAAATGCGGTGTCTTCTGCTCCTCTTGCGGGATATCCATTCGGCCCGTCATTCCATGGGTCATTTTCAGCAGCGGCAGATCAAGGAGTCGGGCTGCGGTCCCTCTCTGCTTTTGCATTTCATGCCAACTCGGTTTCTCAGCCAGAGTCTTTCCTTCGCGACTCGGTTGATGAGACCAATCACCCATCTAATCACAATCAGGATGGAGACCAAATGAACCATGGGTTAGGATTCTCCATCACCGACATGGGGCATCGAGATGGCTACCCCCGGGATATATCTAGTCATGGTGACATTCTGGCCTTGCTCGGATCTCGTGAAGCGTCAACAGGCGGGGCTCATGCAACAGCTTCTCCAATTCATGGTCAACGGGCAGTTGGTTCAATGAATGCCCCACGTAGCGAGTCGCTCCAGTCGTTCCATCATTCAGAAGAAGATCAGCCCGGGAAAGATTTATCCTTGGCTCAAAGCAAGTGGCAAACGTATCTGACCAGCGTGACCGACAATTATGGCTTGGATTGCGGGCGTCCAGACCGGGATCTTGCCCTCAACAATGACCACGCTGCTATCGATATCAATTCAGCGCTGGATTCACTTGCCACAAAGAGCAGAAATGGCGACAGTGCTTCCCCCAGCGCACCTTGGGCTTCACCCGCCACGCAGAATACTGATTATAGCGGGTACTATGCGTCTCCAGTCCCAGTCAATATTCCGAGGTACCTGTCACCACTGCCACGAACATTGCTAGAAAACCCGATCAATCTGATGTATTTCCATCATTTCCTCAACCACACATCTCGGATGCTGGTCCCCCATGACTGTGACAACAATCCTTTCTTGTCTGTACTCCCTTCGATGGCCACCGGTGACCCGAATCTCTTGAATCTTCTGCTGGCATATTCTGCGAGTCATCGTGCGCGGTACCTGGGGCAGCCCGAGCCGGCAAACCGAATTGCACACTGGGTCAGCGAGGTGTTCCCAGCCCTGCGTGTGGCGTTGGAAGCATCTCCAGAAGATATCACAGACAGCCATCTAGCCACGGCAATTCTTCTGTTATCCTTGAAGATCGTCTCTCCCAGTACATTCGAGGTGCCGATCACCTGGCAGAGCCATCTGAAGCTAGCCCGGGATCTGTTTCTCGCACGGAGCGAGCGTATCGCGCGACCGGGTAATCGAATTGGAGCCTTCTTTGCCCGTTGGCTGGGATATCTCGACACGATGGGAGCTTTATCCTGTCGCCAGGCCGGACCCCCCTTGATGCTGTATCATACCGTGTTGGCCGCCTGCTGCGGCCCCGAACACCATGATGACTTCGCCGTGGACTGCTTCACGGGCTTCACCCCACGGACGGGCGCCTTTTTTATCCGGTTGGGTCGACTGGTGCAACAATGTGATAATGAGCGATTCGATAAGCACGGGAATTTCCGACAGACATGGCATCCATCTGCAGATATTGTGATGGAAGCCCAAGCGGTGCTTGGAGACATTGAAGGTCTCAGCGAACGTGCCCATGCTAACCCGGAGCACCACAAAAATGAGTGCGACGATATGATGGCGATTGAAGAGGCGTTCCGATGTGCAGGACTGCTACATCTCCACCGACGCGTGCTCGGTTCCTCGCCCGATTCCTTCCCTGTGCAGGAAGCCCTCCGCAAGCTCATTGGAGCTCTGGAGCGCATGCCACCCAACGCGCCACCCGAGTTTTGTTCTCTGTTCCCGCTGTTCACTGCTGGGTGTGAGTCACGAGATGCGGCGCAGCGGTCGAAATTGCTGAACCGATTCTTCGTACTGGAGAAATCTGGACTAAAACAGGTGAGATTTACTGAGGCGCGCAGAAATGTTTGTGGCAAGACTGACAGTAACCATTTTAGATTCAACACGCCCGCCAATTGATGCAGCGTTGTTGGGACGACAAGCTTCCATGGATTGCCCTGGCCGAAGGACAATTCCTTGGGTAGTCGAGTGAGGCTTTTGTTGCAGTGTGTGAACGCAAACAAAATGGCGGCGTGTGGATGGCAGCTTCAATGTCGGGCGCCTCGACCTTACCTCAGGGAAAACCTTGTATATATAAGATAGCACAATCGATCACGGCTTTGCAGCCATATGTTTCTGGTAACCTGCACCCAAGGTAGTCATTTCCCTGTTGTGGCCATGTCCACGTTACCTGGGGTACCTGGGGTAGGCGTGGTCATCGCGGCGATCGACTGCCGTGCGTGGGTTCGCCTTCCCTCTCACCTCAATTGCCTCCATTCGTCCCAAACACTTCACCACAATTTCTTCATATCACAGTTCGTCACTTGAACAACACTGGATCTGCTATTCATTCCTCGCCTTCATCCTTCAAGATGGCTGACTTCGCAAAGCTGGAACAACGTGCAGAGGCTTTATGCCTGGTGGACGAATTGGTCGGCTCCTTTCAATATGCATACCTCAATCCAAACAGGTGAGATTTTCCACATCAATGCTCAATATTTAATGTGTTGCTCAAGCTTTGATCCTATAATCCCATCTTTGATCATAATATTGTTCTGATGCTTAGCTTAGCACCACGAAACATGAGATCGGAAATGAAAATGCCCCCATCATCCGTATGGTATGATCACATTTGTTCATTGTGAATACTGTTCCAATAAACTGATTGCTTTCAGGGATCACCCATTGAAATTGGTGACTCTCCTATAGAGAAATCAGTTCAAGCTGACCATCACATCGACGAGGCGGCAATTGCCCAACACTCAGGCTTGTACGGTCTCGGAGACATGCAGCAAGACACCCCCAATCGTGCATTTTCATCTTCCTCTACCGGGAACATTCGCCGCGAAGTTCACATCCCATATCGAGTGTCGACCCCATTGGCATGGTACCGGAAGTCTTTGTCGGGCGCGCCTGGCCTTGAAGCCAGCATCCATGCATCCACTACCGCCTCGAAAACCACCGCGGGCGAACAATTGGTGGTCAAAATCCCGGCCGAATCCGTGAGCGTCCCCATGCTCGAGGTTGAGCGAACTGGACTGAGTACCGCCCCGCCTACCTGGACGGCATTGCCGCAGTGGACCATGCGCCGGGCCAGTGTGTTCACTGATACCCGGCAAGCAACCAGCGCCGAACGACTCTTCTACAATCCAAACATAGCAGGAGCCAAGAGAAGCCCATTATTCTCCGGCCCGGGCCTTCGGTACCTTCCGGCCAGACACGATATGAATATCTATCGCACTGTCGTTGTGGAGGCACTCCCTCCCTGGGTGACCATGCACGAAGTCCTGTCGCGTGTCGAGGGTGGCAAGATCGAGTCCGCATGTCTGACAGATACCAGGAGCATCATGTATGGGTATTCCACTATCATCATCCGATTTGTGCTGCAGAGCGGAGCGCAGGAGTTCCTGCGTCGAACCCACGGTGCTCTTTTCCTTGGATACTGGCCTACCCAGGTGCGTCAGGTCGGAACCCCGACCTACGTCCTGGGTGAAGAGATGGAGAAACAAATCAACCAGTGGGGGCGTACCCGCTGCCTGAAGGTGCATTCCGACCATCTGGAGCTCCGGGGTTATCTTCGCAAGGTTCTGGCCGAAGCGCAATGGGCGGAGTGTATCGAATTCACGCAGGAGAATGTCTTGGCTGGCACTGTTGTCCTTCACTTCACTTCTATCAGGATGGCGATTGTGGCGTATACCACCCTGCGTAGTACGGGCAAATTTGAGTACGCCGACCTTGAATTCAGCCACGACCCCTGCGCAATCTAAGGACCCTGAGACATGGAGAAGCGACAGTTATGAGAGGTGACTTTGACAATGGATTGCAGGCCGAGGGCGTTAACATTAAGCATTGAGCATTGAGATTTGAGGGTTGATGGTCGATGGTTGATCAAAAGTTCACGGAAAGCGGACCGGTCGAAGGAAACTGGGAACTGGTTGAGGAGAAAAGTGCATGGCAGGCAGGTATTTTTTCCACTTTTTGCCGAGCAGCTGAGTTCTCAGCAGGGCTTATCCCATTTGAATTGACAATTTGACATTGATTTCGTGGTATGTTCAGGAGATCAGTCGTCCCCGCGGCGCTGTTTGCCGATGGTTTCCCGTTGCCCTAGTACTAGTCCTAGACCCCCAAGTATGGACTTCGCCGGGCCCCCGATGTCCCCACGCTCTGCGGGGTGATAGTGAGGCTTATCTATGCTTTGCTTTGGCATGAGTAAGATACCCTAGGTAGATCTATATTTGATATCCTGGGATATACTAGTATACTAGTATACCGTGAGGAGTTGAATCAAATGTATCCCCTGACAACCTGCTCAGAATCGATATAGCGTGGCCGTGGGGTAATTATGCTACCCCTTATACATTCAGAAGCAGCCTCATGCTACCACAAGTACTAGTAGCACATATGTTCCCTATTCCTCTTAAATAAATAGACTAGTACATATCGGATTATTCATTAAGCCCCGACCGGCAGTCTTATCTCATGCTTGATTGCAGGGACCAAACCTACGTACCGACCCCATCGGGCCCGACTTGCCCTAATTCCCCGCGCTACCCCAACCTCCCCACATCTTGAATCCATGGAATTCCTTGGCATCTCAAAACTAGTCTCCAAAGGTGTCAGTCACCCTTACTCCCATTCCTCCAATAACAGACCTAGTCCGTTACTTTTATCTCCGGTTAACCGTGACCCAGGGAAAGCATCTCTCCGCCATCCCTTCCGCTCCCCGCTGATCGTATCCGTATCGCGAGGTCCACTGCCGATCACAGGGATGATCCCTTCTCCACACAGATGGACACAGTTAAAGCTAATGCAGCGTAAAGCACCGGATCTCAATGGTTGAAAGCCTGTCCATAGACCGTGCAGCTACCTCCTTGTTCTGCTTATTCCCTCCCCCAATGCAAACCTAATTGGTTCAGGAGGTTGAAACCCCACTCGCTCAGGATTGAGGGCACTTGGGACTTGGACTTGCCGATTTATAAGCTCGCTTGCTTCTCACCCCCGCTCTGCTTCTTATTTTTCAGTATTGCTAGCTTGATTTTCTTTGTTCCCCTGCAGCTGCCTCCTTGCTCGTGCTCGTGCTCGTGCTGTGCTTAGATCTGAGCTGAGCTGAGCTGATCTGATCTGATCGAGCTCCGTCATGGCTGCTGTCGAGAAAGAAACGTCTCTCGACGCCACTCGGCTATCTGAAGCAGAGAAGGACCTTAAAAGCGTCACTGGTGATCGACTCGCTGGATTCGCGGATCCGGACGCCGGACTGAGCGAGGAAGAAAGGGCGGAGATCGTGCGTATCAATTCATCCCATCCCATCCATCCATCCCTGCCTTGCCTTGCATTGCCTTGCTTCTGCATGTACCCGAAGATCGATGCAGGAACCGTAAACTAACCATTCTTTTCCTTCTGCAGGATCGCAAGCTTCTCTGGAAACTTGATCTGCGCCTCGTGCCCTGGTTGAGTCTCCTCTATCTCGTTTCGTTCCTCGATCGGTATGTTGGATTGATTCCTGTATCGCCCCATCGCAGGACCAGACCTAACTGACGGCTCAGAACGAATATTGGAAATGCAAAGCTTGTAGGACTACAGGATGATCTAAATTTGACTGGCGCCCAGTATAATGCCTGTCTTACTATTTTCTTCGTCTCGTACTCGGTTTTCGAGCCCTTGACCAATATTCTGCTCAAGCGGTTGCGGCCGAGTGTCTTCATTCCCATTATCATGATGTGTTGGGTATGATCTGTGCAAACCCTACTGTGTATGCTTTCGCTTTCTAACCCCGTCTAGGGCATTTGCATGACATGTATGGGCGTGGTAAAGAATTACTCCGGTCTCATGGCTGTCCGCTGGTTCCTCGGCCTCACCGAGGCTGGACTCTTCCCGGGTGTCAGTTATTTCCTCTCCTGCTGGTACAAGCGATCCGAATTTGGTGTGCGGATGGCCATCTTCTTCTCGGCCGCCGCACTGGCTGGCTCATTTGGTGGGTTGCTTGCGGCGGCTATTGCGAAGATGGATCAGGTCGGCGGGTTGGCGGGTTGGTCGTGGATCTTTATCTTAGAGGGTCTGGCGACTATCGTTATTGGTGTTGCTTCGTTCTGGCTTATCCATGATTTCCCTGACCAGGCAAAGTTCTTGTCGCCGGATGATCGGGCTCGTGTCTTGCGTCGTTTGGCGGCGGATCAGCAATCTAGTGCTGAGCATGAGGAGTTCAAGATGGATTACTTCTGGGCTAGTGTGAAGGATTGGAAAACTTACACTGGAGCGATTATTTACATGGGCGCGGATGGCACGCTGTATGCCTTTTCGCTGTTTGTACCGACCATTATCAATGAACTGGTAAGTTTGAGTCTTCTCGTCTCAGATTTGATAGCATCACTCACACCTTTGTAGGGCTACAGTTCTATCAAGGCGCAGCTGCTGAGTGTGCCGCCTTACGCGGCTGCTGCGATTCTGACCGTGACCGTTGGCTTCATCGCCGATCGCACTAAGCAACGCGGCCTCTGCAACATGGCCGTCTCCGTCCTGGGAATGGTGGGCTTTGCCATGTTGTTAGGCTGTGAAACCCCTGGTGCGCGCTACGCTGGAACTTTCCTCGGTGCCATGGGCATATATCCCGCCATTGCGAACACAATCTCTTGGACGAGTAACAATACAGAAGGTGAGTTGTTCTTCATCTGAAGCCTGCTAGATTGAAATGCAACTGACGCAGTTCCAGGTGTCTACAAGCGTGGCGTCTCTCTTGGCTTCATCATCGGATGGGGTAACCTCAACGGCATCGTCTCATCCAACATCTACCGCGAGGAGGATAAGCCCCGCTACTACCCCGGCCACGGCGTGGTTCTCGCCTACCTGGTGCTGTTCGAGTTTGGCGGATCCTTGCTGCAGTATATCTTACTGAAGCGGGAGAATAGCAAACGCCGGCGCGGTGAGCGCGATCACTGGATTGAGGGACTGGAACAGAGCCAAATCGAGCTGTTGGGCGATAAGCGGCCGGACTTTATATATACCATGTAGATTGGTTGGGTGGATCAATGAACAATAATCAGTTGAGAATGTGATGCAATGTGATATCAAGTGCAAAATTCAAGTCGCTTTGGATTTTCATCATGTCGTAACGCTCCTTCTCTTGGTGTTCACTCTATCCGTTGGTAGCAATTGACAATATCCTGATCCTTCTTCGGACCATTGACAACATGCCGACTAGCCCAGCTCAGTACCTCGCCGGTCTCGGGACGAATGCGAAACGCGTAGGCTGTGCGATACATGTCATTGATGCAGAGATGGTTTCCTTGCGCCGCGAGGACAGTCGTCGCCTCCGAGGTTCCAATGGCTGGGGGAGTGGGCGGCACGACGAACTCGGCGGTCACTTCAGCAGCCACTTGTCCTTCGGAAGGGGTCTCGGTGAAATCAAAGTTGTGGAAGAGGTAGTCAGCCTCATCGGGCCCCGGGGCGACCTTGACGAACCACACACTGATCCGACCGGACTCGTTCGTTCGCCAGATATATTTCTTTGTCCAGCGGAGCCCGGCCACGGCTGCGGCGCCCCCGATCGAGCTGGGAATCTCGCCTTCTTCGGCGTAGAGCCAGTCGCGGTCGGAGGGGAGGGCGGAGAAGGTTGCGGTGCCCCGCAATTCGCCGTTGATGTCGAGGGGATTGTCGCTGCGGAGGACGCGGGTGAGGGACCAGCGGGAATTGCCCAGGGACCCGAAGAGGGAGGAAATGAGTTGACGTGAGGGCATGACGAGTCTGGAGAGTGAGGTGGGAGGAGATAGCGGAGGAGAAGAGAGGAGAGGAAGTCGAAAACAGCTGTGAGTGGTCCCACTATGATCTGCACGAGGGACAGGCAGGCACACTCATAGGGCACAAATCTACTCTATACTAGAAATATCTCTAAAATATACACATGTACCAGTATATACATATTAGCAGTGCGGTTATTACTGTGTACTAGTACTATCTGCGCCGGCTAATATTTACCCCTAGGTAAGTTACTAGTATCCGTACTGTCGTACTCATTTCCACCTGATCTCGCCTCGCGCCATGTGGGCGCCCTCGTGGGAGACCCTGGCGTCCGAGCGCAGGAAGTGTAATATGGTGGACTTGAACATGCCGATAGATCAGATGATATACATGCTATACATGCTCTAGGATTGTGGATCTATATCTCTCAATACCTCTATATTCATATTATTGTACGGTATGTATACTATTTGCGTGTATTATGGTACTATGGTACTAGTACGGGGCTCTGGCATGCCACTCTGCAGCCACATTCCTGCCCAGGGTGGGTGGGATTGGAGAGAATAGTCAATAAACAAGCTCACGAGTAACACACCGGTGTACTAGTACCTAGTACTCTACCTCCCCTTAGGTACTGACTGCTTAGTACGCAGCACCCTTGATGGGAGGTAAGTAGATCGAGTAGCTAATCAGCTATCGAGTAAGATTAACGGTGCGATCGGCAGTGGGCCCGTTTGGGGTTGATGAGCCTGGCCAGCATCATAGATCTAGCCACTAAGCAGGTACCGTAACCGTAAACAGTGAACAGGAAACAGTGAATGCGAATCGCTAACTAATTTCTGAATACTGACTAAATCCTAAATCCTAACTAATACACTATCCCAAAGGGGAACTAGTCGCAATCGGAACCCGGATGCGGCCAGCATGCCAGAGTTCGCCTGTTAGCCTGTCCCACCGGCCCAGTCGGCCTATGCGTTCTTTGCTTTGCTGACTCTGCGTTTTGCTTTTCCCATTTACATACCCTGACTGATTCTGACTGATTCTTTGATTCTGGCTCTGATTCTGATATGGCCTGTTCCTCCATCTGATTCTCAATCTTATCCAACCATGACCCTCCTCCGGGCCTGGCTCCTACTAGCCTGCACCACCTTATTCACCACCACCACCTGGGCCGCCGAGAAACCCATCCCCACGAGCGCTTCCTCCACCTTCCCACAATGCGGAATCGACTGCAACATCCTCAACTCCGCCCAGGATAGCTGTGTCGCTGGCGCCGAGTCAACCTGGACCTCGTGCTTCTGCGAGTCCTCCCTCCTCACTTCCCTCAAATCCTCCGGCAGCCTGTGCAGCAACTGCGGCGCCTCCGATCAGTCTACCTTATCCAGCTGGTATAACAGTTATTGCAAGTCTGGCGGTACCACTAGTACCAGCAATAGCGATAGCGACAAAGACTCCAACGATGAAAGCTCCACCGCGACCGCGTCCACCTCCACCTCAACGGCGACCGCCGTGGCCAGCGCCTCCAAGAATGCCACCACCGAAGAAAACAAGTCTTGGTAAGTAACTAAACCCCCCTTGGTCGCGCATCGCGGGCATCCCGCATTTGCGCCGGATCCTCCCCTCCCGACCGTACCGGTCCGGCCGGTACGGGATACAAGAAAAAGAAAAAAGAAAACAAAGACTAACTAGCCGATCCGCAGGTGGAGCACCCACTACAAATGGGTAGTAATGCTAATCGTCCTCGTCGTGGGCTTCACCATCCTCGCCATTCTAGGCGTCTGGTTAAAACGCCGCTACGAAGCAAAACGCCCTCATCTCTACGCCGGTCCAAACGCAAGTAGCAGTGGTGCTCTCGGCGATAAATCTGCTTCCGGCCTCATGAGTCCTCCCCAACCTAGTTGGGCTCAACATCCCGTCCCTGCTCAACCTGGCATTATCCCCGTGCCTGCTCCTGCTGGCTCGGATTCTCTGGCTAGTAGTTCCAGAACAGATATTGGGCCGAAGGGGGTCGTTCCGCAGGCTCAGACTCAGGGTCGTTTGCAGAGGCCGCCGCAGTCAGGCGGCTGATGTGGAGATTCGACAGCTTCCGCGATGTTCTATTTACTTTTTGCTTTCGATCTCACTGCTTTTTTCTCCTTCCCTTATCTAGAGATCTTTTTCTTATTCCATCCTCGATGCATCTTATATTCGATATTTGTGGTTTTGGTGTGAGCGGGTGCAAATGATTCCTCGACTCTCATTCGCGCGTTACTTCGCCCTACTTGTACTTGCATTTCTCGGTGTTTTGCATGGCCATAGCTGATACTTAGGCATTTCTTGCTTGATTTCCTTTTTGTGAGAGGGGGAGGGGGCTTACTATTTAATATTGATCCTCGGTTTATGTCTGGCTTGGCCCGTCTCGTCTAGTCTCGTCCTGGCTCTGCTCGACTCAATCTTGCTTTACGAATTATACTTGACTGACCGGAGGAAGTGCATGGTTTTGAACATATTTGCCTGGCTTTTGTCCCACGGAATTGAATTTCAGCGCTCGTTTCATCTCGCATATATTACTGTACATTTTGTAGTTCGACATCACGAGATTGTGATGCTCACAATCTTAATGTCGACTTCCGGCTTCTCCTTGAATGTCTTGCTATTTTCAATCTTGTGCACCACGTCCAGACCCTGTACCGCTCGCCCAAATACCGTGTGCTTGTTGTCCAGCCAGGGCGTCTTCTCGGTAGTGATGAAGAATTGACTGCCGTTGGTATTGGGTCCAGCATTAGCCATGGAAAGCGTATACGGCTTGTCGTGTTTCAAGCTGGAAAACTCGTCGGCAAACTCCCCGCCCCAGATGGACTCACCGCCGGTGCCGTCACCTTGCGGATCCCCACCTTGGATCATGAACCTGCGGATCACACGGTGGAAGATGGTGTTGTTGTAATAGCCTCGTCGAGCGTGCGTTACAAAGTTCTCCACGGAACGGGGGGCGGCGGATGGGTACAGTCGCAGGTGAATATCGCCCAATGTGGTGTGTAGAACGGCAGATGTTCCGCTCTCGCCAGCTTTAGGGGCACTCGCGACGGATCCTCCAGCGGCTTCAGTCGGCTTCTCGTTCTGCACGTCACGGGTCGACTTCGACACATCGGTTTCATTGGTGAACATGTAGAATCGGACCTTGGCGAACCCGGTGCTGATCAAAATGGGATCGCGCTCTTCGGCCTCCTGCAATAACGGGTTACTACTGGCCGCCATAGAAACGGTGACAACGCCCTTGCGCAGTGGCTGGCCCTGGTAAAGGGCGAGGTTCAAGGAGCGGAAAGGTTCTTCACGCCCGTAGACTCGCACTACCCGGTTAGTGTATGTGTTGATACACTTGATTCCGTAGAGTGATCCGTAAAGCAGGAAATGGCCTGACTCGTCAAAGGAGACGTTGACCTTGTTCCGTGTAGCATCTCCTTCCAACTCGCGCTCCACACCCAACCGCCGTCCGAATTCTACCTCGTCCAGCTGGTAAGGTGCTGTACCGGCCTGTTGCATGTCGGTGATTGTCGCTATTGACTCGTCATATGTGCGGTAGAGCTTGCCAGTTGCGAATTCAAATACTCGCACCTGGCGATCCGGGAAGGAGACGGTAGCGAATTGTTCGCCTGACGGGGAGATGGTGATGGCAGTGGGGACCGACTTGGTTTTCTTGAATGCGAACAAGTTGGTCGAGGACTTCAGCTCGAACACATTATCCGGCTTCTCAAATGATCCATCTCCAGCTCTCCAATATTCGACCATGCCTGATTCGTCCGCGGAAATGACGCAGTCGAATGCATTGTTGAAGGCCATTGACGACACGGGATGGCGGTGGATGGATGTGACGGTGTGAATGGGCTGTGGGTTCTCACCACGGCCGTCGAAGACTTGGATCGTATTGCTGGACTCGTCTGTCACCGCTAGTAGGGGCAAAGATGCTCCCCGTCGATGCACCCAGCAGACACACCTGGGGACAAAGTCTAGACTATACATGGCCAGAAGATCTATTCTCCAATTAGCAGGTCGAATGGAAGACATACTCAATCCGGCTATTGAGACTCACCAAAGGTAATCACATCGAATATCTTGATTGATTTGTCCGCCCCAGCAGTCGCAAAACTGCGGCCGTCGGTGCTGACGGTAACGCTGCGAATCTCACCTGGATGGGCGCGGAACTCCTTCACAAACTCGATCCCGTCCGCGAGCTTCTTCCAGAACTTGACCACTCCATCAATGGAGCTGGTGATCACAAAGTCGGTGAAGGGAGTGACCGTCACAAAGGACACTTGCTCCTTGTGCATGAGCGACTTGGAGTACCGCGGGGAAGTGGGTAGGGCTGCCACATAGACCTTCTCGAAGGGCAGCTTTCTCCTTTTCTTCTTGGGCGCTACCTCGGACGGCAGTGCTGGACCAAAGTCATCGTCGGAGGAAGAGTCATCACCTGTTCATGAGGCTGGTCAGTCGGCCGCGCAAAGCTGTCGAGTTGAGCTCGAGAGATGGGACAACTCACCATTGTCGTCACCCTCAACGGCTGAATGAGGTCGCTTGGTTGCCGCAGACGCGGCGACTTCTTTAGAACCAGGCATTTCCCTTTCGCAAGAAACAACACAGCACGTAGAGCAGAAGACCGAAGGAACAAGAAATCCAGGGAAGCGCATGGCGGGCGGTGGCCATTGCGAGCGGACAGAAGCTCGGACCACCCGACTTTTCTCCTTTCCCTCAGATTCCCCCACTGTTGACGAGTTGCTTCCATCTTCCAGCAGTCGACACATTTGATCGTTCCGGTCGATTGTTCGCTCTACAGCTGGTCAAAATGGTATGTGTGGATGATTTGTTTCCCTCCAAAGTCCAGAGGTGTGGTGTTTCCCTGCTAACTTGCTATCTCGCAGGCTTCATTCGGCAATCCCACACAGATCTTTGCGGACGACGTGATCGAGGAGAAGGGTGAGAATGCCCGTCTCTCGGCCTTTGTCGGTGCCATCGCCGTTGGTGATCTGGTGAAGAGCACACTGGGTCCCAAGGGAATGGATAAGATTTTACAGTCTGCGTACGTGGAGGGGTTCCCATTCTTATCGAGCTAGTGCGGGCGGGCATATTTATACTAACATTTTGGGATTTCAGATCAACCGGCGAGATCCTCGTGACGAACGACGGTGCTACCATCTTGAAATCAATTGCTCTCGATAACGCCGCGGCGAAGGTGCTGGTCAACATTTCCAAGGTTCAGGACGACGAAGTCGGTGATGGTACAACATCCGTCACCGTCCTGGCGGCAGAGCTTCTACGGGAGGCTGAGAAGCTGGTGAACTCCAAGATCCACCCCCAGACCATCATCGACGGTTTCCGGATAGCCAGCAAGGCTGCCCTGGCCGCTCTCGAGACTGTCGCCGTCGACCGCAGCAAGGACCCCGAGGCGTTCCGCAAGGACCTGCACGCCATTGCCCGTACCACACTGAGCTCCAAGGTGCTCGCCCAAGACCGCGAACACTTCGCCCGTCTCGCGTGTGAGGCTGTTCTGCGCCTGAAGGGCTCCACCGACCTCAGCCATATCCAGGTTATCAAGAAGGCCGGCGGCAAGCTGAGCGACTCATACCTGGACGAAGGCTTCATTATGGACAAAAAGATCGGTGTCAACCAGCCCAAGCGGTTGGAGAACGCCAAGATTCTGGTCGCCAACACCGCCATGGACACGGACAAGGTCAAGATCTTCGGTGCTCGGGTGAAGGTTGACTCGACCGGCAAGCTGGCCGACCTGGAGAAGGCCGAGCGCGAGAAGATGCGCGCGAAGGTCGAGCAGATCAAGTCGCACGGCATCAACTGCTTCGTCAACCGTCAACTGATCTACAACTGGCCCGAGCAGCTGTTCACCGAGGCCGGCATCATGTCCATCGAGCACGCCGACTTCGACGGCATTGAGCGTCTGGCTCTGGTGACTGGCGGTGAGATCGCTTCGACCTTCGACCACCCGGACCAGGTGAAGCTAGGCGGCTGTGACCTGATCGAGGAGGTTATTATTGGCGAGGATACCCTGATCAAGTTCTCCGGTGTTGCTGCCGGCCAAGCCTGCACCATTGTGCTGCGCGGTGCCACCGAGCAATTGCTGGACGAGGCCGAGCGTTCACTGCATGATGCCCTCGCGGTGTTGTCACAGACCGTCAAGGACCCGCGGGCTACCCTGGGTGGTGGCTGCGCTGAGATGGTGATGGCCAAGGCTGTGGAGCATGCTGCGCAGAACACCACTGGTAAGAAGCAGCTGGCGGTGGACTCGTTCGCACACGCTCTGAAGCAGCTGCCGACCATCCTGGCGGACAATGCTGGTCTGGACTCGAGCGACCTGGTGACTCGTCTGCGCCAGGCTATCAACAACGGCATGACCAGCTCTGGTCTGGACCTGTTGACGCCGGGTGGAGGCATTGCCGACATGCGCGAGCTGGGTGTTGTGGAGGCGTATAAGCTGAAGAAAGCCGTTGTTTCGTCGGCCTCGGAGGCTGCTGAGGTGAGTTTTACAGAGTGTTTCCTATTTTTTTTATTCCCATGCTAATATACTGCAGCTCCTGCTCCGGGTGGACAACATTATCCGGGCGGCGCCTCGCCGTCGGGAGCGGATGTGAAATGAGTGATACGACGGATGACACTGTATCTTTTCCGGAACCAAAATACCGTACATTAGACGATGCCCTAATCTGGCAATGAAAGCTTTCAGCTACTACCGTGTAGCGGAGACCAAGCTAGTAGAGTAGATGATTGATTCATGCCTTACTTGCCTTACTGCCTGAGTGCCTGAATTCCTGGCTGTCAGGTGGGGCTCGGACCCTCTCCCACTTTAAACCCTTGGAGACCCTTTCCCTTTTCCCTTTTGTCTTCGCCTCTTCAACCATGGGCTTGCTCAGCCACGCTTATTCTTTCCCAGACACTCTATGTTCTATTCCTAGCACTACTTCCACCTTGTCTTACATCTATCTCCCTTACCCTAGACGGTTGTCGACAGCACCCCACGCCCCAGCACTCCAGCGATCAGCGTGGGTCGAGTGGACTGGGATGGCGACTCATTGTTGGCGCATCGAATCCTTATTTGACCTTAATCCCCATCCTTGTCTTACTGTCTTACTGTCTTAAAGTCCACCCTGCAGCTCAGTTCGCTTCCTCCCCTCGCGCCAAGCGGTCTCAGTCCTGCAGGTTCGGGCTTGTCGTATTTTTGGAGCCCGCCAAGTCGACTAGCTTCCCCTGAGTACATACTCCGTAGTCATCCCCATATTTCAGACTAGACTGTAGACACAGACACCAGCCACTGATGTACCACCTGATTATGTCTAACTGTAGATGTGAATGCGAATGTAAACGTAAATGCAAATGCTGACAATCGCCTACTAGAGTAACGTCCGCCACCGGGCCCACCGGACCCCCAGCATCGCAGTGACAAGTGACACTGGGACGCTGGGACACTCCCGTCTAGACTTTTTCTCTCCCTCAGGTCCCCCCGGTCCCCCCCACTGTCATCTTCCCTTGTCACTTTCCTCCCCGTCTCCTCCCTATCTTCCCCCTCCGACCTTCCTTTCTTCTTTTTTGATGCTGTACCTCTTCCACTCGTTTTGACCTCATGATCCCCTCCCAGTGGATAGCTACCCTCCTGGGCGGCTTTGTCGCCGTCCAGGCGGCCATCGCTATCGACATCACAGTCACAGACCAAAGTCCGTTTCCCGTTTCCTCTTTCTGGCCCCAAATGCTCCCCCCAAGCATTCCGCCCCGCTGACCAAGGCTTGTCTTTGATTAGGTTCCCTGTCCAAGGCTGCCAAGCAGGTCGCAACTGATATGATCAACTACTACAACGATCGCGATTCAAAGGACATCCCCGGAAAGCTCGATGGCACCTGGTGGGAAGGCGGTTCCATGTTCATGGTTCTCATCCAGTACTGGTTCCTCACCGGCGACACCCAGTTCAACGCTGCCGTGCAAGAAGGCATGTATTGGCAGAAGGGCGACGATGACTTCTTCCCCTCCAACTACAGCCAGTACCTCGGAAATGATGACCAGGTTTTTTGGGGCCTCGCCGCTATCACCGCCGCCGAGTTGAACTTCCCTGAACAAGACGGTCAGCCCTCGTGGGTCTCTCTCGCGCAGGGTGTGTTTAACACCCAGGTCCCGCGTTGGGACACAACCACCTGCAAAGGTGGTCTGCGCTGGCAGATTTGGCCCTACCAGGATGGCTACCAGACCAAAAATGCCATCTCCAACGGCGGTCTCTTCCAACTCTCCGCCCGCCTCGCCCTCTACACCAATAACCAAACATATGCCCAATGGGCAGAGCGCATCTGGGACTGGAGTGCCACCACGCCGCTCCTCAAGGAGAAGAGCTGGAACATCGCCGATTCCACCACCCCCGAGACCTCATGTACGGATCACGGTGACTGGCAATGGACCTATAACTACGCAACCTACATCAGTGGTGCCGCCTACATGCACAACTACGTATGATCATCCCCGCATTCCATTCTTGAACCCACACGCCAATCGCTAACCACTCTACACACAGACCAACGGAACTGAATCGAAATGGAAGGAGGGAGTCGAGGGCCTGCTGGGTACCTCAGAGCAGTTCTACCCGACCAAAGGCTTTAATGGAGACGATGGCTCGATTTTGGTAGAGATCACCTGCGAGGCAATCGAGAAATGCGACCGCAACCAGATAACCTTCAAAGCCTACTTCTCCACCTGGCTAGCCTGGCTGACTCTGATCGTCCCGGGCACACATGATATGATCATGCCGAAGCTTCAGACTTCGGCCGTCGCCGCCACCAAAACCTGCGTCAAGGACGGCTCCCTTTGTGGTATCCAATGGTACAAGCAGGCCTCGGACGGAACGGATGGTCTAGAGCAGCAGTTGGCTGTGCTTGGTGTCCTTACTGCCAACATGGTGCCCTTGAAGAACGAGGCCCCCCTCTCTCTTGATAATGGCGGTACTTCAAAGAGTAACCCGAGTGCCGGTACTAACTCAACGAACACCAACACCCTCATCACGAAACCAATCACGACTGGCGATCGTGCGGGTGCCGGAATCCTCACCGTAATCTTTGTGACGGGTTGGGTGGTGGCGATCACCTGGATGATCCGCGGCGGTTGAAAGGCCCCTGCTAAGCATCTTCTTTTCAAGTTCCTTTGGCGACCCCGTGGGTGCCTTTGCTGCCTTCTGTTCTTATAAATTCCCTTTGCTGATGACTGTATCTGCTCTTCGCTTCTTTCCTCCCACTTTCTTTACTTTCTCCTACCTCTTCCCTGTATTTATGTTGGATTTTTCTTTGCCGGGTCTTTTCTTTCGACCCTGGTAGTGGCGTGTACGTGGGATGGCCGGCGTCTGGAACACTGCCTTTATGACTTCTGTATCGAACAATGGACTGCACTCGGCTACGAGGCTTATTTCGAATTGAATCTTACCTGCTCCTTTGTTGAGTATTCCGATGCGGTGCGGGTCAATTAAGCCATACAAAGATGGTTACTAGTATAGGTCAGGGATCGTCCTATGGAGTTCCTGGTTTATCCTATGGATGTAAGTTATTGATTTACCATCGATCAAAGGCGGTATATTGTGGTTCTCGGGGAGTAATTAGGGGCGATAGAACAGGGGCTATAGGACAAGGGAGATTTAATTGCAGAGCAACAAAGAAAGCCACATGCGGTGAAACCAATATATTTCGAGATTGGCCTGGTCTAGGCACTAGTACTAGTATGTAGATGTAGACCACACCAAATTGGAGAATTGACTGATCGTTCAATACCCAATACTCGCAGTGGTGGCCTAAATATAAGTACTAACTAACCTAGCCAAAGGCACTAAATGCACTGGCCAATCCGTGTACAAATCACTTGAAACGCACACGCAACCAATTCAATACAATACAATAAAACCGGTCAAGGGGGCTCAGGGCAGCTGGTATTATTACCGCCCGCTTACGCAGTGAAAGTGGAACACGGGAGGCCCGGCGTGGCTGGGCAAGACGGTACACTCATACACTGTATTACGCACAACATCCTTCGGGGCCATTTACTGCAGCCTTGAGCCCCTTCTCTTCCCTTACGCTCTTTCTCTCCTTCGCCATCACTTCCCGGAGGTCTTCATCGCTCTTCATCCCACCTCGGGGCTCTTCCATCCTTTATTGTTGTCATTCTCATTCTACTTATTTCTGTGGGTGGGGGATGATCCGCTACCCAAACTCGAACCTCGCTCCACACCTTTCCCTCCGTCAAGCGCTCCAATCGACCCAGACATTCCTCCCTCTCCTCAACCCATGAACCCTTCGTCTCCCACCTAATTGACCTCCTCACCCTCCAAATCGATCCGCATACGGTACTGACGTTCCCACAATGCGTTGGCGGCTGCCGGGCGCCCGCTCGACCCTCCCCGCCAGCGTCGCCTTCCTCCTCCTCCCGACTCTCGTCGCTCCGCAGCAGCAACCAGAGCTCCATGACTCTGCCTCTCGAGTCTCTGTGCCCTTACCGGCTGGCACAGACACAACACATAACGCGGCCACATTCGCCGCAGCCACTCCCGCCGTCGTAAAATCCAACGATGCGAGCGCCCTGGCAACTCTGGCTCTGGCGGGCTCCGGCCGCGCCGTTCGAGCCCCTCCTAGCCAGGCTAGCACCTCTGCCGGCCTGGTTTCGCAGCTTAACGCGCGGTCCCTGCAGGACTGGGAGGTTGAGGACTTTGTCTTGATGGCGACCGTCGACGGAACCATTCATGCCCGAGACCGGAAGACCGGTTCTCCCCGCTGGGCCCTTGAAGTGCCCAGCAGCCCGCTGGTCGAGAGTATCTACCATCGGGCCAATCGATCCAGCTCCAGCTTCGACGAATCACACCCTGAGGAGGATTTCCTCTGGATCGTCGAGCCGAGCCAGGATGGCAGCCTGTACATCTACAGCCCTGGTGAGGATGCTGGATTACAGAAGCTTGGCCTTACCGTTAAACAACTCGTTGATGAAACACCCTACTCCGGTATCGAGCCTGCAGTGACGTATACCGCTCGCAAAGAAACGACACTCTATACGATTGATGCTCGGACCGGTAGCATTCTTCGGGTGTTTAGCTCCCGCGGACCATTCGCCACTAGACAACAGTGCCAGAAGGTGAATGGTCAAGATCTGGACTCGGATGCAGATGCGGAGGAGTGTGAAGCGACGTCGGGAACTCTGGTACTCGGTCGTATCGAGTATGCCGTGGCTATTCAAAACACCGAAACCGGTGATCCAATCTGCACTTTGAAGTACTCCGAGTGGGCACCAAATAATCGTGATATCGACCTCCAGGGCCAGTACTTTCAAACAATGGACCAGAGTCATATCTACAGCATGCACGACGGCGTTGTCTTGGGATTCGATCACTCTCGCATGGATCGACCTCGCTACACCCAGCGATTCTCCTCCCCAGTCGCACGGGTCTTTGATGTTATCCGTCAGCGGCCTACCGACAAAGATCCTCAGGATGCATCGACGCCATTAGTCCTTCTTTCGCAGCCTCTACAACCTGCCGACCCGGACTATGCTTCGGATGATCGGGACCAACGTGTCTTTATTGACTCCACCGCTGCTGGGGGGTGGTTTGCCCTCTCTGAGGAAACATACCCCCTAGTCACGGGCCGCGCCCCGATGGCACAGTGTTATAACAAAGATTTCTTCCGCAGAGGCCAGCCATTGATTAGCCTCACGCAAAATCAACAGCGAGACGCACTCGCTGGTGTTCACTCACTGAGTGGGCCTACAGTTGTCCCGCCAGTTCCGCGTATCGCTAGCACATCGGAGGCATCCAATGATACCCCGCGGGATGTTCTCCGATCTGAGTTGGCCCTTCCCCCCGCTCTGCGACACAGTACAATCATTCGGAAGAGTTGGGACAACGCTTTGGACATCGTTGTCACGATGATCTTGTTGTTCATTGGGACCTTCATCTACTTGAATTCACACCACATCCGTGATCTTGCCAAGCAGAAACTTGATCTTAAAAACATTATCAACTCGAATGACAAGTCATTTTCGACCCCTGCCACACCGATCGTTGGAACATCCCCTGATATCAAACGAACCTCGACCCCCGTTCGAAATGCCACGGTTGGATTAGTGCCCGGGGTCACAGTTGATACAGTTGATATGGACCTGGCGGATGCCTCTCCTGACAACGATGCCACCCCACGACCGTCCAGGGATCAGAGTACTCCACCCAACTCCACGCCCCGCGTGCAGATTCGCGAGCCGTCACGTGGACCTGACGAAGAGGATGGCGAAAAACAAGAAAACGACAAGCCCAAAAAGAAGCGCTCTAGAGGCTCACGTGGTGGCAAGGCACACCGCCGCAAGGGTGCGAAGCCTGGTTTTGAGAATAATGGAGTGGACGAGCCGAACAATCAATTGACGCCGTCGAATCATTCAGATCACGGCGTTCCGCTGGCTCGCACCGTGTCTAACGATGTTGTCGAGATGACTGCCGACGGCGTCGTCCGTATTGGACGGCTGGAAGTCTTCACCAACATTGTTCTTGGGCATGGAAGCCATGGTACCGTTGTCTATCGCGGTGTCTTTGATGGGCGAAATGTCGCGGTTAAGAGAATGCTCATGGAATTCTACGACATTGCCTCTCATGAGGTGGGATTGTTACAGGAGAGTGATGACCACCATAACGTCATTCGCTATTTCTGCCGTGAGCAAGCAGCAGGTTTCTTGTACATCGGCCTAGAGCTCTGTCCCGCTTCTCTCCAGGATATCATCGAACGACCGTCCCAGTTCCCAGAGTTGATCCAAAGTGGTCTGGATATGCCGGATGTCCTCCGCCAAATCACTCAGGGTGTCCGCTACCTCCATTCCCTGAAGATCGTGCACCGTGATCTTAAGCCCCAGAATATTTTGGTGGCCATGCCTCGCGGCCGAACGGCGGCATCCAAAGTGGCAGCCCGGGCTCTGCGGCTTCTCATCTCCGACTTCGGTCTATGTAAAAAGCTAGAAGACAACCAAAGCTCCTTCCGAGCCACCACTGCCCATGCCGCTGGTACTTCTGGCTGGCGTGCCCCCGAGTTACTTGTGGATGATGACGGTCCTCTGGCTCACAATCTTGAATCGCAACACACCGAAACCTCCGAGCCTGCTGTGGTTGATCCGCAGACCAACCGCCGGGCTACGCGAGCCATCGATATCTTCTCTCTGGGATGTGTTTTCTACTACGTTCTCACTCGTGGTAGTCACCCATTCGATAAGAATGGCAAATTCATGCGTGAAGCAAACATCGTCAAGGGCCAATTCAATCTTGAAGAATTGAACCGATTGGGTGATTACGCCTTTGAAGCCGATGACCTGATTGGTTCTATGTTGTCTCTTGATCCCCGCCGACGGTATGTTCCGTCTTACATCCACCCTTTTCCTCAATTCATTACTAACCTTCTCCCAGACCTGACGCCAGTGCAGTCCTCACACACCCATTCTTCTGGCCGCCCTCAGACCGACTCAGTTTCCTCTGCGATGTATCTGACCACTTCGAATTTGAGCCGCGCGACCCCCCATCCGACGCCCTCCAATGCCTAGAGTCCGTGGCGAAAGACGTAATCGGGCCCGAGATGGATTTCTTGAAACTTCTCCCGCGTGATTTCAAGGATAACCTGGGCAAACAACGCAAGTATACGGGTTCGCGCATGCTGGATCTATTGCGCGCGCTGCGTAACAAACGGAATCACTACAACGATATGCCCGATCATTTGAAGACGCATATCGGTGGTTTGCCTGAGGGTTATTTGAACTTTTGGACTGTTCGCTTTCCTAGTCTGCTGATGAGTTGCCATTGGGTTATTGTGGTTCTGGGATTGACGGATATCGATCGTTTCCATCGGTATTTCTCGCCGCCGGAGTAGGAGAGTTGGATAGTGAATGGGGGATAGCAAGATTGCCATACAGTAGCCATTTCAATTCATTTACCTCAAAACTTGACAATATATTGCTCAGGTATCTCTCCCTGTAGTCAAAGAGTACCATTGGCTCTTTCTCACCTCGTCCAAATACTATTTCCGCTGTTCTGTGTCGCGCTCGGAGTTAATTTCGTTGCCTGAAGTTGCAGGCCACCAAGCGCGAACGACAGCTCCACGCCCTCCTGTCGCTTTTTTCTACCCTTCACACTCCTTCACCCCCACTCTCCTTTGATCTGGCTTGTATCATATATCCTCTTTCGCCGGCAATGCGACACTAAGAGCTCTCATCACCCGCCACACCCTCCCACACCGACCGCATCGCACCTTGCCTGCCTACCGCAAAGATGGTTCTGTTACGCCTGGAGGTGAAGGTCTTCCCGCGGGAACTGGAGCCTACTCTCGCGCCTGGGCGTAGCGCATCGAACTCCGGATTCATCTCTCGATTGATGGGAAACGGTACCGATAGAGGCAATAAAGAGCACGACCACGAAGACAGTCTCGACCGCAGTCAAGAGGGGAGCTATGACAACCTGGGAGCGGCGCCTCCGGCAAAGAAATTCGTTTCATTTCTTATGCTCGTGAAAAATCCAGAGGAACTTACGTTGGGAGATCTTGCCGGCAGAATTACTGAAGACTGGGCAGCTTTTCATCCTGATCAGGAGTGGGTGTTGTCTCATTGCGCATTGCGCCTATCAAGAGACATGTTACTAATAATAGTCTTATAGACCTCTCGAGATCAAGAAACTCCTCGACGATGCAAATCCCCACGTCGATCTCAGCTTGTCAATGACCGTTGCGGATGTTTTTATCGATACCGGAAAGGCTCTTGCCGATGGCCACGACCAGCGTGCGACAGTTCGCCTTGTACAAAAGCCCACCCCACATTGTCCTCAGCGATTTTCCTCCGTGGTACAGGACTGGACCAGTGCAGTGGAACAGGCAAAGCAACGCAAGTCCCAAAAGCAGGCCACTGTGAACCGATTTAGCCCAATTGCCGAGGATGACGAAGTTCCGAGCCAGGCGTCTTCGTTTGGACAACGACATCACGACGCACCCATTCCTTCTGTTGAGACACAGTCTGCATATCACCGGGGTGTGACGATCCCAGATACACCACCTGTTAGGAGCTCTGGGAGCGAAGAACTGGGCGAGTCGCCAAGTCCACAAGCCCGAACTAGCGGGTCCAGAAAACGCAAACCGAGTCAAGAAAATAACGACCCTGTGAAGCAACGCAAGCTTGCAAATGAACATGAACACTCCCCACGGGCAAATAACTTTGTCAGTCCGCACCGAAAACGGGGCTCTATCCCTACTTTTGCCAGTCCGCATCGAAGACCAAGTCTCTCTGATCGACCATCTCCGAATAAGAGTATTGGCCTAGGTGTCACGGAGAGGTCGTTGTTCAAGAAGCCTAATCTGGCTTCCAGTCAGAACTCTGCCCCGGTTTCTACCCCAACCAGTGCCCCGGCTCAGGCCTCCGGTAATCTTCTTCAATCTGCTCTACGAAAGTCCTCCCCGACAAGTACCCAGTCCGATAAGACACGATCCGTTTCATTCAATGCGCCGATCCCAGTGGTTGAAATTATTTCTAAGCCGCAACAGAGCTCTTCGAAGGCTAAGGCGCCCCAGAAGATAGCATCGCAAAAGAATACACCTCTACAAACCCCAGCGTCCGATCCAAAGGGATCCCATATCCCATCCAGCAGTACCAATGCGGATACTCCTGGTGCGACTGAGACCTTCGATGCACGGTTCAAACGGATCGCGGAACAGATGGCCGAAGAAAAGAAGGAGAAAGCAAATCTGGAGGCTGAACTAGAGGATCCGAATATCAACCCTGACCGCAAGCCTTTTGTCGAGAAGATTCTCGCCACATACGCAGAGATTGAGAAATTGGGCCACAGCCACCAGAAAGGGAAAACTCGCGAGGCCCGCTCGCTAAAGACGAAACTTCCCGGTCTACGGAAAAAGCTCAATAAAATCAAGGACACAAGATTCCAACAACAAGACCAAGAGACAGACGACTCGCAGCCAAGTGATGAGCCCTCACTGCCAGCATCTGACTCACGGATTACGCGATCGATGCCCTCTTCGGCTGCCGCTCCAATTAATGCCCCAGCTGCTAGCCAACCGGTGGCCTGGTCATTTGGAAACCGTGCATCATCCCCCATGCATAATCTAGCGATGCGAGAAACTCAATCGCAGCCAGAGCGTCGAGGATCTAAATCGTCAGCCACCGGACCTGTGTCGCAGAGATCTCCCATGTCGGAGTCAGCGATGCGGGAAACCCAATCGCAACCGGAGCGTCGAGGATCGAGATCATTAGTCACTGGATCTGTGTCCAAGCATTCCCCCCACATATCCAAGTCACCTGCCAATCTACACAAACCAGCTGAGATTACCGTTATCAATGACGAAGGCGAGGATACGGAACCGGCAACCTCTAACGAACCTGATCAAGATGTCGAGATGAAAGATACAAACGAGAGTGAAGCCGAGGAAGAATCTGCGGACGATGTTGCCAATCAGCTCGTTGATGACGCAGCCAGCGGCGAAGAGGGTGATGACGAGGGCAATAAGGAGAAAGCATCTGTGACAGGTGTTCCGAACGGTTTCAATGATCATGCAGCCGATGATAAAGAAGATGAGGAGGAGGAGGAGGAGGAAGAGGAAGAGGAAGAGGAAGAGGAAGAGGAAGAGGAAGAGGAAGAGGAAGAGGAAGAGGAAGAGGAAGAGGAAGAAGAGCCTAGGGACGGCCCCATGAACGGATTTATCGACGACGAGGCCAATGAGACAGAAGACGAAGAAGCTGGGGATCATAGCGAGGAGTCCGGCGAAGACGTTTCCCATGGATCCATGGATGCCCAGGCGCAGAAAGCCGAGACATCGCAGGCGAAGGAATCGGATGACAGCAACGACAACGAGGCTCAGGCTGAAGAGCGTGATGATAAAACTGGAGAAGAATGGACCGAGGCATCAGAGAGTATCGAATCGGACAAGCTTAATGCGCATTCGAATTCGAAAGCCGAGTCCGACAATGAATCGGCGGAGAAGAGCGATGAAAGTGATTCCGATCTTGAGTAAGCTTGACACTCCCTTTCCAACCCTTGAATTTGATCGAGCCTAACTTATTTTCTAGCCTCCCTTCGTTGCGAAAGTCCTCCAGAGAACAGCAAAACACCCCCAAGTCGACTGCCCCAGGATTCCGATCTACTCAACCGCCGGCCTCTTCCCAGCCGAACACGGCCCCCAAAACCACCCTCAAAAGTCTGCTTCAAGCTGCGAAGCAACAAGGCGTTCGTCAGCAGAAGTCATCTCCCGCCACTGCAGCTAAGCCTAAGCCTTCGAAACCCCAGTTGACCGTATGGGAAGTACCGTCGGATGACGAGAGTGACGAGAGTAACGAGAGCGACGAGAGCGAACAGGGTGATATCCTTCCCAATGGAGACTCTCGTAAAGCGCGCATGCCATACTCACAACGGAGTTAGGTTCGAATTGTTGCATCATATGAAGCGAAGCGGTTGAAGGGCTATTGGCTCATGGTGGTCCTTTGTGAATTCTAGCGATGCTATTTTCCTGTTTGATATCCCCCTTCCTTTCTGACCTCTGGCTGTGATTCATTGTTCTACAGAAAGAACATTTTCGGGCGTGGACGCGTGCCCTTGTGCAATAATGCCAAGTCACTTTTGTATTTTATGTTTTTCTATCCAGCCTCAGTGTCCAGTACTGCATTGTGCTGCGAAGCACAATTGGCAGATAGCATCTTCTATTCTAAGAACATTTAATCAAGGCACATTTGCACCGCTGTCTGTCTTCTCACTACTGGCCTCCTCCAACCACTCCTTAGGTGGTGCCTTGACTTCGTAGTTCCATTTCATGTCGTCGCCAATGGACCCCGACTGAATGCCCCGTAGCGTCTGCAACAACTTGACGCAAACCTCCCCGCCCTGCCCTTCATTACCAGAGCGGTACTCAAACTTCTCCCCACGCGAGCGCATCGTGATACTCCGCACCGGTACAAGCGCAGCAGCCGTGCCAGCAGCAAAGACCTCATCGAATTGCGCGAGCTCCTCATAACCGACCCGGCGCCTCTCCACGCTATACCCCAAGTGGCGGGCAATATCCCCAACAGACGCCGCAGTGACCGAGTCAATGGCATTCCGACTATCGGGCTGTACAATAGTGACGGCATCAGCATCACGCCTGACACCAATAAACGCCGAAGTCGAGAACTCATCAATCTCGCTCCGCGTCGCACTATCCAAATGCAAAGTAATCCCGAACCCCTCATTCCTAGCCTTATCACTATGTCGCAGCACAGGCGCATAATTCCCACCCACCTTCGCATTCCCCGTCCCATGCGGCGCGGACCGATCAAAGTCCTCCAAAATCAATGCATCAACCGCATGGGCCCCGTGATAAACACCCGTCGGCATAACAAATACCGCGAACGTATACCCATCCGGTGGACTCAGACCAAGCTGCGCCGAAGAGCCAAATAGTAAAGGCCGCACATACATGGCCGCACCGGATTCATGCGGCGGCACGAACTCGGCATTTGCCCCGACGGCTAGCGCCACGCACTCGAGGAAGAGATCCTCCGGGACTGGCGGGATGGAAACGACATCGGCGGAGTGCTGCATTCGTTGTGCGTTGCGGTCTGGACGGAAGATTGTTATCTTGCTGTTATTTGCGTGGCGGAAGGCTTTGAGGCCTTCGTAGACTTGTTGGCCGTAGTTAAGGCCTGGTGCCATGCCGTGGACGCTAAGGAAGGGTGAGGCGACGAAACGGGGGCGAGACCATTTCCCGTTCCCGGATTGCGAGAAGTGGCATTCTACGTGGCCGTTTACTGGGTTCGGCCTGTTAGTCGGGGTATGTGGTTAATTATGTGGTGGGGACTGACCATCGCGCACTTTGAAGCCGATGTCGTTCCAGTCGAGGGCGGCGGGGGGTGGGGGGAACATTGTGGATCAGTGGAGTTCAGCGGAGTCCAGCGGGGATGGAGAAGATGGAGAAAGATAGGATGGTGGGATGATATGTGAAATGCAATTGAGGATTAGAATGGTGCGAGTGCAAGTAAAAAGAAAAGAGAAGGGGAGGAGGAGAGGAGAGAAGAAGAGGAGAAGGAGGGGCAGCTGACCAAATCCAATGCTGACGCTGACGAAGTACACTGGCCGTTCTGGGCAGCCCCAGCCTATTTTGAG
This sequence comes from Penicillium sp. G339, assembly GCA_027569595.1. Lineage (NCBI taxonomy): Eukaryota > Fungi > Ascomycota > Eurotiomycetes > Eurotiales > Aspergillaceae > Penicillium > Penicillium sp. G339. Next base: position 43,066 of record JAPDFJ010000020.1, read on the forward strand.
TTTATTTTAAGTCTATTTCAAGCTATCTCCACTGCAGAGAAAACTACAATTGACCAATAGTTACAGGATATTCAGAACTCGATTATTCATATCCCATACTGCCTCGATCTAGCTGCAAATTGAACCAATCCTTCAACCTAGTCCGGCTATTCTAAGTCTATATCTAGTATGTTGTCAGATCTATTCAGCATGGTTCGTCCAAGTATACTTACAATCTACCATCAATATATTTTTATAGACATCTTTATCAAATACAATACAGCCTATTTTATAATGATCACATCCCACTGAATTCCCGGTCCACCAACACATCGCTGCTCGCCTGTAAACGCTCGCTGCGTCCAAAGGCCGTCACCAAACACACTTTTAATCCCCCGGGAACCTCGTGTTGTGCAAACCGCTGGTAGTGTTCGGCAATGTTCTCGAATTCGTCCTCGCAGGTGAACATCCACGAGGGATCTATTTTACCCTGGACCACGAGGTCTAGTAGGAACGGATGATACTGCCATATATCCTGTTAGTGGACGGGAAAACCTTGCTTCTATGCAGATATAAGGGAAATACCTTTTGAGGCCATGCCTGTCCTCCACGCACAGTCAACGCCTTCTGCATTAACGGTCCAATGGGAAAGTCATGCGTCGTGAAGAAGAAATCCCCAATCAACGCGACATTCCCACCCTTCCGCATCGCCTTGATGATAGCCCCAACAGTATCACCACTGTCTCGCTCGAGTTCCATCCCCTGGAGCGCAGCATGAGGCGATCTCATCGTACTGCGGAATCCACTCGCTTCAATGGCCCGGTCAAGGCCCCGCGGCTGGATGGAGAGGATATACTCACCCACTTCCGGATGCTTCTTGACATTAATCGGTATCATGCCAAAATTCTCAGCCAGTCGCAACCGCTGCTGATCGCGGTCCATGGCATAGATCTTCTTTGCGCCGCGCAACTTGGCTAGTCGCTGCACTGATAGGCCAACCGGTCCACAGCCCCAAACCCCCACGACGTCCCCGGGTTGCACCTCCGCCAGTTCAAGAGCGTGCCAGGCGGTGGTTATTACATTGGCTAGGCCGAGGATTTTTCGTGGGTCAATATCTCGTGGTGCTTTGACGCAGGTTAGGTCTGCGTTTGGGACTCGACAGTACTCTGCTTGGTCGCCCGGGTATCCGCTGCAGAGTCGGCTGTAGCCCAGGATTCCGGACAATCGGTGGGTGTACAGAGCTTCAATTTCCGGATATGGATTGCTGACGTCGCAGAGAGAGTACTCCTGGCGCTGGCAGTAGTCGCATTTTCCACAGGCGATCACGGGTAGGATGATGACTCGGTCGCCTGGTTTGATGGACTTGACGTCGGGTCCGACTTCTTCGACCATGCCGATGGCTTCTTGGCCCATGATGTCGCCTTTCCGCACAGCGTCGTTGAGCTCGCCTTCGTACAGGTGGAGGTCCGAGCCGCATATGGTGCAATGAGTGATCTGGACAATGGCATCGCTGGGGTCTGTTAGCATGGGTTTGGGAACGAGTCCGACTTCAACTTCGCGAGTGCCCATCCATCGCGCGGCTTTCATTTTGTTCGTGGGGTGTGGTGCATAATTGGTATATGTGATCGGTCTGCTTTAGTGTCAGTCAAATCCTCAGCTTGGCGGAGTGACCTACCTCGGTAATACAGCTGTCATGTTGCTCTGATGTTTATGCTGAGTGATTGGTGGCATCAGCTGTCACTCAATTGACTACCCTGCGATGTGGATTTCGAATGATTCCATGTTGGAAGCTTTGCCACAAATCATGCTTGATATCAGTATGATGACCGCGTAGGCTCGGGGCGAGTGGCAAAGGACCCATGGAAAGCTTTTGCTGGTGGTGGAGGGAATTTACGAATTAGAGAATGTTTCGCCTGTCTTCTCTACCTGGCCGGAAATAACCACCGGCTGAAATCATTGAGAAAGGACGGTGTGGAAATGATTCATCCAACAGCTCAAGGCATGCATCTTTTTTACACGGTGCAGGGATACACAATGATAATGATAATTAATTCTTTTGTTGCTAATGATAATACAGAGAAAAACGCTTCAATATGGCATCTAACCACTTATGCAATACACATCGACAAACCCCTCAGGCAGTCTTCTTGCCCTTCCCAACCTTCGCCCGCGAGGTTCTCACTCGGAACAAATAATACAAGGTGATAGCACCGAAGATGTTAAAGATGAAATAGCACCAGAAGATCCCGTAGTTGCGCCAACGGTCTCCCCAGTAAATCTCGCGAGCCGCTAGATACTGGTCAGCTTCCGACATGCTGCAGTACTGGCAGTTGGAGGTGTCGTTTTCGTTGTAGATCGAACCCATGGCCAACTGCACGTATTTGGCCATGTACTCTCCACAGGTTTGGCCGGCAGGAGGATCGAAGACTCTCATCTCGGTCGAGTCGCATTGCACTTCCCGGCCGTGTAAGGCAGTGCTGCTGATCCCGCTGATGTAGTATGTGAACGGGGATACACGGTACATGAAGATCCAGAAGCGCGGAAGATCACCCGGTGGCTGCATGACACCGTTGAAAATGAACGAGAGACCGAACATCATGGTGGCGACCATAGCACCGAGAGTGGGCTCTGGGATAGCACAGATCACGAACTGGGCCATACTGGCAGCGTAGATGTAGAATTGCACAATGAAGAGCATGATGAGTCCACGGCGCTCGGAGTCCTGTCCAGCGCCGAAAACAGACCAGTAGAACGAGGCCCACGAACACACTCCTAGACAGACTTGGAAGGGAACCTCGACGAGGATCTGAGACAGAATGAAGACCTTCCAAGAGTAGATGCGAGATGGGCGTTCACGAACTTCGTACAATGAACGCTGGGCAACGAAACGAGGCATGATCTGGTTGACGAGGGTGTTGAAAATGGTGCACAACAAGAAGATACTGAAAAGTACATTCTGGAAACCTTGCTGGGTATTGTCCGCCATCCAGAAAGAGAAACCGATGAACAGGCCGGAAGCGATACCAAGGATGAACTTGGCATAGATATAGTCGGGCTGGCGGAAGTAGCCCTGGAAGCAGCGCTGAAGCACAATGAAGAGCTGGGTAGATAGGGGCATGGCGAACTCGGAACTGTCGTCGTCGCTAACCGGGTCATGGACTGAATCCCGGCGAGCCAAATGAATTCTCTCAAGCTCATCCAGGACTTCATCGCGCTCAGGACTCTTCTTCCAAGCTGTAGGCCAGTCCACTTCGGGACACCCATCTCCTGCAACCATATCGAGAATGTACTCGGCCGGGTTCTCCAGTTCTTCGCAACGAGGAGCTCCATTCCTTTCGAAGTATTCCAGCAAAGTGGAAGAGTTGTCGCCGATATCACCAAAGTAAACTGTTTTGCCTCCCTTCGCTAGGAAGAGCAGACGATCAAAGGTCTGGAACAGGGTAGCACTAGGCTGGTGAATCGTTGCCAACACGGCTTGTCCATGATCAGCCAGTCTGCGAAGGAATTGACAGATTGTCCAGGAACTCTGGGAGTCCAGACCACTGGTCGGTTCGTCGAGGAAGATTAGCAGAGTAGGTTTCGCGGCAAGCTCCACGCCAATGCTGAGAAGCTTACGCTGCTCCACATTCAAGCCTTCTCCAAGGGAACCAACGACAGCTTCGGCAAAGTCTTCCATGCCGAGCACCTTGATGACTTGCTCCACGTATTCGTACTTCTCTTGTTTGGGAACGGCTTTGGGCTGGCGGAGCATTGCACTGAAACGCAAGGCCTCACGCACGGTGGTGGTATCAAGGTGAAGATCTTGCTGTTGCACGTAACCTGTGCGGCGAGGGAAGTTGGCGGCGAGAGGTCGGCCATTCACGAAAATATCACCAGTGACGACGCCAATAGACACGCGCTGAGCGAGAACATCCAGAAGAGTTGTTTTACCCGCTCCAGACACACCCATCAAAGCAGTCAAAGTACCAGGCTTGACCCAACCATTCACATCATCCAGTAAGCGTCGAGTTCCCTCCTTGACAGGGATGTCGTAGTTCAGGGAACTCCACGAGAAAATATCAGTCTGTTCTGGGAGGCGAATAGTGTCGTTGGTAGTTTGCACTGCGAGCTTGGTTGGGTCAGGGACACCACCCTCCGCATCCTGTCCCTGTAGATGCTTCGGAGCATGTCCCGGTCGGAATACCAGAGCCTCGGCCTTTGACCTATCGCTGGAGATGAATTCGGTGGCAGTGAGGTAGAGTGCGTTGAAGAACACCATAAAGGCAATGAGAATACCAAAGTTTCTCCACAAGTGGGAGTAGTAGTAGGAGTAATTCTGCTCAATGAAAGCGTCACCAGAGACAAACTTTTCACCTGCCACAGCTCCAACAGTGGAGCAAATGAAGTTTGTTCCGGTGCCATAACTTGGAATGATCGATCCGCAGTCGTAATTCTTGCCGTGAAACTCGTTCGCGATCAAGGCCTCAAAGGTGTAAAATATCGGATTGATCCAGCGAATCCAGGAGAGCCATGGGTGCATGTATGGCACAGGCAGAGTGAAACCAGTGTAGACAACGATGCAAAGAACCATAATACCGGCGAGTGCCATGGCCTGGCCGATTGACTTGGTCAGGGCTCCCAAACTGCGGAACATACCAGACATGGTCAAGACAGCGACGATCAGAAACAGGTAAAAGATGAAGAACTGGCCTGGTTCCTGGCGCAGATTCGCCATGAAGTATAGGACGATACTGAACACCGAGATTCGCACGAGTTTTATCGGCAGGTCGATGATGAGACTAGCTAAAGCTTCGGTGAATGGATGTACAAAAGCATAACCAGCTTGCTTTTCCACAATTGGTCGCTGACTGTAAAGTTGGAGGATTTCGTTGATAGTGAGCAAGGCATTCATGAGCACAGCAAAGTAGCACACGGCACCCTTTTGGAAGAAGTAGTCGGCAGTGTCCGGGGTGTTGTAGAAGACGGATCCAATGATTAAGGACAAGATAATTTGGACAATGAGAGGGGAGATTGCAGTAGGTAGGTCACCCTTCATGCGTTGGAAAGCCCTTTGGGTGCAAAGCCGAACCTGCATGGGAACAGAAAGGAGATAAGGGCTGCCAGCCCGAGTGTGGCGGGCTTGGTTTGCTTCATGGGTGGAGCGCAGCCGTTGAGCGTCGTTGCCATTCGGGGGGTGCTGTTGCTCGAACTCCCTGATCTGCTTGCGGAGAGTGTTGTATTCAGGACTCTTCTTCCAGTACTCGGCAAACTCCTTGGAGGTACGCGGCACTTTATCTTCCATGCCGGGGAGTGCCGTTCGCTCACCAGGATTGGTGATAGCAGTGAGGAAGTCACCGCTAACCTGGCGCTCGGGGCGTGTCCATCCCATATCCTGGAAATAGGAGACAGCGCGTTCTCTGGGGCCGTAGAAAATCTCTTGACCCTCGTATAGGACGACGACCTTGTCAAACAAATCGTACATGGACTGGGATGCTTGGTATGCGGCAATAGCATGGCATGACATGCCCATGTCAGCAGAAAGACGCAGGGACTTGACAAACTTGAGAGCCGATGCTGCATCCAGTCCACGAGTGCTGTTGTCCCAGGCTCCGATTCTGCAGCGAGACAAGAACATCTCGGCGATACTGACGCGCTTCCGCTCGCCACCACTTACACCCCGCACAAACTCGCTGCCGACCTTTGTGTTGTAGGTGTGGGAGAGGCCAAAGACGGACATAACGACCTTCACTAATGTGTCCACGAATTCATTGCGGCTCACTCCTTCGAGACGACGGTGGGGAGCTCGAGCGTGAGCAGCAAAGGAGAGAGTCTGGCCGACACTCAGGTGAGGGAAGTGGAGATCGACTTCTTTGTTGTAGGCAACTTCGCCGCGATGATGTTTGATCATATCATTATAATCGATTCCCTCGAAGTGAATCTTGCTGTTGGGATCCATGGTGAGGCCACCCAGGTGTCCACAGAGCGTCTTGAGGAACGTCGTGCAACCACTCCCGGGACGTCCCAGCACGAGCAGAAGCTCGCCACCTTGTAGCAGGCCATCGAAGTTGTGGAGAATGCGACGCGGCTGTGACCGTTGACCGGAGAGGGCTCTTGCAGCAAGGCGGAAGGGAATTGTGAGGCTTGAAGTCAAGGTCTCTTGGAATTGGAGAGGGGCGCCGGAGCCACTGATGGAGAGGTCCGAGAAAACGACGCCCTGGTCTGGGATATCGATGCCAGCCTCATGGACCTGGGCAAGTAGGCTCTGGGCCCATCGATGATGGTCGAATTCAGGGTTTCCGGGATCTAATCGGGGATCTCTCTTGTCGTGAGTTGCAGTGGCGGACAAGGCCTGGCCGAGTCGACTGGAAGCAATGCGACCCAAGGATTCAATTTCGCGCTCATCGATGGCAGTCATGGCGGTTTGAGTCCGCTCCGTGATGGGAGCGAACTCCACTTCGGAGTCTTTATCAGAATCCATGCTGGTTGAAGTAGTTGATCAACCAGTATAGAGGAGGTATAGAAGGGGAGAGTAGTAGGAGACTGCTCGAACCAAACATCGGGGAAATGCCCGTATAAAAAGCAACGCTTCTGCAGGGCTAGTCTTGCGTCTGATAGAAAATTCTCCATGACTCGGGGACGGGCAGGGCTTAACACCGACATAGATGCAAGTTATGCGAGCGATTCGGGTGGAGAGACTGCCGAGTCCACTGCGGCCAACGCGGTCGGCGAGCGGAGTCCCGACATGCCGACGCCAGGCCTCCTACCATTGGCTGCGGGACTGCCTCCGCCCCTCCCCACCTACCGACTCGAGTATACAGTCTGTCCCGTCCCCTTCAAACCGAAATTTGCGTTAGGGGGCGGCCAATCCCGCGGGACTGAAAGCTTGGGTGCTTCGGGGCTGCTCCGGGCTGCCTGTGACTATTTTGAGAAATCTACGATGAGCCGCTAGCATCAATGCATAACTGTTGCCGGACTACAGAATATCCATGCGCATGCATATATCGACATATACCTGTAGGCTTACGGGAGATTGAAATAAGCTTACTACTAGCACCAATGTATAGACAACTTCTTCCGCACTACCGCATGACTACAAGTACAGCAGATAAACATTGCAACTTGAAGACACATCACTAACCTAATCAACAACCCTTCTGCTTCTGCCCAATGCAAGTGATGCACACCTCATCTGCCAGGGCCGTCGCCATGTGCCCTCACGTGACTGTTGACATGGGAGGTGCGTCCTTCCCCGGGAGGACAAGCCAATCAAAGCCATTATCTGCTGATTCTGCCCCACCTGCCCGCGATGCGTGTGGAACAGCCGGGTCGAGCCAAAAGCGGGCTCATATGCTCTCTGCAGATTGGAGCACCCACGCGTCTTTAACCACTCGTGGCTTGGGGTCATCCATCATGCAGTCAGCTTCCTGACCTCGTCTAACTTCGTTCAAGTTTCTTTCAACCTCTGCTGCTGCCGTTGCTGCGCTGGTTCAGCATCATGGCCAATAGTACCACCACAAGCTCCAACCGAGCTACTCCTCAAGGTGGCATCCTCGAAGGAGGCAATCCCACTCACTATGACTCGAAGAACCCCATTGTAGTGTTTATCATCCAGGCAGTCATCATAATCGTCCTCTGCCGTCTCATCCACTGGCCGCTCTCCAAGATCCGCCAGCCCCGGGTCATTGCAGAGGTCCTCGGCGGCATCATTCTAGGCCCCTCCGTTATGGGCCATATCCCCGGATTCACCGAGGCCATCTTCCCCACTGCGAGCATCCCCAGTCTCAATGTCGTCGCCAATCTGGGCCTTGTCTTGTTCCTTTTTCTCGTGGGCCTGGAAACAGATATCCACTTCCTCGTGAGCAACTGGCGTACCGCGTTGAGTGTCTCGGCAGCTGGTATGGTCCTGCCATTCGGATTAGGTTGCGCCATTTCCTACGGCCTGTATCACCAATTCCACGATGACCCCGGAACTGTTCCCATCCAATTCGGCACTTATCTCCTCTTCATTGGTATCGCCATGGCCATCACTGCCTTCCCCGTGCTCTGTCGAATTCTGACCGAGCTGAAGCTTCTCGGAACCCGCGTCGGTGTCATCACACTGTCTGCTGGCGTAGGGAATGATATCGTCGGCTGGGTGCTTCTGGCCCTCTGCGTAGCCTTGGTGAATGCCGGCACCGGCCTCACGGCGCTGTATGTTCTGCTCGTCTGTGTGGGGTACATGATCTTCTTGGTCTATGGCTTCCGCCCGGTCTTCTTGCGCTTCCTCCAGCGCACTGGCAGCTTGCAGAAAGGCCCCAGTCAGTCCGTAGTCACGCTAACTCTGCTCATTGCATTGGCCTCTGCCTTTTTCACTCAAGTCATTGGTGTGCACGCCATTTTCGGTGGCTTCGTCATCGGCTTGATGTGTCCCCATGAGGGTGGCTTTGCTATAAAACTGACAGAAAAGATCGAGGATTTGGTAGCCGCGCTCTTCCTACCCCTGTATTTCACTCTGTCTGGTCTCAGCACCGATCTGGGATTGCTGGATAGTGGAATCGTCTGGGGTTATGTGGTTGGTGTCATCGTCATCGCTTTTCTGGCCAAGGTAACTGGAGGTACACTTGCGTCCCGTTTCAATGGACTCTTGTGGCGAGAAAGTTTTACCATCGGCGTGCTCATGAGTTGCAAGGGCTTGGTCGAATTGATCGTTTTGGTGAGTAATCTGCATCAACTGTCAAAACCCAAGGACTAATCCCAGAAATGACAGAACATTGGTCTTCAAGCAAAAATTTTGAGTACTCGTACTTTCACTATTTTTGTCGTTATGGCCCTGGTCACCACTTTCATCACTACCCCTCTAACGACTGCGCTCTATCCAAATTGGTATCAAGTCAAGGTAGAACGCTGGCGACGGGGGGAGATTGATTGGGATGGCAATCCTTTGCAAAGTGATCGCCGCTCTGACAGTGTCACCGCTGTGAAAGATCAGCTCAAGACCGTCCCAGTCCGCAAGCTTCTAGCTTACCTTCGTCTCGATGGTCTTTCGGGCATCTGCACCCTCGCCGCTCTTCTGAGTCCCAACCGTCCAGCTGCGTTGACATCGCCCCGAACCCACCCATCCAAGGCACCCAAGCAGACTGAAAAAGGCGTGGAAGATGCAATCTCATCAGATGAACAAGATGAGACTGCGCTCCGGGTCCATGGCGTCCGACTCATGGAACTGACGGATCGTGACTCCAGTGTCATGAAAGTGTCCGCAGGCGAGCAGGCTCTGTGGGACCCTGTCGTGAATACCTTCCGCGCCTTTGGTGAATGGCATGATATCTCTCTCATGGCGGGTGTCTCAGTCGTGCCCGAGCATTCCTATGCTGATACCGTCGTCAACATGGCCAGTCAGGAAACGACCGACCTACTGCTCCTCCCGTGGAGCGAGACCGGCACTCTGACCGATCGTCAGAATGGCCTGGAGGTCGATACCGCCAGTCGCTTTGCCAATGGCACATACACCGAATTTGTCTCCACCGTCCTCCGGCGAGTCTACGGCCATGTGGGTATCTTCATCGAATATAATCCTGACTCGCGCTCTCCCGAATCTAAACGACCCCCGCCACCCCATGCCTCTGCCAGCGGACTTAGCATTCAATCTGTGTGGTCCCGCAGGGGCACAGGTGACCGTTCTCACCACCTTGTTCTTCCGTTCCTCGGCGGCGAAGATGATCGCTTCGCCCTTCGCTTTGTTCTGCAATTAGCTCAAAATAACCAGGTCACGGCCACAATCATCCAAGTCGGTGGCCTACAGTCAGCCTCTGCATCTGGTTCCAAAACCTCACCCACCGCGCGGGGTAGCCAATCTGATATTGTTTTCTTCGAGTCCCTTCGTGATTCTATTCCCGAGGAGCTGAAGAGCCGTGTCATATTTGAACAGTCCGAGACTCAGGAGGCTATCAGTGACCCGCTCCAATTGGCCCTCTCTGCTGTGCGGAGCGAGCTCGAAAACATTTCCGGTAAGCCTGGCAATATCGTAGTCGTTGGTCGAAATAGTGGGCTGGTCGAGGGTGGCCCTTCAATTGATGGCAGCATTGGAACTGATACATACTATGCGCTCGGGGGCGTGGCCTCGACCATGGTCGATCCGGAGAGTAAGGTATTTGGCAGCGTTCTTGTGCTACAGGCTGGCACTAAGACGGTTGTTGATAACCGATGATATTATGCAAGGATTTCTTCACGATTAGCTTATTTGATTGAATACCAATGAAGTTATGAAATAAAAATCTATTCTGTGGTACAGTACATGCAGCGGGAATATTCCCTGTCAATAATGATTGAGATGGGTCGGGTGACTCAGCCCTGGTATAGATGATGCAAGTTTGTAAGTGTGGGGTATAGTAGTTCCGATATAGACTGGACTCGATCGAAAGAGAGAATATGGCTCGTGTTGTACAGTTTCGGCAGGCTGTGCCTGCACCTTGCGGTCTATAGTGTGGAGGACCCATTGCTTTCTTGGTGTGAATCCTCCCAGAACCATGGCGGGCTATACTGCCTTTGCACATTGCGGCGTGATTCGAGACGAGATTGTTCTTGGGAAGAAGAGTATGAAGGGTACGAGTTGATTTCGCGGGCGCTGGATGGCAATTCCTCGTTGTTATAGGATCCTCGAGCGACAGCGACGAGTTTCCCCAGGATCGCGTATTCCAATTTCAGTTTAATGCTGTAGGCGACCGGTTTGAACATCACCTGGATGGCGTAGTAGCCGACGTACTCGATGACCACGACGGCCACGTCCAGGACGAGGATGACGATGTTGATGAGGAGGAGTTGGTGGAGGATGCCGTTTGGTCGGCCCTGCGGGCGGAGTTTGAGAAGCTTGACGGTTTCCCAGACGTAGATGCCCGATATAATGAGTTCTTGCAGACAAAACCCGACGAGCTGGATTCGTTCCATGACATTGTAGCCGTTGGCCCACGGACCGATTGGATAGGTCACATTTCCGTATAGCAGGACCGTTGTGGGGAGGTGGAAAACGATGCCGTCGATGATGATCATCCATAGTATTCCCCACAGTACTTTGGAATTCTGAAGGACCAGGTGCAGACGTGACCAGAGGACCACAGATTGCCCAGTAACCATTGGTATCCAGCCCAAGATGATGAGAGTGACGCAGACATAGGGCGTGACCCCAGTAGGAAAGAAAAGAAGGACATAGCCGAGGACGTTGGGGATAATGCTGGCGGAGGAGATGAGGAGACTCCAGAAGTAGCAGCCGCGGCGCCGCTTGAAGGAGACGAAACACAGAACAATGAGCTCAATGGCATTGTACCAGGCGACGGCCGCAAATGCCGCGAAGATATACGTGCGCACTTGGCCGTCAGCGCTGTTCCCGTGTGTCAGCGACTCCGCGACCTCCGAGGCATTGTTCGTCGACATGGGCGGAAGGGGCACATCGCTCACGGTGAGTCGAAGGCACGAATCTGGGGGAGGAGAGGGGAGGGGAGGATAAGTTAAGGTCGAGCGAGGGGTGGTAGGTGGGAGAGTAAGGAAAATGGAATTTTTTTATTTTTTTTAATAAAAAGGGATGCCCTCACTGGCCGCCGCGCTCGAGCGTTGCCGATCAAGGGTCTCTTTTGCTGGTAAGGTTCCTGACTGTTGGGATTGCGCGTGGCCGGAGAAGAGAGGACCAGTATCGCCGCGACACTATTCTTGCGGATTTTCATTTGCATGCCCATGCGGTCCAAGCGTCAGGGATGGCCGATGAAGGGTTTGTTTCGGACGGGGAGGTGGAGGCCAGAGGACGCCCGCGCGCCTGTGAGTCGTTCAGAGCTGGAGTCCGAGTGCATGACAGCTGCTTCAGGGGGGCCGTTCCATGGGTGCGTGGATTGTCAATTGCGAGGGTCACGACTGGTGAGATCTGCCTGATGGGGGAAACTGGCCCCATGGGTCTGCCAAAGTCTAGGCAGCCTCGAACTATTGAAGGTTCCGATGAAGTGCAAGCAGGAGGCGATGGAGATCTCTGCCGATCATTCCTGGGGGATGTCGTTGGCGCGCGATTGGGGCCGATGGAGCCCGTGGATCCGGGGAGGCGATCCGTTGTAACCCGGCGGCCCCTTTTTGGAGACACCAGAAATTGGGTGAAGTCAAGATGATGCCAATGAGAACGTGAGGGGAGGTTGGTGAGTGGAGGTGAGAGGAAAGCAGGGGAGAATGGAGGAGAGGAGTGGAGGGCGAGAGATGACACTGACAGTGACTGCCACTATACTACTACTAGTAGTATCAGCAACCAAAATGCATGGACGGCTGAGATCAATATTTTAGTCAAAAATACCCACGCTGCATCGGATGAGATCATCAGCCAATACTCCGGGCCCAATGCAGTAAATGTAGCTCGCTATTCGGCTGCTGAATTTATACCACGCGTTGAGGCGTACTAGACTCAGAGTACTAGTCGTAGCCCTAGTTGGAGATGTAAGTGTAGGATCTGCCAGGTCGAATTAAGTACATAGTACTAGACATCACGGCTCAAGTGTATATTAATCAATTCGTACTTTCGGTTTAATTTTTGACGCCATGGTCCCCATATCCCGCCTTCGGCATGATTACTATCCCTGTCGCATCTAAGGGGAATTTGTACCTGAACCATGCAGATATATATATAGTAGTAGTAGTCGCACTACAACTGCTTGATTCAGCCCATGCAACTGTGAATATTGATACAATGAAGCCATTTTAAGTTATACGCCACAAATAGAAGAGAGTATGGATGTAATCGACCCGACGGAGCTCGTTCAGTTTAGAACGTTCCTAGTAGAGCATTAAAGCTGTCCAATCGCAACGTGATGGGGATGGGTGATACCTAGGCACATAGTACTTTGCGAGCGAGGAGCACCCTTATAATGTAGAGTGGTAATGAATGTACTAGCACACCCTGACGTAGGCGGAACCACTATGATGGCCTTTGTTGTGGTGCTTGGAACTATGGCCTAGAGGGCCTTTGGATGCTTAAATGCAATTACTATTCTACTGATATATAATACCTGATTCTATCTTTCCCAATATGTTCGACCTAGTTTTCTATTTTATTGATTTTATTTCGAGGTTTGTTTAACAACTCGACTATGGGGACACGTGGAATCGATGCCGAAAATGACCGCTTTTGAGGCCAGAAACGGACTTATTCACCGGAACTTAACCTAATTAAGAAGTTATTTGCTAAGCTAAAGAGCTTTATTAGACGTAGTTGGTGCTATTATATAGAAAACCATAAGTCAAGGATTTGATCATTTTCTTAATTGGTGCATTAAAGCGGTTGGAGCAAAAAGGGAGAGTGCTAAAGGTCATTTCCGGCACACAGGCTTGACAATCGAATATTCGGAATATTGGCAAGACTAGCTCTTCTAAGTGGAGATTTATTTGCTGATTGGTCTTTTTTTCCGTCACGCCTATAAATTCAAATCGGCGTCTTAGAAAACAATGATATAATCAACAATAGTACCGTGATTGTGCCTGAGGTGTGTCCACATAGCGTTGTCAGAATCGTAGCTGCGGTGATCTTTGACACTAGAGCTACAATCAAAGCAGTATCAATTCTCCGGTCCGCCCGGGGCGTGTAACAAAGCTAGCATGGAAACGACGGACATGTTCGATCGCTCCCCGTACGTCAAATTCTTCTCCACGTTGCGAGCATGTTCAGGCCGGCATATGGAAGTCCTAACATATATCAATTATTGCTTATATGTTGCAGTACAGTATTTCCGGAAATCAGTGTCACCACATACACACTCTTCATTCAAGGGCCAAGGGACGCTAATTCGGGTTATTATTAGTCTACTGGGGTCACCGGCCGAGACCGTATAATGTAAATATACCGGATTATTGTATTATACCAACCTATTGAGCTGGATAGTTCTCCTTACAAAATGGTAGCCGTGGAGGCGCCCTACGCCCTACGCCCTACGCCCCCGCACACTGCCCCGCACACTGCGTCCCACACCGCTTTTACCATATAACTAGCAATTTAGCAAGAACCCTTTCATGAGCATACCTTTGGGGATGGCGATGCTACACAATGCTAGTATAAGACCTGCTTCACGCAAAGGTTAGTACTGATTTACATTATCTAAGTAACATTTTCTAAATAGGATATACTATAGACGTGTCTCTTCTACTGGCAATGATGCGGGCAACTGCAGCCGAGCAAAACGTTCCGGACGCCGTTACAGCAACCGAAGCCGATCTCATAAATACGCTGGCGTTCGACCAAAATCATTCTGATGGCCCTGAAAACCAAACAGGTGGTACGCATAATGCGAAAGCCTTACTTGTTGAAGCTCCAGAAGGCGAGGTTGCTGGTATGGCTTTCTATTTTACCACATACGTTGCATGGGCTGCGAAGTCTGGAATCTGCCTCGAGGACCTCTATGTGCTTCCAAAGTATCGTTGTAGAGGATATGCAAGGCTCTTGGTCCAAGAGGTCGCAAAGAAGGCCGAAGAGCTTGGTTGTTCGCGGATGGAATGGCTTTGTTATAAACAAAACCACCGTGCTCTGAAATTTTACCGTGGTATCGGTGCAAAGGAAATGGATGCTTTAACATTCCTAAGGCTTGATGGAGATTCAATGGCCAAATTTGCAAATGAGACTATTAGTTGATAGAGAGTCTTGTCATTAACAGATAACGGGCAAAATATTCGTCCGTCATCGTATATCATATCATAAGCTCTTACTAGAGATATATAATCTTCCATATAAGTAGGCAATGTATTTTGAGACAGGGCAATATAGTAACATGTTTACATACTGTAGGTAAATTTGAATAGTCTTAGTAGTATCTTATAGGAAATCCTAGATATCATGGCTTGCTGGAAACGGTTACGAAACCTTAGTCAATATTCCCAGTATAACTGTAATCTTATTATTCCGGCACCATTCTTAATATAGTATAGACTATATTTCCACAACAATTTGCAAGTTGCTAAACATACTGCTTTAAGGTTATGGTGGCATCGCGACATTAAGCTGCGACTCAACCAAATCAAACCAAAGTCCTTCATAACCAGACTCTTCAGAGGCTCGGACTTGTTTGATAAATCCTTGAAGCCGCGTTGCACTCGTACGTTGAACAGCGAAAAGTGACAAGCTCTCCCACAATTCTTCGCCCGGCCCCTCTATCTCAATCATTGCCATGGTCAAGGGGAAAACCACAGGCAAGGCTGTTGTCTGCTTGGCGGCCGTTTGAACAAAATGCGCTATTACAGAGAATATGCTATTTGCAAGATCTCGCGCCGTTTCTTTTTCTATTCCCAGGGGATATCGCAAGCGATGAATGATTAACAACGCTGCCAGGCGATAGGCATTTGCCTGTGTCATCATTGCTAAAACCTCATACTGTCCATGTTTGATGAGGAGTTCTGGTGGATTTGGAGGCTTCCATTCCAAAACAGCTCGCTGTACATCAGCGAGTTGCTCATGGATCCCAGAAGGAGGCTCAGATCCATCAAGGACACCACTCTTCGTGGTATGACTCCACACACAGAGATCATAGAGCAGAGGCAGAAGAGTCGCGCAGACACCCGCATATCGATCAACAATAATGCGGTCGGTACGGGGGAGGCGTACTATAGGAACTTCTCGCCGCACCAGACATTCGACCATGTCAATCAATATAGGCGTCATGATTATGGGACACAGGATGGGAGAATGGATCAGCTTCGGAAGCCATGCTTTGGTTGACATGAGAGCACTTCGCACAATAGAATGGGCTGTTGAAGAATCGGGTGCTGTGAGCACATTGAACACATACATCGTTTGGCCAAGGAAAAGTGCACAGGCAGAATCATAGTCTTGGGTGATTTTCACGTTTCGCAAGAATTGCAGTCCCTTTGCGGCTTTAGAAATATCCGGTTCATCTTGACGCATGACCAAAGATCTTTGGTATCGCGTCATCAATGCCAGAAATGCCAAGTACCCTTCAATTAGAGTTGGGACAGACATGCATAGCATGGTATAGACGGTCTTTTGAGCCTCAGCTACAAAGCTAGGGCCCAGCATAAACGGTGTATGTATGATTGAGAACTGCTCGGTATCGGTTATTGTGCGGAAGGCATCGGAGGTTGTGTTGAGTGCGGCGGGGGATGCAAGCAGTTTCTGCGGTGCTATGACCAGCGTGCCATGATTTCGAGAGTCCCTTGCTTCTTCAACGGTTTCGCTAGAGTGTGATATTAACTTGGAGGGTCGAGTGAGAGAGAGGTGCGCGGATGATGACTCGCTTGACATGGACGAGCTGCGTTGTTGTTTTTGTTCTTGTTGTTTTTGTTCTTGTTGTTTTTGTTCTTGTTGTTTTTGTTGTTGTTGTTTTTGTTGTTGTTTTTGTTGTTGTTGTTTTTGTTGTTGTATCCCTATCTGCCGCTTCGAATAGACGCTCCAGATCTGCGTCTCCCCGTGCGGAAAGAGTTTCGCGGCAGGTCGGCGTCCTATGCGCTTTCTATGCCGTGAGGTTGAGCATGCAATCTTGAGATGACGGCACCTGGTGCATTGCTGATCTTTGCCCGTGAAGGTGCATTTGTCTTTGCTCGCGTAGCACCGGTCACATGCCTTCAAGCCCATAGTTTCCGATAGACGATGCCGGCTCAATAGATGGTATGAGGTTGGTCGCCAATGTGAAGAGGAGACACAGAATCGAAAGGATGTCCCGTCTTCCGCAAACGTTTCCCCACTTTCCCCAGCATCCCGCCACTGGCGAACTGGCGATTTGCAAGAATTCTTGCCTTGTCAGAACCGTAGGGACGGGTTTGATGGTGTTAGTTCCCTTTGTCAGATGCGGAAAGAGCGTAAGAATTGGACACAGGCAAAAGAGACGGAGAATGGGTTTCTAGCGGCCAAAACATGTGATGAACACACCATGCGGCGGGTTAAGGTCTTGAATAGGCTCTGTCGATTTACACAGTACTCATAGTTTACCCATTGATACCCCGGCTGTCTGACTAGCGGGAGCCTTCTTTCCATTTACGGAGAACTTCAGTAAAGTTTTAATTAACTTAAATTAGTTAACTAAGTGGGGCCAGGCTTGCGATCTTTTGCTATTTGCCAATCTGAATATAGCCTCAAGTGCCAAATTTTGGGCCTATCGGGGATTATGCCTGAGTCGGTATAGCGGATTTACGCGTGGTCTCCCCTTTAATTCCGGGGTTAGGCCATCGGCAACTGCAGCTCTCTACAATTGCCGCTCTTCCCTGAGTACGTTCGCCGCCAAGAAGAATACTATTCCTGCCCTCTGCTTTGCCGCGCTGTAATAAGTAGTTGTCATCTGATAGTGTGTGTCTACCATGTGAAATTGATCTACATGAGTCTGTATAGAACTGCGGTTGGTGTACTTATATTTCAGCCTTGGTTCCTGATACGCAACCTATAATACTAAATACTAAATTATACAAATAACACTTCTACTTATTAAAGTTCCCATCCCACATACTTCAAGCAACACATACATAATAAAGCGATATACGATGGAGTTTAGAGAATAAATGACGAGATCAGTAAGATATGGAAAAGCGTCTACCTGTGTAAATTAATCTCAATATGAATTGCTTTGCAGAGGAAGAGTTTCAAAATAGAAAATTTTAAATGTTTATCTCGTTCTAATACGGTAAGATCAACGTAACCCTAATGGACCTGTATTTACAAGGCAGAATCACTATTGGATATCCTAGTCATGAGCGGATAACTATACTAACCATATGTCCGTACTTTATTGGACACAACACTTTGGGCCGAGGGAGCTTGTGAATACCTGACCTAGAATAGTAAGCTGGGGGATTTGAAATATAAAAGCCAGCTGAACCTCATCATAACAGTCGCAGACTTCAATTGCCCTAGTCAATCCCTGGGGTCGTCATAACGTCCGACACATATCATGAAATTGCATTCGTTCATTCTCTGCACCATCCTCCCGGTCGTCAACTTGGCTTCTCCTGCCCGACGAGCCGCGGAACCCACTGTCCCAATTTCGTCACCTATAGCTACTATTATTGGCGAGCGCTCGGATAGACTTGAACGGTTTGATGGCATCCCGTTCGCAATCCCTCCAACAGGACAATTGCGTCTGAAGCCCCCTCGTCCTATTCAGACGAACCTTGGAACTATCCAAGCGACTGGAACCCCGCGGTCCTGTCCCCAGTTTTATGCCAGCAGTGAATCCAAAGACATCCTGGTCTCTCTAGTTGGGGGAACACTTAACTTGCCTTTCTTCCAGGAGATTACGAATACAGGAGAGGACTGTCTCACTTTGAGTATCATTAGACCAGAAGGGACTACATCAGAATCTCGGCTACCTGTTCTTTTTTGGATCTATGGTGGCGGATTTGAGTTTGGCTCTACCGCCATCTACAATGGGTCATCCTTAGTTACCAGTGCAATTGACACGAATATGCCCATGATTTTTGTGGGGGTGAACTACCGCCTTGGTGGTTTTGGCTTTATGCCAGGCAAGGAGGTCCTTGAAGATGGATCTGCGAACCTTGGTCTACTGGATCAACGGCTTGGCCTACAATGGGTTGCTGATAACATCCAGGCCTTCGGCGGTGATCCTGACAAGGTGACTATCTGGGGCGAATCTGCGGGCTCTATCTCGGTGTTTGACCAGATGGCGCTCTACGACGGTGATTATACATATAACGGTAAGCCTCTCTTCCGAGGGGCTATAATGGACTCCGGCAGTGTCGTCCCCGCAGAACGTGTAGACGGCGTCAAAGGCCAGGCCGTCTACGATTCGGTTGTGGAAGCTGCAGGGTGTGCTTCAGCCAATGACACACTAGCCTGTCTCCGCGACTTGGATTACACTACCTTTCTTGATGCAGCGACTTCTGTTCCTGCTTTTCTTAGTTACAGCGGAGTCGCACTTTCATATCTACCTCGCCCAGATGGTGCGATTTTGTCAGAGTCCCCTGATAAGCTCGCAAAAGCGGGGAAATACGCAGATGTCCCTTTTATCATTGGTGACCAGGAAGATGAGGGCACCCTCTTGGCCCTCTTCCAGTCCAATATTACAACAACTGAGCAGATTGCTGAATATCTGAGGAAATATTACTTCTACGAGGCCACATCCGGCCAAATCGACGGTCTCATTGCGACATACCAGAACATGGCTACCGAGGGTTCTCCCTTTCGCACCGGTAGCCTCAACAACTGGTACCCCCAGTACAAACGTCTTGCTGCTATCCTAGGAGACCTCACCTTCACACTCACTCGTCGAGCTCTATTGAAGTACTCTGTACAAGTCAAGCCAAATATCCCTAGCTGGTCTTATCTGGCGTCATATGATTATGGCACCCCGTTTCTGGGTTCATTTCACGCAGGTGATATTTTGCAGGTCTTTTATGGAACATTACCCAACTTCGCCGCCAACGCGATCCGATCCTATTATTTTTCTTTCGTCCAGGACTTGGATCCAAATGCGGCAGCAACCTATACCGACTGGCCGCAATGGTCGGAAAATCAAACATTGATGCAGTTTTTCGCGGATTCGTCAGCATATCTTACGGACGATTTTCGATCCGAGTCTAGCGAGTTTCTTCTCGCTAACGCCGATGGGTTCTACGTATAGTATATTATTAGTGTCAATCTGTCCAAAGAGCTTTTCTTCAGGTGGTTCTTTCGTTCTTTCTTTTTTTGAGGTGGACAGTCCACAGATTGGCTATTTCACAAGTCCCATCAAGTGTCAAATTTCGAGAATCACTGTATGTAGTAGAAATTGTGATTGAATGTTTGGATTCTCTCTCATTCGAATGAAAAGCCATATTCTTGTTCATGTTGTGTATTATGGTACAAGCATCCTCTGGTTGGTTGTTGCGATTGGCTGTCTCTGTTATAATCTAGAAGAATTCATGGTGTTCTTTCTCTAGTGTTAATCATAGAGAATATATATATCAGCGAGAGGATAATTTGATTTTCGGTCAATTTAGTTATTTGTATAGGTAATGCGGGAAAATATTCTAGCGGTGCGGCTTTGTTCCTGGCCTGCAACAGGCTTATATCATAATAGTTCAACTCTAATAGCCAAGAGCATGATAGCATAAGTCAAGCTATGTCGGTTGAGCCTGAGGGGGTGAGCATTAGAACGGAAAGAGAAAGCCAAGCGTTGCCAGACATTATCCGGTATGTATGCTATTGTACGTTACATGGTCGCTTCCCGTGTTTCGTTCAATTCTCTCGTCCATACAGAGTCCTCTTTCCGCTCTTCGTCCTTCGTATCAACTTCTCTTCGTCGGTTTCTCGTAAGGTTTACTTTTTATTGGCAAGCTACTCGAAGGCCATTCTTCAAGTGGTTAGAGTCGTATCTGCGGCGACTGAAGCGGCGCCTGCTATTATTGGCACGAGCTGTGGGTGTAGGTGCTAGACTGCGGCTAAAACCAAGCTCATTGGGTTTTCTGGGCTCCCTACTCAAGCCCAAAAAAGCATATGTACAGGATAACCTTTGCGGAGTTGGTTTGCTCAGGGCGGATCATGCTATTTTTACTCCATGTCTCGGGAAAAGGCCCAGAATGGAAAGTGGAGTGGAGACTTGGAGTTAAATTGTTACACTTCATTGCTTAGTAAGGGGGACGATTAAATAGGAACAGAATAGTTATAAGACTCTTACTATGGATTCAGGAAACAAGATCCACGAGAAATCTTGCAGGAACCTTTCCACGTTTACCCTCTCCCAGTCAGTCTATTCAAAAGACGCGTTGTACAATGGATTCCTTGGATCAGATAGTTGCTCAATTTATGAAGCCCAGCGGTCCCAACCATCGCCCACTGCAAGGACCTATTACCCTGGGCGCGGTGAACAAAGATGGTATGTACGGGGATTTGGTGCAAAAATCGCCAGTGACCCTTACGCTTGACTAACATTCTCCGTGCAGGCACATTCGAGTACGTGAAATCATTTGACTGTGCCAATGACAAGAATATTGAGCAACATTCGGGTAATCCGATCTATCACATCGCGTCATGCACCAAACTTATAACGACAATTGCAGCCTTGCAATGTGTCGAAAAGGGCCTCCTGGCGTTGGACAACGACATTTCCGAAGTCCTCAAAGAATTCCAAAATCCGAAGGTTTTAGTCCGATTTGACAAGGACGGAGACCCTGTCGTGGAAGATAGCAAAGGAGTCATAACACTTCGGTAAGAAAACCATCAAGTTAAGCAGGAGGCATAATTGATAGACTAACACCTCTGTCACAGTCACCTACTAACACACTCGAGCGGGATGGCATACGGATTTGAAAGTATGCATCCCGATCTGGCTCGCCTCCAGAAATTGAGAAACCGCAAAACACTCGAGGGCGGAACAGTTGTAAGATACCGCCCCAGTGATTGCCCCAGCTTCGCACTTCTGCTGAAGATACTTATATTATTGACGCGTCGTACAGGCGGAATCTTTCGAACCCATTCTTATACACCATCCAGGGGAGCAGTGGGAGTACTCCCCTGGTATTGATTGGGCTGGAAAAATGGTTGGTTTCTACCACGAATATTCTCTCCTCCTGCTTCCCTAACTGTTTTCCTTCCTTCATCTCAGGTGGAACGAGTCAACGGTGGTATGAAACTAGGTGATTATATGCAACACCACATCTTCGATCCACTAGGCATCAGCGACATCACTTTTGTTTCCGACCGCCAAGACATACAATACAGACTAGTTCAATGCTGGGAGCGCTCAGAAACTGAAGGCTTGAAGAAGGTCTGTTTGAGCAAGCGGCCCTACCCTGTTAAAGAACATTTTGGTGGTGGAGGGCTATTTGCAAGCGCCAACGATTTGCTGAAAGTATACGGAGCTATCTTGCGAAAGGATCAAAGAATTCTGGGTGAAGAGATGGTCGATTTAATGTTCAAGCCACAACTGCAGCATACAGTTGGGCTTGACAATCTATCAAATAGCCATCCATCTTACAGAAACAGTATCTTGAATTCAGTCCCATCCTCGACACCAATCAACTTTGGACTCGGAGGTCTGCTCAATTTGCAAACCGTGGTAGGAAAACGAGGTTCGCATTCGCTGACGTGGTCGGGCACGGCAAACTGCTATTGGGTAAATGTTTTTCTCCCAATTCATCGTGAACATACGCTAATACGGTGCTTCAGTGGATAGATCCTCAGAACGGCATCGCTGGAGTGTATCTCTCACAACTGATCCCCCCCGGTGAGCCGGACGCAATTGGACTTCTGTCAAAGTTTGAGGAGACAGTTTATTCATGTGTCGCTAGTAAATAGCATAGGCACTAGTGCTATTTCACCCTCCTTGACCTAAAATATATCCGTACGCGTTAATTGTTAAGATATCTCTATGAAAAATCATAGGCAACGACTGCTTTGGGCCGACATAAGACGTCGACTGTTTTTTCATGTGGATTAAGAATACAAATAAACATGCGAGAAATAAGTGCTGGCAACAGAAAGAAGAGGCGACTAACTGGGCAAAATTATGGCGTAAAGACATCGTTTGAAGTGAGAAATGATGTTGATGAATGATAAAATGTAATGGTTTTTCGGAGTTGCTTTGACGATGCGTTCCACGAAACATCATCGACTGGTCGATGAGGGTCAATACGCAAGCAAACTTGCGGTCGGTGATTAAACGTAAGTTTATGGCAGAAAAGAATAATAAACAGATTCATTTACTCATTTCCTTGTTAAAACACAGTGAAAGAAGTAGGGTTTTTATTGAACATTATTAGCCCGTAAACAGACTCCACTCCAAATAATGCGCATTTCCTAATGCCCAGGAATCCCCAATTCAACTGCGTGAATTTATTTCACCCTACTCACCCCAAGTTCGACGTCTTCCTAGATGGGCCTGTGGCCTGTCCACTTTCTGCCATATTTTCTAGGCCTCCGGCCCAAGCCCTCTTCTCGCACTTTGGCCAATAACAGTTCTCTATATTCAAGCGTGGAGAATTCTTCGACCTTCATGAGAGCTTCACTTGCTTTCCAGACCATTTTGGGGAAGACGCCAAACTCGAGCTCACGACTTCCCATTCTTGTACGTTCAGCAAGCACTGCCGTGTTCACAATTGACTTGATTGTGGCATTCTTTCTGGCCAAGCGAAGGATGATGTTGATGCCTGGGTTGAATGGAAGATAATTATAATGCAGCATCGCCACTATCAATATCTAGTGTTCTTTATCAAGTACTAAAATTCACCATTGCATCAACAGATCCGAAGCTGTTCTCTTGTATATCCTCAGTAATTTGAGAAAACATCTAATATTTCGGGAATTGGTACTGAAAGGATGGGTTTTCTTCCAGGGATCATATAAGTGGGTCATGATTGGGCCTCCCAGCCAATCAAATATCATCATTTAACTAAGGCGTAGTAGTAATAGAAATAGTGCCTCAGTCAATCAGATTGTCATGCATTCCCTTAGTCCTCTAGATTGTGTCTGATAGAAAGAGGGATATCGAATTAGTCTACTATACAAGGTGAATATTTAATCAATTCATCTACTTCATATGAAAACGCTGGTTGAACACCAACGACACACTCTCTAGACCATCACGTGAAGCCGATCACCATTGACTCGCAGCTTCGACTTGGAGTCGATCACAGCTTGAATCAATACTACAATCCTCTCCAATCGTCTCTCCATTCCCATTTTACATTTTGGTTTTGGTATGCTCACATACTCCGAGCCATGGAATCCCCTCTGCAATGCCAGGATCGGCTACGACGCGATCCCAGATCGGGTGACGTCAGGAATCTCGATCGCTCGATCTATGACATCCTGCGCGTCCCTTGAAAACGGGGCTGCGCGCCCGATTGCGCAGGGCATCGATGCATCGATTTGGCCCTGTCCATCGTCTCGTCCGTCCTATTCTTCAACCTCGACTTCATCTGTCTACGGCGATCCTCCGACCCTCCATCCCATCCAGTGTATTTATATTCCTATCCACCATGGCGCCAAAACGCAAGACGTCCGACGCAGACGTCGACAATAAAACAAACGGGGCACATCATGCGCCCAAGAAAGGCTGTACCGGCCTACGCGAGCCCCATCCAAGTGCGAAACAGACCGAGGACTTTGGCATTGTCTTGCGTGATTTCTATCCTCCCGAGATCAGTAACGAGCGATGCAAGGCGTACACCGAGGGTACTATTCGACGACCGATTGAAACGTTGCAGGAGGCGTGTCGAGATACAGCGGACAAGCGCCAGTCTATTGAGGCTGGGAAAGCAGTGGTTCATTGGTTCAAGAGTGACCTTCGGTTATCCGACAATCGGGCTCTGCATACGGCATTTCAACTCGCCCGGGACCATCAAGTGCCTCTGATCGGTCTATACATTCTATCGCCCGAAGATTTTAGAGCTCATCTGACCAGCCCAGCCCGGGTGGACTTTACTTTGCGTACGTTGGAGCGGCTACGGCGGGACTTGGCCGAACTGGATATCCCCCTCTATATGGAAACACAAGAGAAGAGGAATAAGATCCCTAGTCGCGTTGTGGATCTGTGCAAGGAATGGGAGGTGAATCACCTATGCGGGAATGTTGAGTACGAGGTGGATGAGCTACGACGTGATGCCAAACTTGTCCGGCTGTGTGCTGAGAACGGTATCGATTTCACGCCTACGCCTGATACCTGTGTGGTAACACCGGGTGCCCTGAGTAGCCAGCAGGGCAACCAGTATGCGGTTTACACACCCTGGTTTCGTTCCTGGCTGGCCTTTCTCCAGCAGAACCCGGACAACCTGGAGTTATCTGAGGAGCCAGGCTCCAATCCTGGCGATGCACGGAAAAAGCTTTCTGGCCTGTTTGATTGTCAAATCCCCGCGGCACCGAAGGACAAGCAGGTGTCGAGTGAGGAGAAGAAGCGATTCGAGGAACTCTATCCAGCTGGGGAGCATGAAGCGATGCGCCGACTAGAAAAGTTTCTAGAAGAGAAAGGTCGCAAGTATGATGACATGCGAAGTGTACTCCCTGGAGAGAACACATCGCTGCTCAGCCCCTACTTCGCATGTGGCGCTCTCAGCGCGCGTACCGCGGTTGTGACAGCGAAACGGATGAACAAGAACTGGCTGGATCGTGGCGACCGGGGCTATATGACCTGGATTAGCGAGGTGGCTTGGCGCGATTTCTACAAGCATGTCCTGGTGCACTGGCCATTTATCTGCATGAATAAATGTTTCAAGCCGGAATACACCAACGTCGAGTGGGAGTACGATACCGACCAGTTCCAGACATGGTGCGATGGCAAGACTGGTTTCCCGATCGTTGATGCGGCGATGCGCCAGTTGCGCCATTGTGCGTGGATGCACAATCGTACGCGGATGGTGGTCTCCTCATTCTTGTCCAAGGATCTGATGATCGATTGGCGTCGCGGCGAACGTTACTTCATGGAGAATCTGATCGACGGCGACTTCGCGTCGAACCACGGTGGGTGGGGTTTTGGCTCTAGCACTGGAGTCGATCCGCAGCCCTACTTCCGGATTTTCAATCCTCTGCGACAGAGTGAGCGTTTCGATCCGAATGGAGAGTATATTCGGCATTGGGTTCCGGAGCTGCGCGACATTCAGGGCAAGGCGATTCACGACCCTTATAGCAACAAGGAGGCTGCCGGGATCGCGGAGAAACATGGATATCCCAAACCGATGGTGGACCACGCGGAAAGCCGAGCGCGAGCGTTGGAACGATTTAAGAGTGCGCTGCAGAAGGAGAAGGAGTGATATATTGAAGTTGTTCTGAGCTTGGCGGAAGGGCCTGTGACTTGCCTTCCGCCCTCGTGTAGATATTCGCTGGCCACCTTACTTAAACCAAACCATCCTTTCTACACCCTCGGAATCTCAACTACTACCCAAGCTTATAACCTCTTACAAGCGGTGTGCTGCGTCGCTTCAGCGAAGGTTATAGCCTCCTACATCAACAAGAAAGGATTGACATCGTTCCTTGGCCGTTCCCCACCTTCGATACCAGGCTCTACAAACTGATTGGAGAAAGAGGAAATAGTCTGTGTTGTCATGGGATATTCAGAATTGGCATACTGTACCCTTGGTCTGGGTTGTACTCTACAGCTAGAGCACTGCTGACCAAGGATCAGTCGCGGTAGCGCTGGTGGTATCCAGTCCAGTATTCGAGTCTCCCTGCTAACAATAGTGGCCTGTTAGATGTCTTCGTTAGACACGCAACTTAGAGAAGTGGAATGCGAGACATGAGACTCGGGAGAAAATGGTATTCCTCGGACGTTTCGTCTCATCTCGTCTCGTCTCCAGCATTCCACACAACATGAAGGCTCACTTACGTTAGTAGAAAAGCCGCCTAGTGATCTGTAGGTGATGATGAGGCGGATACAAACCGTAGTGTGATTCACGCAAGGAGGGATATGAAGGTCATCCTGAATATGAAGACATTAGAGGATTGAGGATTCCCCAACAGTTGTCGATACCATATAGACATCTTATACCAGTGGTATGGTATATAAAAGGGAAATAAAGGGCTGAAGGTAGAGCTGATCAATATCAATGAGTGAATTATCATTAGCTAGGAGGAGAGCCGATGAAGAAAATGATTGTGAAGATAGAGGGCTGATACATAACATAGGTAGAGGAAGGATGAAAGAAGAGGAAGATAGGGAGATGGTGAAGTAACAAGTTCCAGAGGGGTGCCTATAAACTTTGGTGACTTTAGGAGTTTTAAGTTATATAATCTATTATTAGTATCAGTAGTTTACTGCTTAGGTAGAAGTCTGATATTCCTTCTATTATAAGATCTAGTACTAGTATCTAAGGCAGGATTCCCTATAACAAGACAGTGTTATTGTATCTGTTCATTATAAGATATTGAAAGAGAGAGCACACAATGGCGAGGCCACCTAAGCAGACGGGTCAAAGAGAGAGATACAAAAACCACCACCTAGTCGCGTAGGCATGAGAGGTGGAGCGTGCGAAGAAACAAATGAAAGCAAACCGAGGCCGCGAGGCCTAAGTAACTAAATACGATTCGAAGGGAAAAAGTGCGTAAGAAATCTTTTTTTGCTCCTATCTAGCCTTTACTGTACATAACTTTTCATTCATACAACTGGGCCTCAAGCTCAAATCACCTGATAGTCAATGCATTCCCCACAACAATATATAGATTCAAGGGACTTTGAAATATTCAAGTATAAGATATAGTAACGAATGATTAATAGATAGAAAAGATGACAATAAATCTCTAAGTTCTAACTACTAGCTAGTACTACTAGTAAGTAGGCAGTGTTTCTCAGCTCAGTCGGTGAGTGGCCCAGAGTGAGACATCAGCGCCACTCGCCTTCCCCGCGCTGGTTCCTTTTCCCCATCTTCTACCACCCCGGTTTCATTTTCTCCTCACCTTTACTTCAACACCCCATGGCCTTGTCCACCCCATGACCTGACATGGAATCCCAGCCCGGGGACCCCCAGAGCCCCGGCCCGGTCGACCTCCCCAATGGCAAGCGGCGATGGCGCCGTAATCGAGTCGCCTGCGATTCGTGCCATACCCGACGAGTCCGATGCGACCGCGCGTTCCCCTGCTCGCGATGTCTACGCAGTGAAATCCACTGCGAATTCACTCGTGAGCGTCGGAAACGTGGGCGCATTGCGCGCTCTAAATTAGCGACCGGGTCGATGGCCCCCGATTCAGAATACAACTATGCCCATGCCCATGCACATGCCAATGGCGATGCATATGCACGAAAAGCCTCCACCAACGGCGACCAGAAAGTCCCCGCACAACCGGCCCTGTCGCCATTACAGCAGAGTTCGCCCGAATCGGCATTTCCACAACGTTCTCCCGGAACGAATAATCTCAGTCTTTCTGCGGCTAGCGTTGATGGGCCGCCGTCGCTGTTGGGTGACTCGCGCCCGCATCGTCCGGGACCAGATGCCAATGCCAATGCCAATGCGACGGAGGAATGGTTGTCGGGCGCGCACCTCTCGCCGGAGTCTTATGATATACTAGGAGGAGTTCATGGGAATGAAGGACCGCTGCCGCGACTATTCGATATTTGG
This sequence comes from Penicillium sp. G339, assembly GCA_027569595.1. NCBI lineage: Eukaryota > Fungi > Ascomycota > Eurotiomycetes > Eurotiales > Aspergillaceae > Penicillium > Penicillium sp. G339. The sequence continues at coordinate 70,993 of JAPDFJ010000020.1, forward strand.
AATCCGGTCGATTTAGGTGGTCATCATCCACCGCAGCGACCTCAGCGATTACCCTCTATATCCGCGCAAACCCAGTCCGGTCAGGCACCGCCCTCCAGTTCTCGATCAAGCTTGAAATATCCCGTTCTCGAGCCGATCATGCCTTTCATAGAATCCAGTCTCCCTCGCCGGCTGGTGTGCGATTTGCTGGAACTTTACTTCACCAGCGCATTCTCTACCCATATGCACCCCGTCTGTCACCACATCCACTGCTATGTTTTGCGCAAAGCCTCTTTCCTCAGTACCGACCGTCCGAGACCTAGCAGCCCGGCGCTGCTGGCGAGTATGTTGTGGGTTGCGGCCGTGGATGATAGGGCCTTTTCATTGTCCATATCGCCGCTGCAACGCCGCAAGATCTGTCAATTCCTTTGCGCATTGACGATTCGTCTACTTAGGCCGTTGATTCATGTTTCTTTCAAAGATCAGGAATCGCCAGAGAATCCCAATGCCCCGCAAGAGCTCCCCACTGCTGCAGTGCACCACCCATTTGAAGGAGTGGGCGACGATAAAGGGCTGGTTGGCCCCGCAGGCTCCCTTGATGATGTGATTACATATATCCATGTTGCCTCCATTATTTCCTCGAGCGAGCAAAAGGCTGCAAGTATGAGGTGGTATGTTTTTCCCTTGTCCACTATAGTTTCACCCGCATGAGGCTCAAGGCTAACTAGACTAGGTGGCACGCGGCTTTCACTCTGGCGCGAGAACTCAAGTTGAACCAAGAGATGGAAGTCACGCCGAACGTGGATAGCCAAAGTGATGGATCGAGCCCGTCATTTGGCTACGCTTTCGCGGCTTGGGCCAGTTCACCCGGCGGTCCAGTCTTTGACTACTCGAATCCATCTCGACCGAGCTTGAACTGTGTCTGTGAGGAAAAGCACGACCCACACAGTAACGCTATCATCACAGAGGAGCATCGGGAAGAGCGCCGTCGTACCTGGTGGTTACTATATATCATGGACCGTCACCTGGCACTATGCTATAACCGACCCCTCGCCCTTCTTGACGCCGAGTCCGAGGATCTGCTACTCCCGCTGGACGAAGGGTCCTGGCAGGCGGGAAACATCCATAGCAATAGTCCTCGCGCAGAGGGGCCCCAGTGTCCCCGATCCGGCGATCGGAACAAACGACGCGTGTTCCCCAACTTCATCTGCCATGACCACTCCATCCTCGGATTCTTCCTACCGCTGATGACCATCACGGGCGAGTTGATCGATCTGAACCAGGCTCGAAACCACCCGACCCTTGGCCTCCGCCTACAAGGGAAGGAGGCGTGGGAGGTGCATGTAGCGGAGGTTCTGCGGCAGCTAGAGATCTACAAAGCCAGTCTGACAACCTTTGCCAACGCGACGACGGCCGACCCGGAAGGTTCTCTGTCGAGTACATATGGTAATAAGCCGGACCAGCCGGTGGACGCACAGCTGTCGCAGGCGTACTCCTGGCACACGCAGACAGTAATCGCATACTCATCCTACCTGGTCCATGTACTCCACATCCTGCTGGTCGGGAAATGGGACCCAGTCTCCCTAATCGAGGACAAGGACTTTTGGACGTCATCGCCAGCCTTTGCTTCGACCATTTCCCACGCGCTGGAGGCAGCCGACTCGGTCCAGCAGATCCTGCGATTTGACCCGGACATCAGCTTCATGCCCTACTTCTTCGGGATCCAGCTGCTTCAGGGTAGTTTCCTGCTCCTTCTGATTGTGGAGCGGTTGCAAAAAGAAGCGGGCGAGGGGATTCTGAATGCCTGCGAGACGATGATTCGGGCTACCGAGTCGTGCGTGGTGACGCTAAACACGGAGTATCAGCGGAGTTTCCGGCAGGTGATGCGCAGTGCAGTGGCGCAGGCTCGCGGTCGACCTGTTAATCCGAGTGAAATCCGACATCGTCGTAAGGCTGTTTTGGCGCTATATCGATGGACGCGCAAGGGAACAGGCCTCGCTCTTTAAGTGTGATTGACTTGTACATGCGGGGGTGTTTGGGTCATTTCGGCTGGGTTTGGAGTTTGAGTGCAGGTGTATAATAGTTCAATATTGAGAAGTATCCAATGGATCGATCCTAGTTAGCAGGAGTGTGCTGTAAATTGTAAATTGTTGTATACACTAGTCCCACTGTCAGCCGTCAATTAAAGTACATCCGGGATCATTGTGAATGCAAGCGAGATATTGCGTGATAGATAAGATGCATACTATACTTACAGCTACTAACTAGTTATACCAGTTATACTAGTATACTATTATACTATCATCACGTCAAAGCACGCCATCTTGGTGGGGCGTGGAAGAGCTCGACTGGACTTCTCTTCCTCTTCCACTCCCACTGTGATGCCTTGTGCCTGGTACCACGTTGATCACATCTCACCACATCCCATTCCGATCCCGACTGGGCAAGATGCAGTCTGTGTCACCCGATCGTGAATCTCGTGAATCGACCAGAACTTCCCCAGATAGCCTCATTGCGACCGACGATGGCATCATCCAGCCAGTTCCCCACATCTTTGCCGACTGGCGGGGGCCACTTATCCCTTCGTGGCTAGCTGCGCCTGAGCTATCTCTTATATACCGAGATCATGGTTACTGTTTAACCAGCATTCAGCTCAACCTATACTGATCATCCCTCGCCATGAAACTCCTCGCGGTCGCCAGCTTGTTGGTCGCCGTCGAAGGCACCGCCATCGCCGGCCTGCAGGATGCCCTCCAGTCGGTCCTCAGCGTCAGTCAATCTCAGTCGCAGTCGCAGTCGCAGTCGCAGTCGCAGTCGCACACCCCGCCCAATATCCTCCTAGTCATTACCGATGATCAAGACTTGGAGCTGGACTCGGTCGCGTACACTCCACACATCACCAGGCAGATCCGCGACAAAGGCACCTTCTTCCGCAATCACTTCGTCACCACCTCGCTCTGCTGTCCGTCGCGAGTGAGTCTGTGGACCGGTCGCCAGGCGCATAACACCAATGTCACCGATGTGCATCCCCCGTATGGTAAGTCGCAATTCAGAACCAGTTGGTAGCGCAGAGATTGAGCTGGCCTGACCGACTAGGTGGATATCCCAAATTTGTCGACCGCGGCTTCAACGACAACTTCCTGCCCGTCTGGCTGCAGCAGGCTGGATATGATACTTATTATACCGGCAAGCTCTTCAATGCCCACACTGTCGAAAATTACAATAGCCCTCATGTCAATGGCTTTAATGGCTCCGATTTCCTCCTCGACCCTTACACCTATTCCTACCTCAACTCCACCTACCAGCGCAACCAGGATCCTCCCGTCAGCTATGAGGGCCACCACACAACTGATGTGATTGCTCAAAAAGCACTCGGCTTCCTCGACGACGCGTTGGAGGGTGACCGCCCCTTCTTCGTGACCGTCGCGCCCGTGGCTCCCCACTCAAACGTGGATCCCGGGAACGCAAAGGGCGTCGGAATACCCATCATGACTGCCCCAATTCCGCTGGACCGACACGAGCACCTCTTCGAAGATGTCAAGGTCCCCCGGAATAAGAACTTCAACCCGAATGAACCGAGTGGAGTTAGCTGGGTCCGGGAGCTGCCACAGCAGAACCAGACAGTCGTGGACTACAACGATCATTTCTACCGTTCCCGCCTGCGTGCTCTGCAGGGTGTGGATGAACTGGTTGACTCGCTTGTGTCGCGCCTGGAAGAGAGTGACAAGCTGGACAATACTTATATAATCTATACCTCAGATAATGGGTTCCACATTGGACAGCACCGGCTGCCGCCCGGTAAGACCTGTGGCTTTGAGGAGGACATTCGGGTTCCGCTGTTCATCCGCGGTCCTGGGATTACTGAGGGATCTGTTGAGGATTCAGTGACGACGCATATTGATCTTGCGCCGACGATTTTTGATCTGGCGGGGATTCCTCCTCGCGATGATTTCGACGGGACAGCTATCCCTGTCTCGCCGGATTTCTCGGGCACGCGCCATGAGCATGTTACGGTGGAGTATTGGGGGAGAGCAGTTGTTGAGGGGGATTATAGCACGATTGGTGAGTTCGCGAGATCGTTGATCGCTCTGGTGAAACTATAGAGAAGCCGTGGGCTAACTTTATTCCCAGGCCCCGGTGGTCTACCACAGTTCCCTAACAACACCTATAAGTCGGTGCGGTTGCTAGGTGAAGATTATAACTTATACTACGCTGTCTGGTGCAACAATGAGCACGAACTCTACGATCTCTCGGTAAGCGGCTCTGATCTATGACAGTGATTTCAGACTAACCCGAACAGACCGATCCTTATCAGCTACATAACCTCTACCCAACTAGTGGACAGAGAGATGAGAGTGAGATTCAAATACTAGGTCGCAGTCTTTCACAAGCTATAAGCCGGTTAGATGCACTACTCCTGGTGCTCAAATCGTGCCAGGGAGCGACGTGCATTAAGCCATGGACTGTCCTCCAACCGGAGGACTCTGTGCACAGTCTACGGGATGCCTTGCATAAAGATTATGACTGGTTTTATAGAGAGCAGCCGCGGGTATCCTTCGACTGGTGCGATGCAGGATACATCATCGAGGCGGAAGGTCCCCAGGTGCCGCTGACAAGTCGATATGGACTGTCGTGGGATGCGTGGGTATAGATGAATGACGATAGAATGTAAATATGACGATTTCAGCGAATGTAGAATGCAATAATATGATTGTGAACCACTATGAAAAAGCCCTAAACAAACACTTGAATAGAAACCACAGTAACAGTATCAACCACCACCGCATGTCCAACATCTACCGAATCTTGGATCGGCACCTATCGGAGAATCCAGCTGATCCTGCGAGTGACAGCGACAACAACAGCTAATGACAGTCGCGGCAGAAACAAAACTGGGTCCTCACGATGATTGCGCCATATCTCCCCGCCGTGTCGCCAGCACTAAACACGCCCAGGCAGTTCTGGCTGAGCCGACACACGCAATGAAATGCCCGGCAGATTTGAGGGATGACGAGGCGAGGCGAGGCAAGGGAGGGTATAAGAATACGCAGTGCACCCACTCTTGATGATCCCTTGAGATTGAACATCGACATCGACATCGACATCCCTGCAATCGCCATCACCATGTCGGATCAGGGGAGTTTCATGGAAAAACACATCGATGAGAAAGTCATTGATTCACCGCCAGAGTTGGATCATGGCATTGTCAAGGATTGGGATGGGGAGGAAGCTGCTGTGACGCGCAAGTGAGTATCGCCAAACAACAAGTCCATCCACCCACCCAGATGATTGAAACTGACCAGATACATCTAGAATCGACCTCATCCTTCTACCCACCCTCGCCCTCGCCTTCTTCTGTCTTCAAATGGATCGCGGAAATATCAGCGCCGTCCTCACCTCTACCATCACCGATGACCTCGGCATCACCACCAACCAGGTTAATATCGGTACACAATTGTTGTCTGCGGGCATTGTGCTCTCCGAAATACCCTCCAATATTATTATGCAGCGTATCGGACCCCGGGTCTGGCTATCTGGTCAGCTTTTCGCTTGGGGCCTTGTGGCTACATTCCAGGCCTTTGTCCAGTCGTACCCTGCATACCTTGTTACTCGCATTCTCCTTGGTTTCTGCGAGGGTGGTTTCATCCCTGGTAAGTTGTATTGGGCGTTTGCATAGTTTGATATGTAATGGGGGCTGATCCAGATAGGTGCTCTATACTACCTCTCAACTTGGTATAAAAAAGAGGAAACAAGTTTGAGGACGAGTTTCTTCTTCTATGGACAGATGTTCGCATCCGCCACGTCAAGTCTGATCTCCGCCGGCCTGCTACGTCTATCAGGAACTCATGGAATGGCCGGCTGGAGATGGATTTTCCTGGGTATGTTAAATCACACACATGTACATCGAGATTCGAACTAATATCGAATTAGTGGAGGGTCTTCTCACGCTATTCATTGGAATCTTCTTTACTCTACTCGTCCCGCCCAAGGTAGGCGATGGCCGTCCTCTCATCACATTCGGTCGATGGAGTTATTTCACGGAGCGCGAGTCGCATATTATTCGGAACCGCGTCCTACTCGATGATCCGCGCAAGGCAGAGGGTCATATTCAGATCACCTGGTCTGATATTGCAAAGACGCTGAAACAACCGCGTATCATGCAACATGTGTTTATCACTCTGGTGTCTATGTCAGGTTTCCAGGGCTTGACACAGTACACGCCTAGTATGATCAAGTCGCTTGGTTTCGGTGCTATCAAGGCCAACGCTTTGACCTCGGTCCCGGTGTATTGTAGTATCATCTGGTTGACTATTTTATCGTTTGCTGCGTAAGTTCCAGAATACTGTGACCTTTTAAGCATTTCTGACACGTGGATAGGGACTGGACTGGTCATCGAGGACCATTTGTTGTTCTTGCTATCACCTGGAATGTGATTTCCTACGTCTGTCTCAAGACCGCGCCCTATAGCCTGGAGAAGTGGCATCGATATGGGGTTATTGCAGTCGCCAATGTCTCCTATTGCAGTATGCAGTAAGTTAACTCTGCCAAGCTCAGGCCCCGCCACCGACGCTAACAGAGACAGTATTCTCAACGTGGGCTGGTTATCAGTATACTGCCGTACACCACAAGAGCGCAGCGTTGCCATGGCGTAAGTTCTACTCCCCCTCATGAAGATTTATACACATTCACGAAGGATACTAACGTTCGAGCTCAGCCTGGTCGTGATGGCAGCCAACTGCGCTGGAATTTCCGGCTCTCAGATCTTCCGCACCTCGGACGCGCCCAAGTACACGCACGGTCTGACGGCGATCTGCGCCTTGGCCGGTGTGTCATGGGGTCTGGCGGCCATTCTCTGTGCGCAGTATTATATTCGGCGGCGGAAGGCAGGTGGAGGTGGAGGACGCGTATAAGTGCTGTTAATATACCTTTATTACCCCTGTGGGGCAGTAAATCACGCATATAGTAGCATACTTGCACATGCACAACACATACTATATTTTTTTACCTACAAGGAGATAGAAAATGACCTGATGAAGTTAGTGGCAACTATCTCCCCCAGTACCTCCTCAAACGAGTCTGCACTGCTGGCTATACTGGGAAAGGAGCGACGCCGTGGATTGTTCTTCGTCGCTTCGTGTACCTGGCATCTGCATCTGCAGATTGCAGATTCAAACTGCAAATTGCAGACTCCGCGCGGGGAAATCTCGGTTAATTGGAGCAGCAACAGCCTGATCGAAACACAAGCAAATGCGCCGATTGGCAGATGGCTCGGCCCGACGAGGAATCCGGGGTCGGTTAATTGAGGGAAATTGGGAAACTTAATGATTTGACTTTGGCGATCATGCGGTGTCGCATTTATTCGATTGCTACACTGCTAGACTGCTATTTACCGATCGGGGCTCGCTTGCGCTGGCGGCGTCTCCGTTCTCTCCTGATCCTGTGGTTCTGTTCTCCGCATTTGCAGGGATGGAAATAGAATAAAATGGAGGAACCCCCGGGGTTTTGCGGGGTTTCATCGTCTTTGATTTGATTTCCTGGGGGTGGCAAATTCTGATCCTGAGTAGCATGAGCGCATGAGTTCTGCTCAAGTTCAATCAAGCTCGGTTCTTCTCTGCAATACTGGGAAATTATAATAACAAAGACGCTGGCAATGGCGACCGACATGTACGCGGCCCAGTGGCCAACTCAATTAATGACTCAAGAGGAGCTCGACGAGCAGTCCTTCATGGCTGGATCTTTCCCTCTCGCACTGCAAACCGACCTCGAACCATGGGGTCAACAGCTGGACTGGAGCCGCGAGATGGACTGCAAACCAGCAGGTGTGCAGATGCAGCCATACCCCCAGTCCTGGTACGATGCAGGCCTCGTCAATGACCAGAGGAAACAGCTGGAAGCTTCCTGGAGCAGGTAAACATGCGCACTCGTATAACAAACTCAGTGCGGCATAACTAATATACGATTCCCAGCTTTGAGCCCAAACATCCCTCGCAAACCCTACAGCAAGCCGACGCGGAAAATCAACTCTTCTCCCACAGTGCGACAGCGACTGAACGCGCCCTCTTCATGACTCCTCTAGCACAAACCTACTTTTCAAACTTCCCCGGCTCCCCGATCTCCGATCCATGTGGCACGCCCGAAATGTCTCACTCGTCCCGGTGGGACTCGGAGCATGAGGAGAGACACTCTTCCCGATCGCCCTACACAGCCTCGGACCCCCGCAGAATACAAAATAATGATAATGCTGCCAGTGACTACTTTTCCCAACCACCGCTAGGAGAAGAGTCCTTTACCACATTGGAAATGCCCGATGGGACCACTCGTCGGACAACCAATTGGCTCCCCGTCGATTCGAGTGCCGGTTTCACCATCGGCTCGGACTCGGGGGGAGATCGGCACGATCCCTTGCACATGGAGGGATTGCATGATATCCAGGGTGCATTTTTCACGAACCCTGCCCGATGAGTGAGATTTACCCGACCTGAGGAGAAATTATCATTATAAAAAGTGCCGGATCAATCACGGCTGGGATGTTCCATCTGCCCGATCCAGTAATCCGCGCATCCACAGGCCAGTCAAAAGTTACAAAAGTACGAATGGCCCCCTGCAATCTCATCTAGCAGGGAAAGGAAAACAAACTACCCCGGTCACTTGCTTTCTATCCGCCAATCACATTGTCGCCTACAATCATATATATTGGGGAGAAGGATGATGCGATCCGATCCTATCCTCCGGCGCAAGCAACCCGAAAAACATCGTGCTGAAACGTAGAAGCACACACCATACATAGGAAAGCTTCAACTACGACGGCCGTTGGAGACGGCGAATTTTGGACTAATCAGTGACAAAAAGAATCGATGGGCATAAGCTATCGGGACATCGCTTTGAGGACTTCAAAGTTCTCGAAGTCGCTACCAGCCTACCACCCAACCTTTATGTAAATACAGAGCTGAACAATAAGGTATCCCCAAGTACCAAGTTCAATCGATGAAGATGGTAGTTAGTCATCAGCCTATTTATCCGGTTGGAAAAGAATTAAAAATGTTGATAAAAATATCTAGCCCTAGCCCTAGCCCTGACACTTGGACACTTGACGCGTAGGAACTATAGCTCAAACCGAGCTAAGTAGCTTAGTTGCCGTGGCCGTGGTGGCGGTGACCGTGGCCGCCATGGGCACCGGGGAAACCACTCGACTGAGGGCCAGGGAACCCGCTGGGGCTAGGGAAACCGCTCGGGCCGGGGAAGCCACTGATGAAGGGAGGAGGGGTAGGCTTGCTACCGATCGTCTTCCAGGTCCACGAGGGAGGAGGACCGGTAGGGGCGGCCCCGGGACCAGCAGAAGAGAAAATAGGGACATTGGGGGCACCCTGGGGAGGGGCATTGAACTGGCGCTTAGAGGAGCTGGAGCTCAACTTGCCAATGCCGGCATTGCTGAGCACGGAAGACTTGACGCGGCTGGCGTCGATGACCGAGATACCGGACTCGCCCTTGGGCCAGCTGGACAGGACGGAGGAGTCGGTGGCGGACAGCTCACCAGATGCAACGAGGGAGTTGGCGACACAGGTTCGGCCTAGAGCGGAGTCGCAGGAGGACTTGGAGCTGGAGCTGACGGCGTAGGTCTTGCCGGGAGAGCTCTCATCTAGGAAGGGGGTGTCGACTTCGTTGAAGACGTTGCCCTCGATGAGAGCGTTGGTTCCGGAGCCGACGTCGAAGGCGTGGCCGGTGTTGTTGTACCAGTAGTTGTTGTATGCGTGCCAGTAGCTGTTGAATTCGAGCTTGGGCGAACGGCCGGAGGTGTGGTGGATGTAGTTGCCAGTGAAGGTCACCTTGTCGTTCTTACCATAGCCAAGACTGGATAGCGTTAGCTGATATACAGTGTGCAAATATAATGCAATAGATAGATAATCTTACACAGTCCAGTAGTGATGACCGTCGCAAGAAGCAGACCAGCTGGTTCGACCGTCGAATTCGCTGTTGGAAATGGTGACACGACCGCCTGAGAGATGGGATAGTTAGAAGAGGTTGGCGATCTCAGCGTGGGTATACATACTAGCTTCGTAGCCAGCAACGAAGAACTGACGACCGATCAGAGAGATCTTGACGTGGTCGATCCAGATCTGGTCGGAGCCGTCCAGGGTAATAGCATCACCACCCCAGATGAATTGGGGGTTCAGCTCGGTGATGTGAATGTTCTGGATAATAACATTGCTAACGCCGTTGCGCATGCGCAGACCCTTGCCACGGATGACACCAGCACTCCCAACACCAACGATGGACTTGTTGGAGGCCACATCGATACCCTCAATAGGAGCCTTGTCGTAAGTGCAGGTCAGGGTGGGATAATCACCACACCAGTCGGATGAGTCCAGATCAATGGCGTTCTGACCAGAGCTGCCGCAGGTGTTGGACTCGGGCTTGCAGCATTTGCAGTTTGTGCACTTGCTGCCGAGATAGTTGAACTCCTTGTCGATCAGAATGGTACGGGGAGTACTGTCCGTCAACCACTTGGTGAGCTCGGCGGTATCGCTGGGAGACGCAGGGCTTGCACTTCCACCACCAGTGGTGCCAGTTGCGAAGCCAAATGCCTTGCCAGAGACGCCAGCGGCCTGGGCAGTGGCTCCCAGCAGCGCAAGGGCTGTGAGGAGAGATTTGTGAATGGACATTGCGCGGCAGGAAAGGAAGGAAAGATACCGAGCCAGCAGTATATCAAAGAATGAACTTGCAAAAATGAAAGAAGGAATGGGCCACAAGGCAAAGGAAAGATAGATGGCACGACGAAAATAAGCAGTGCGATGCATCGCAGACTATATACCCGGATGTGTATTTTCGACATCCCAAACGGGCAATGAAGAGCATCATGATTCTTGGCTTCGTTTGAGCTTGAGTAGACGTGAGGCTCGCAGTGAAGATCCATACTTTTTTTTGGTCAACGCCGTTTACCGAGCCCCGGCCGGCGTGGATTGTCCACCGTATCGCAGAGATTGTCCATGAATGATATCGCCTTTAGGCCCCTGATCGGCCGGCCACCTGCCCGTTCCTCGGACGACTCCACCCGGTTGTTTCAGCGAAGCCCTGAGAGGGGCTTTAGTGGAAACCCTAGTTATGACCTGGTGTAGTAGGACGCTTGGAGCAGTCGTCCGTGAACCGTTCACGCCGAGGCCTCGGGTTGATGGGTTTTCTTTCCGACGGGCTGATCCTCAAGGATGATTCCTAATGAAGTTGAAAATAGTTTAGCATACCATCACCGTACATCACTGCCAGTGCAATATCTGCTAGGACGAACTGTGAAGATTCTTCGGAATAAGCTCGGAACAAATGATCTGATGCAAACGTGGAGTGAAACCTCGGCGACCGAGCCTGTTCGAGCGGCAAAATCTATCACGGCATGTGGGCAGATCCTGAAAGTATTGTTAGTGGAGTATTTGCAGTCTCAATGAGACGGGGGTCCCAGCTTTCTCTCCACTTGCCGCATTGAATCCCGTGTCTGAAATGCTCATGGTTATTTGGACTGGTCAAATCCTCGATGCTGCGGGAATGAGTCAAGATCGTTGTGTGATAACTGCTCTTGCATAGAATTGTAACAACCTTTTTGGAAACGACTGCGAAATGTGGAAATCGGTTGTCCCCCAAGATTTGGAGCTTCAAATACAGACTAGGCCAATGCGTCTGACTACATTAATTCTAATATAACATCAGATAGTCTCGTTACATGCTGACGCCGGCCAATATATAGCTCATATCCATCGCGGCAGAGATGCTTAACCCCAAGCCACCCCAACAAGGCTGTTATATATTAAACCCGCTGATCGTTCATCAGATTAGTCCCACTCTGGCCACACCGTGATTTCCCTAAGCTCCTCTCGATGCGCCATGTAATAAGCCTGACCCAACATATGGAGCCTGCGACGATCCGTCTTCTTCGATTTGGTTCGTGGTATCCGGTCAACGAGCAGGAACAGACTGGGTACGTAGTAGGTGGGCAGGCTCTGTCGGACCCCTTCACTCAGGGCTTGAGTGAGGGCATATATGGCATGACACTCCATTATCGGGCGAAACTGCATCTCATCCACAGGTCCGACCTCCAGATTCATCGTGTTGCTTGCGAGGTAGAGGTATACACCCAATATCGGGTCGCCCGCACCGTCGACAGCCCCTAGAACATCAACCATTGCAGCGTCCCCGGCAGATAGATGGTGGCGAAGCACATACTCGACTTGACTGGCTTCGACCCGCGCCCCGTCAAGCTTCAACATCGTGTCTTTCCGCCCGATCAGCTCGATTGTTCCGTCATGACGGTATCGACCAAGATCGCCGGATCTATAGAATCGATGTGGTGGTCGATCAGCATGGAGTTGTCTCATCCAAGCAGGTGCAGCGGCGAGGAAGTTTTCAGACTTCCCAGAGACGTGATCAAGGTAGCCTCTTGAGATATGCGGACCCTCCACGAGCAACTCTCCTACCGCTCCAACAGGCATCAGCAGGTCGGGATGATCTTGATTCACAATCCAGATGGCTCCACTGGCTGGTTTTCCGACGACAGCACCATCGCCCATTTGTAGGTTCGGGTTGTGGGCACATAGAGATGCCACTTCTCCCATACCATACTGATTTACGACGCGCACGCGATGCAACCACTTGGCCAAAACAGCATCGGACACAGGCTCTCCGCCTATACACATCATTTTCAACTTAGGTACGCGGTCGGGGTTAATCTCGATGGCGACGGAGGGTGTTGCAAACATCATGTTGGCCTCTAGATCATCAATATCCGTCATTAAAGCGTCCATGGACAGCGCTGGAGTGGGGACACAACAGCAGCCACCTGCTAGGAGGGGAGCGAGGAAGTCATTGTTACTGATGTCAAATGCATATGCGTCGAATTGGAAAAGTCGAGTAGAAGCGCTCATGCCCATGACGCGAATGTAATCGGTCAAAGCGGACGCATAACTCCGATGCTCCTGGACGATTCCCTTCGGCTTACCCGTACTTCCTGAAGTAAACAGTACCACGCAAGCATCGCTTGGTTTGACGGTAATACAAGGCACGCCCGGAAGAGATGGAAGCTCTCGGAGGGAATCTTCGCAGACTTCAAACTGGACATCTACAAGATCTGTATATCTTGTTGCATATCCAGTCGAAGTTAGCATGACTTTGATATTGGTTCGCTCTAGAACAGAAGACAGATACGGTGGTGGATCACTACCATCAACGCAGATGTATGCACCCCCAGCCATTAGTACCGCAAGACGGGCTACGATTGCCCAGGTTGATTTGTAGAAAGTACAGGCGACAAAGACACCCGGCTCAACACCCTGGCAAACCAGCCAATGGGCTAAACGAGACGAAAGATCACTGAGCTCACTATAGGTGAGGTCACAATCCCATGATCGGACTGCCGGTGCATCTGGAGTCGTTTCCGCGTGGCTCAAGAAGAGATCATGCAGCAAGGCATCCTGAGAGGGCGCAAGAGTGCGAGTAATGTTGGCAATCTGGTAGCGGTCATTTGACCCGCATAGATCCACAGCACCAATAGGGTGCATGGGTGCGCTGCTAATCGAAAGCAGCGCTCGATTGAAACTGTGAAGCAAGCTTGTGGCCAGTGGTAAGCTGATTTGAGACCGACCCACATAGAGCTGTGCATGTAGGCAGTCATCTCGTGTGCGTTTGACAAAAAGACAGAGTCCGTCCCCGGGAGCTTCTGACTCGGGAAAACTGCTCATTGGCATGGAGCAACAAGCATGACAGTGACCCATGCAGGGTCTTTGAGTTGAGCCCAAGGGCTCTGTAGGCTGTCCCTGGTACATTATGGTAGCGTTGTAGCGAGTATCCTTGCCATCCTTGCCATGCACACCGTTGGCATATGACTCCTTCACGAGAGCACTCAAGCTGCTAGTAATTTGTCCAAACAAATCATGCACTGCATCCTGCGTGTCGATGTGGATTTGTGTTGTAGGGCCGGCGGCGGAATTGTCGGTCTCCCCGACAAAACAACGTCCCTTGGTGTAGTGCTCCCCGATGTAAAGAGTTGTAGAAGAGGTAAAGGCGCGAATTGTGAGAACCCAAGCAAGCTGGAGAAGACGTTGGAGCGTAACATCTGAATTCTCAGCTTTGACGATTGCCGGTCCATTGAAGATCTCGACGAGTTGTAGGAGGAACTGGGGATGCTCGAGAAGCTGCAGATCGACAGTCGAGATTCGCAACCCATTTGACGGATCCTTCAAGGGCTCAGAGGAGAGCAGCCCATCTGAAGAATTTGAATGTAATAAAATTGGCGCCATATTGACGATGCGCTTGTTCCGATGACTTCAAAACTGGAGGTGAATACGATTTTCTGCTGAGACAAATGTCGACCAGGAAACTGCACATTAAATGTCCGAGGGACAGCTTGACAACTGCAATCCGGGCGTTCCACAGCCATGGCTGATGCGGCGCCATGAGGGGCCGGCTTTGTTGGACAAAAGAGGCAATCAATAGGAACGCCCGCCAAAGCGCCCGAAGACATCTGCTAGACAGTTCGTACACTGCAGATCCTCGGGGAATTTATTTGTATCGATTCAGTCGGGATTATTGCCCCAACGGCCACATTTTCAAGTGGACTGGCTGGTGGGCGCGGCCGTTCATGGAGGATGCAGAACGGTGCAGAACGGCGTCAAAGGCACAGCAGGAGGCAAGCGGTGCCGTTGGTCAGGGCGAATGGGCGGGATGGAAAAGGACATGATGGAGAGGATGAACAGGGAAACTTTAAAAGAGAAATGGTTCATCGGGGCGAAGGAAGCTGATGCCTGGACGATCACCAGGTTTGTGGGATGGCAAGGTTTCCTCTGGGCGGAGAGAATACCGAGAACGCCATCCTGCAGCATAGCGCTGTCAGCACCAACTCACAAAATTACAAACTTGAAAGAGCGTGGAGATGCCAGACTAAAAATTGGGACGAAAGAGTAACTGTATACATGATGCAGCTCTGTATTGAATAGCTAGGGGAGATTATAAATTATGGTACACGGCGTATACTAGGGTAAGGATAACATGGTAATACAATGTGGACAGCGCCTCTATACATTCTGCATAACGCCAGGCCGCACACCCTCGAGGATCTCAGATACCTCATTCCACAGTTTGATGCGGGCTTGTCGCCCTTCGTCGCTGCGCACAAATGCTGACAATGCAGTGTTCTGAACATGGCCATCGGTCATGTAGGAACCGTGGCTCTCGAGTCCAGTCGAAATACCCGCCACGAGGGTACGCGATCCGACCTCAGTAGAGCGTGCGAGAATCAGTTTGAAGAGGGAGAATGTCCAGTTCTGTTCACGTCCTAGGGCCGAGTGACAGAGGCCAGGGTTGATCATATTGATGATCACCTCGGATCCTCGAACCCGGCCAGCCAGTTCCTGTACCAGCAGCACCTCCAGGAGTTTGGACAAGGGATATCGCTCGTTCATCTTGGCCTTGGATTGGTCGGAGAGGGTCTGCAGGATATGGTCGGCCTTCCACTCTGACAGGCTCGCCCAAGCGTGGACTTCACTGACCACAAAGCTGAGATGGGGCTGGCAGCCTGGAAGTTTCTTGCCTGTTGCTTTGAGGACTGGGAGGACAAACAGTGATAATAGCAAGGTGTTGACGACATTCACTGTGATGCTGCGCTCAAAGCCCTCGGCTAGCTCGTAGTTTGTCGTCGCCACCGCCGCGTTCAGAAGGGCTGCGTCAAGTCGAGGTAGCTGAGCAATACGATCTCCAAAGGCGATCACCGACTTGTAGGAGGCCAAGTCGACCTCCCACACTTCGCATACGCCCGAACGGCCAGTGGAAGTCTCAATCTCCTTCTTCGCTGCTTCACCGGCGGATACATTGCGTACTCCCAGGATGACACGAGAGGCTCCCAATCGTACGACATGACGGGCAGCCTCAAGACCGAGACCGACATTGGCACCCGTGATGAGCACCGTCTGATCGGCGAAGGAGGTCTTGGGATAGGAGGGGCGGACAAAGAATTGGGAGTAGAAGAAAGACATTAAAGACATTTTGCAGAGAAAATGGCGGTGGGGATGAATCGATTGGTTGTCAGATGATTTCTGGAGATTCGGTTGCTCGACCAGAACCAGGGCTCTTAAATAAGAAAAGAGGGTTGCTGTCTGCGCAGGCAGAGAAGTCGTGACGAAGCTACCCCCGGAGATTATGCGGCGATAAGCTGGGCAGGGTCCATCTCTGCCAAAAGCCTAACTCCAAGGTTGGCGGACGGGGTTTTTAACACCGACGGGCCGTGATCGTCATATTTCCGTTCAATCTGGACCTGCCAAGATGAGGAAGTGAAGAAGAGTGAAGAAGAATGAAGTTCAACTTTGAAGATGAAAGAGAAAAAAGTAAAGTGCCAAGACTGCATGGCGGCCTCATCGGTCAGGCTGCCATCGACAGTCTGCAAGTTGCTTTTGCTTGCGATCAGCCTGAATGGTCCAATTCAACACCATGCGGGTCCAATCTGTAAATGACTATGATCCTAATTGCATTCTATTGATCCTCCAGGCTTCACCCTTCAACCCCCCGAATTGATGCTTCGTCATTTGCTGGACCCTCCAGGAGTGAACTGGGCCCATGACGTAACACCAGGCACCAATACATCCATCTCCATCTCCAGTCAAGTCCAACTTCACTCCTCCACTCAACATCAATTCACACCCCTTGATCACTCGCAATCAGACACAATGCCAGGACATCTTGGCCAAAAAGTACTCAACGCATTCGGCGTCGGACACTCCCATGAGCAGCAACAGCAGCAGCAGCAACATGCGCCTAGTGGATACCCCGGAGGATACCCTGGCGGGCCACCAGGAGGACCACCAGGCCATGGGTACGGACATGGACATGGGCAACCCGGTGGACAGATTCCAAGTCGCGGTCTGGTGAACAACGATGAACGTGCACTCTCGTCCCACCCCAATCGAGGAACATACCCGCGTCTCGCTCGCCTCTCCGACGGCTCCATCCTGTCCTCCTTCACGCGCTTCCCAGATGGCCAACGGGCACTCTGCGTTGCGCGAAGCACCGACAATGGACGCACCTTTGAGAACTTGTCCGAGGTCACGCGTGCCGCCGGTGATGTCGACAACATGTTCCTCTGTGAGGCTAGGCCGGGAGTCGTGCTAGCAGCCTTCCGCAACCACGATCTCGGAGATAATGGTCCCACGCACTTCCGCATCACCGTCTGCAGGTCCATGGACGGGGGCCGCACTTGGCGCTTTGCTGCTCAGGCCGCGGAGAAAAAACCTCCGTTTGGAATTTGGGAGCCTTTCATGCGCTTGGGTCGGCGAGGCGAGATCCAGCTCACTTTCTCTCAAGAATTCGCTCACAATAACCAATGTACCATGCTCACCACTTCGCATGACCAAGGAAGTACCTGGAGCCGTCCGGTCTGCTTGCACGGTGACAATGACCCCCGTCGCGATGGCATGAATGGAATTGCGCGAACTTTCGATAATGGTCGTGAAGCTCTCGTTATGGTCTTTGAGACCACGACCTATGGCCCGTTTAATGTCGAGGCTCTTATCTCCTACGATGATGGTGCTAGCTGGCATAACCGTCATCAGGTGTACCGACCCCGACAAGGACATAATGCGGGCTCTCCGCAGCTTGCCTCGTTCGGCGATGGCTCTCTCGTCTGTGTGTTCATGACTGATGATGAAGCTGAACAGGTGGCCTGGGTCAAGCATGCTTCCATAAAGGTTTGCTTTGCGGGTCCCCCGCAGAATGGACAGATCCAGTGGAGCCCACCAACTCTAGTCTCGCCCGCATCCAGTTTCTGGCCTGGAGTTATGGCGCTGGATCATCGCACGGCCCTCGTCACTTATGACCGTGGGGGGCCTCTGGCCAAATCTGTCAGTTGGCAGGGTTGACAGTAACCAAGAAAGGAAGGTAGAATCACTTAGTAATGCCACACTGTACCAAGCAAGATAATGTAAATCACAATGCGTGTCTAGCCTAAACTTGTGGTTTGACTGGCTGGTTTGTAGCTTGACGAAGATTCTGGGCTTGCGTCGGAGCCGTCTTCCGCACATCGTGACGCCATTTAAGTTGAAATACACACCCAAGGGCCATGGGTGATGAACGTCAGCATCATCAGCGGGCTCTCGGTCTTTGGAAATATAACTAGCGACTTGGTAAATCCGTCATGGCCGGATCTCACGCTGCTCTTCTGTAGAGGACACAGCACGAAACGATTCGGCCATCACGAAGGTGAGAAACAGAATATAATTATTTTTTTTAATGCAACATATCAGGTAACCTTCCATAAAAATCGAAATCTCTGCCTCTCGCATGAATCTAGAAACTCACATGCTTCGCGAATTTGCTTGAATCCACAGACAATTTGTTTTTGGCTCCTGCCGAGCAAAACAAACAGGGCGACAGGAGAATAAAATACACCCCAGAAAGACCTAATGAAAAAGGAAAAGCTTTTCGCAATCTTTTCGCCGTCTTGAAACAAAACAATCAATGACTGTGGAGCATTTGATCACTCGAAGGCGAACCCGCCAAGTACCGCTCCACAGGATCCGGGTCGCCCGATCCGCATTGAGAGACCCTGCGTCCGGCCTTCTTCCTGTCCGATGCCAGGGTTTGTGCGAAGGGGGACTTTTCACGGATGATTGGCCCTTTCCAATAGAATATGTAAATTGGAATCGTGAAAAGGATAGCCATGAATCCCAAAAAGGTCGAAGGCCACTCAAGCGTATTAGACGAGCTCATGTGAGAGTACACTAGAATTGTGTGAGAAGACATTCCTGTTGTCGAGATGTGAAATACTCACTTGGAACAGAGTACATTGCGGCTACACCGGCGAGGAAATCACGCGCGAAGCCATTGCCTCCGGTGGCCGAGGCAGAATACGGACCGTACGAGGCGATCATATAGTCTATAGTAGCCATGTAGATCGCGAACTATATCAAACAATTAGTCCAGCCTTCATGAGATCTACTAGGATTTTGTATAACTTACATTGGCTATGGCAATCAAGCACGAGAATATCATCGGTGCTATCCAGTGAACATGCGGAGGACCGAGGCTCGTCCAGGCAAAACCAAATAATCCAATGGATAGCAAAGGCGCCACTATAATCATTAGATGGAGCTAGTATCAGAGAAGGAGGGTATATACTCACCGAATAAAAGCCAGTAGAGACGAGTTTCCGGTTGTAATCCATCTGGATCGCGCTCTTGGACCTTGCAATGGTGGTGAATCCATGGTATGAAGGAGAAGTATGCAATGAAATATCCAACAAGAATCCTAGAAGTGCATGCATTACTAAAGGTTACAGTACCAGAAATTAGGAGTACTCACGGAATAAAGGCAAGACCAGTGTCGGCAGTACTGAACCCCCATTGCTTATACACCGGAGTATAAGACTGAAGGAAGGTGAAGATCAGCGCGTCACTAAAACCGCTCAGCAAGGAAAGGCACAGGACGATAGGTTCCCGAAGGAACATAATAAACGGACGAGTCCAGATCATGAAAAGGTAGCGAAAGGATATTCGCTTGCCCTTCAACTCATCGCCGCCCCAGACCATGTCCCCAGCTGCTCGTCGTCGCCTCGCTTCCCGCGTGACCAGAATACTACACCTAGTCTCCGGCACAAACCAGTGAAGAATCTGAACAAAGCCACCGAGGATCAACTGCAACCAGAAATTCCAATGCCAATCCAGATAAGTCGCCACAAAGCCGCCCACGATCGGCGCGATCACGGAACCCGCCACGGAGGATAATACAATGAACGCAACGGCATATTGTTGATCCTTTGCTTCCCACATGTCAGCTACCATTCCAAGAGTCACAGAGCCACCGGCTGAGGAAAGACCTCCCAGAATACGGCAGACGACGATGGTACCGAAGTTCGGGGCCAGGGCACATGGTATCTGCCAAATATTGACCAGCAACAAACTCAACTGCAGGATAGGCCATCGGCCAAATTCCTCGCTAAATGGGGCCCAGAATTCGCAGCCAAATCCGTAGGCGATGAGGAAGTCCATTTGGCCGACGCGGGCGGCCTGCTCGGAAATCTTGAAGTGTTTGGAGTAGAGGCTGATGCTGCTTGCGTAGAAACTTGCGTTCCAATTCATAGAGACTTGTATGGCGAAAATCACCGATATAATCACCCATTTCTTCCACCATGGGAATGAGTAGCCTAGTTTGTCGTAGCATTCCCATTCCTTTAGCTCGGACTGATCTTCCGGGAGTTGGTTGCTGAATCCATTGGCTCTATTCCTGTCTGGTTTCTTCTTCACTTGTCGAGTTCCTCCGGGTGAGTGGACGCTTCCGTCGGCAATGTCTCCGTCGGCATCGCTCTGCTTCTCAACGTCCTTTTCGACATTTCTGTCGGTAGCTGTTTCGGAAGACTCGGGACTGTCGGGAGGCATCTTTTTATCTTTTTCTTTCCAGGTATTGTGTTATCAGTAGAAGGTGGTTTCTTGAACAGATAGATGGGTCTAATTCCGGGGGATATCACCATCCTCGCTTTATCCAGATACATCTACTCTTCCGGGGTCTGGGGCCGAGATATCAGATTAAGTAGCTCGTGGCCAGAGACAGCAGCCAGCAATGAAACCGTCGAAACTCTCATAGCGAATCCTCCTCCGATTGGTCTCAAGGGGTGATTCCCACGGGATTGTCGACTCCCTTCCACTGAATCTCGCGTGGCTCGTGGTGTGGAGTGGACATCCGGGGAGACAATGACCAAGGCATCTCGTCACCGGCGGAAACGAGATGCCCTCCGCAGTTTGGAGATTCCGTAGAGGCCGGAATTGGGGCCCGAGAAGAGTAACAACTGGTTCTCGAATATGTGCAATCGTTCTCAATGGTCTCGGATTTAGTCTTCCGGTGAGTTGTGCCTAGTACCTGCATATCATTGAGAGATCTGGCACTCACACTGCTGTGATTACGCATGTATTGCATGGACCCGGGGTGTCCTCCGGAGTTGACGCCTACTGTCTCCAGCTTTGGGGGTGGGGTTCAAGAAACATGTTGATTTAGATCTGTAGAAATATACCATGCGGTCATCAATCGTAAATGGCTTCCAATCTTGTCCAACAGAAAGCAACTAGGCTTCCATAATATCATTCGTATAGACTTCCTGCTTACAGCAGCGGGAATGCCATCCCATCGCCACGCTGGTCACTGCCGGCACTGTAGACCGGCTTCCCTTCGTCATAGTGTAGGCGAATGATCTGGCCGCGGCCAAACATGGAGCGCTTCCAGCCGGTCAACACCTCGACCTTGTGGCCAAGGTTGCGCAGACCGTCCACGGTTGTGTCACTGATTCCCTCCTCTACAAAGACCGTACGATCCTTGTCTTCCTCGGTTGGTGCAGCCAGGCAGATACGAGGAGAGTCAAGGGCTGCTTGAGGGTGATACCCAAAGGCCAACATGTTGAGGAGGACTTGCACATGGCCCTGGGGCTGCATGAAACCACCCATCACACCGTATACGGAGTGTAGTGAGTCATCAGCCACGTTGGTGATTAATGCAGGGATGATTGTATGGTATGGCCGCTTGCGAGGAGCCAGAGCATTCGGGTGGCCAGGCTCGAGGGAGAAGTTGGCACCGCGGTTCTGCAGGGTGAAGCCACAACCTGCCGGGATGATGGCGGTTCCGAAGCCGGCATAGTTACTATTGATGAAGGAGATACCGTTACCTTCGCGGTCTGTCACGTTGAAATACACGGTATCACAATGGTTGTGGGCAGGACTGCCGTGATCCAGGATATCAGATGTGTGATCGGGAGAGAACAGTTTCGCACGCTCAGCCAGGTACTCGCGTGCCAGTAGGCCTTGCGAGGGAACCTTCTCCACGTCAGGATCGGTCACCCACCACGCAGCATCAGCGAAAGCAATTCGCAGACTCTCGATAACAGCGTGTAGATACTCGTGGGAATTGTGCTGGTCCTCGCGGAACTTGGGGATCTTGCCTGTCCGCTCGAGTTCTTCCATGATACCGAGGGCCATCAAAGCCACGATTCCCTGTCCGTTAGGCGGGTGTTCCCAAATACGAACACCCTGGTTGGGGGCACCATCGGTGCCGGGTGTTTGCTTGGACACGATGTCCTGGCCGGTGAACTCGAGCGAGATGGCGTCCACCTCCTGGGTACCAACCTCGGCGTGGTAGGCCAGATCCTCCAGGGTCAAGTAACCACCGAGATCCTTGACCACTTTGACAATCTCCTTTGCAATCCGTCCCTGATAGAACCCCTTCTTTCCCTCCGCTGCCAAAGTGCGGAAGGTCTTCGCCAATGTGGGATTCTTCATGATATCTCCCGGGAGCGGGGCGCGCACGCCGTCTTTGGCCGCGGGGTCGTTCTTCAACATCTCCCGAAAGTTGGGAGATGCGGAACGAATATCATTCTCGGACTCTTGCCACTGTATGCGAGTTAGCGCGGTCTCGAGCTTGGGGTGGGGGGAATTGCACTCACGCCGTGGGATGAAAGCTCGGATACGGGGAATCCTTGCTCGCCCATCTCGATGGCCGGCTGTAGGATTTGCTCCATCGACAGCTTACCACTACCAAACTTCTCGACGGTATCTACCCAGCCAGCAGCGGCACCCGGCGTCGTTGTGGCCAGCGCACTCAGCATGGGGATGCTACCTGACACGCCAGGGGCGAGGTTTAGGTCCTTGCGCACCTGCTCCAAGCTGGCGCCACCGGGATACCGGCCAGAGCCGTTCAACGCATGGACCTTCTTGGTTTTGGAGTTGTAAAAGAGGCAGAACATGTCGCCTCCGATTCCAGTTGAGCAAGGCTCGGACATGTTGATCGCGGCGGCTATACACGATTGCGGTGATCAGTTCCTCGTCTTTTTTTCATGTCAATGGTCAATCGATCGTCAAGGCTTACCAACAGCAACAGCTGCATCCTAAGGGGTAATGCGAATTAGTATTTATTTCTCTTATCTTGTGTCTGCGCATGGGGTCAACCACATACTGCTGCATTTCCGCCCTGGCTCAGAATTCGATGGCCTGCAGCGGCAGCCAGAGGCTGGGTGCAAGCGACAATACCATTGGAGCTATGGACGGTGCTCCGACGACTGGCAAAGGGCACATAGGCCGCGTTTGCCTTGGCGTAGACGGCTTTGGAGTTGAGCGGCATGGTGATGGTGGCGGAGAAGAGATCGCGCGGGGTTGGAGCGGGGAGTGCAATCTTTATACTCTAGCCCTGATAACCGTGACACAGTAGTACCCGTTGGACCGGCCTGAACACAAGAACAGAACAGAACACAAGAAGCCGAGGGGATTCAAATTGATGGCACCGGCCCACTGTCAAGCTTCCCCACTGACGAATGGGAAATGCAAAGCCACCCCGCGCCTTTCCCTTGGAGAAGTTGGAGTCGTGCGGAAAACACCCCACGCTCCCCGGGCAGTCAGGTGGCAGCAGTAGGGGGCCAAAGTACCATATAGCAGACGGGCACTATTTTGAAAAGAGCAGTCAACAACTTCAAGTTGAACTCAGTCAGTTATTGATAGTAGTCTCGAGGATGTCAATCTGTGAGGCACAGATATATATTATATTGGAGCTTGGGGTGACCCCCATCTTCGCAGCCTGACCCACACCTACCAGCGCCCAGGTACTGAGATTTCGTAGCCTAAGGAAACAAGCAACGGTGACTCGATACTCTGGATCATGCCCTGAGAGTGAGTCTGGCGTTCCAACAGGAGAAAATTTGTAGGAGCTGAAGAAGAAAACTCAACTTGAAGGGGGTTTGTGGACGGTACCACCCACATTGTACGCAGTACATCCGCCAACATAAGAGCAAGGGACATCTATAGATGCACTAACGGCAGTTAAAAAAAACAACTTGAAATCAACCAAAGTTTCCGCTATGAACACACACAGACACACACCTATATACACACACCTCTTTTCAGCCGCCAATTGGTGATTCCGGCTTTTGCATTGCACCGGGCGACCTCCCGAGGTTCGGCTGTGGCTCCCGACGGGATAGCCAGGAGTCCCAGTAGGTGTAGGTGCAGGTGTGGGTGTAGTGTGGGATTGTTAATACGTATGGATTGGTATAAGTAAGCTGAGTTAACTGAATAACCTGAGTAATATGACTTATCTAAATAATATAACTTAGGGGTAACTGACTGCCCGGGTTAAAAATACAAGCGGCCGGCTTCTCCGCATCGGCCGGAGCTCATCCGAGCCCCCGGATGGACTTCTCGACTTCACTTCCCCTCTCTCCTCTTCCCTCCCCCTCTTCCAATCCTCAATCCTGCTCTGACCCTCCCAGTTGCGTCTCCTCTGTCGCATCTATCGCAGCTCCTCGCCCACCATGGCCTCCGTCCGCGCTAATTGCCGCAAGATCATGTGTATCGGCCGTAACTACGCGTGCGTCGCAACTCCAACCTGACCTTTCCAATTCCCCCTCCGTGCCTGAGCTGACCTTCAGATGCAATGACACAGCGATCACATCACCGAGCTGAACAACACCAAGCCCAAGCAGCCTTTCTTCTTCCTCAAGCCCGCCTCCTCCATCCTCATCCCCGGCGCCGGCCCCGTCCTCCGCCCAAAAGGCGTGAGTCTGCATTATGAGGTCGAATTGGGCCTGGTGATGGGCAAGACTGTCCGGGATCTAGATCCGGAGGATAAAAAGGGTGCTTTGGATGCCATTCAGAGTCAGTTTCCACACCCTCTTCCTGCTTCCCCTTAGTTTTTGCCAGGAACCCAGTTGCCGAGGACGCAACCCGCTAATCGTCGTTCTGGCTCGCACAGGCTACATTCTCGCCATCGATATGACTGCCCGCAACGTTCAAGACGAAGCTAAGAAGAAGGGTCTCCCCTGGTCCATCGCCAAGGGCTTCGACACCTTCCTGCCCATCTCGCAGGAGATTGCCAAGTCACGCATCCCGAACCCTCACGACGCGTTCTTGCGTCTCAGTGTCGGACAGACCGAGCGCCAGGCTGACTCGACCAGCCTGATGCTGTACCAGATCCACCACCAGCTGGCTCAGATCTCGCGCGTGATGACCCTGGAGAAGGGCGATATTGTCCTGACCGGCACCCCCAAGGGTGTGGGCCAGGTCCAGGCCGGCGATGTGCTGCGGGCGTCGATCGAGGTGGATGGTAAGGAGATCGAGGAGGGACGCATTGAGGTGGAGGTGCAGGATCGGCAGGGCCGGTACGAGTTCAAGGAGACGTAGATTGTTGAAGGGAGAAAAATGGGGATAAATATAGAGGCAGCTTTCGCAAAAGCATGTGAATAAGACTAAGAATAAGAATAAGAATAACAACATCAATACCCCAGCCATTGTACTGTTGGGCATATTCTCAATCTGACAGTCATAACATCTGAATCAGTGTCCTCTAATTATCCTCATCTGTTTCCCCATCTCTCCATCCCCATTTCTCCCCATTCCTCCCCACTCCTGGCTAAGGCTTTTGCCGCACGGCAAATCACACGCCGATCAGCTCCTCCACTTGAACTTCTTCCTCTGCTTGCGGCCGGGGAACCCCACGGCTTTCGCATCTTTCCGCTCATCGCACTCTCGTCGCTTGACGATCCTCTCGCTATTCCGTGCTTCACAAAATCAACTCACCTTTTCGTCCCTTAATGCGACAACTGCCGTGCATGGTGCAGCCCCGATCATGGCACGCGCGGACTAGAACCAGCTGAACCTCACCCTCACCCTCACTCTCGCCCTCGTCCTTAACTTGATACCACGACACCATTACCCCATGACCCCAGTCCAACCGCCCTCATGCTCGACTGGAAGTCTCGCGTCCGTGACGCCGCGGAACCCAATTCTCCCTCAACCTCCCTCCCTTCGTCTCGCGACACTGCGTCCCCCACTATGCGTCCCGTTGAGACCGTCACCCCTCGCGTATTCGACCCCCAAGCCTCGCTGGTGTTAATAGGAATTCGCGGCTGCGGCAAACGTTCCCTCGGCTTTGTGGCGGCCACGGCGCTGAAACGCCGGTATATCACGGAGGATCACTACTTCCGGGAAGCCACAGGCGTGACGCGACACGAATATCTCAAACAGTACGGCAGCCAGGAATTCCAACGCCGTGATATCGAGGTCCTGAAATTGATGCTTGATAATCATCGGACTGGTTGTGTCATTGAGTGTGGACTGGGAAGTCTCACGCGGCCCATTCAGGACCACCTTCGTCGCTATTCTCAGACAAACCCCGTCGTCCATCTGGTCCGCGATATCGACCGCATTCAACAACTCTTAGGGTTGGAAGACCAGTCTGTCCGACTTCTGCGGGAGGGCGATCCACTTCACCGCACTTGCTCCAACTTCGAGTTCTATAATGTGGAGGATCGGACGCGTCTCGTGTCTGACGATGGGAGTCCGGACCCACGATCAGCAGCTTACTCGTTTAAGCTGCAAGAGGTCAAGGAGGATTTCACTCGATTCGTCCGTTTTGTGACGGGGGTCGACGTAAACCATTCAAGTTACGACTCGCCTTTTGTCTTGTTAGAGACACCCCCGGAGCTTCGGTCTTTTACCCATGCCATTTTCATCCGATCTTCCGATCTCATTGCCGACAACGTGAATCTGCCAGAGCTGGAATCCGGAGGAGATGCCATTGAACTCTGCGTGGACCGTTGGGGTCCCGAGATGGCCAACGTGATCAGCAAACAGGTCTCCATCTTACGGCGGAATGCGCAGGCCCCTGTCATTCTTTCCGTTGATACATCATCCATTGAGGTTGGTGCGGCTGATGCGACGGACTCGCAGTATTTCGAGATTTTGGAACACGGTATTCGACTTGCTGTAGAATATCTGGTGATCGATATCGAACAGAACCCATCCCGGCTCGCCCAGGTGATTCATGCCCGAGGCAAGACCAAGATTATCGGCCAGCGGGTCTTTGAACCATCTTCATCTGTAAAATGGGAGGATGAAGCATGTGTACGCTCTTATCAGGAAGCAGAGAAAATGGGCTGCCAACTAGTTCGATTTCTCCGTGTGGCGGTTTCGCGCGATGACAACACGACAGTACTGGAATTCACCAACCGGGTTCGGTCGATGCCGGGCCAACATCCTCCTCTCATTGCCTACAATATTGGCCGCCTCGGGCGGACGTCTCAAGTGTTCAACTCCATCCTGACCAGCGTGACACATCCAGCCATCACCCGACCCGAGGAGAACGAGCGCGATGCTCAAATTACATCGCGAGATGCAGTTCGTGCCCTTTTCCAGAGCTACGTTCTGGACCCACTGCAATTCTGCATTCTCGGCGCAAATGTCACCTACAGTTTATCACCGGCCATGCACAATGCAGCGATCCAGCATTGTGGAATGAGCCATCAATATAGTATTCCCGACTCCCCCTCGCTCGCTATACTGGATCGCCTACGAAAAGATCCTCATTTCGGAGGGTCCAGTGTCGTCCAGCCATGGCGAGTAGAGTTATACCACA
Organism: Penicillium sp. G339; assembly: GCA_027569595.1. Lineage (NCBI taxonomy): Eukaryota > Fungi > Ascomycota > Eurotiomycetes > Eurotiales > Aspergillaceae > Penicillium > Penicillium sp. G339. Next base: position 98,374 of record JAPDFJ010000020.1, read on the forward strand.
AGCTCGCTGCAAAGAGTCGACACGCCGAGGCCATCGGTGCCATCAATACGATTATGCCGCTACGAGGCCCGTCGGACGGAACTATCTACTCCCTCCAGGAACAAGCCAGCCGACGCAACCAGGCAGGTCCGGTGCTCGGATGGTATGGAGAGAATACCGACTGGGTAGGAATCATGACCTGTATAACCCGCCACCTCTCCCCTCGCAATGCAATCAGTGCCAAAACTACCGGCCTGGTCATCGGTGCAGGTGGTATGGCTAGATCAGCTATCTACGCTATGCTCCGACTAGGCTGTCGCAAGATCTTCATCTATAATCGAACGCAGTCTCGAGCTGAAGAGGTCGCGAGACATTTCAATTCGTGGGCTTCGTCTCAGGTTGATTCTGCAGATGTGGTGCGAGTATTGAATTCTACTCAGGACGACTGGCCCGATGATGCGAACCCACCTAGCCTCATTGCGTCTTGTGTTCCGGCTGATCCGGACAGAGACGAACCCCCAGCGAACTTCGAGATGCCCCTTCAATGGCTAGGAAGTCCGACTGGGGGTGTTGTATTAGAAGTGAGTTGATCTCTGCTCTTGTCTTATTTCTGATTGACCCCCCTGCTAACCCGCATATAGCTGGCCTATAAACCATTAGATACCCCTCTCCTCCTGCAGATGCGTCGTATTCGGGCTGATACCGGACGGCTTTGGGTTCTTTCTGATGGTCTGGAGAATGTGATAGAACAAGGCATTGCACAGTTTGAATTGATGACCGGTCGAAAAGCCCCGCGTCGGTTGATGACTCTCGAGGTACTCCGGAATTACGAGGGCGAGGATGGACGGTTTGATGAAAAGACGATCCAAGCGCGACTAGATGGTGTCTGTTCATGAATTGAAAGAGATGTGGAAAATACGATCCTTGGAATAGTTTCCGCACGAAAAATGCAAATTCAAATGCCGTCTATTTGATTTAGATTGTGTGTCTATTATACAGTTCTCAATTCAAAGAACGCTGCCATCTATGTTATGTACTCGGAAAACAGATATTAATACAGGGAGGAGAAAAAACCACAATCGTCTACTGATTCTCAGCTTCACGCTGGGCGGATTTCACTTTGAATGCCATGTCGCATGCCGCAGTGTAGAATTCATGGTACCGGTGCTCCACAGAGCGCTGGAACTCGTCCATGTCCGGGTGTAGAGCCGTGTCAACCTGGGGAATATCAACCGCCAACGCGACCTGTGTCGTGCGCTGAGCGAGAAAAGGTCCGCTTTCGTAGAAGCGGTAGCTCAATTCTCGACCGTCTAGGTCAAAGTATTGAACAGCGGCACTGCGAACGTCACTCAGAGGGGGGTACATGTATTCCACTTCGATATTGTTCTGGAGCTGGATGTCCCAGAGATTATCGCCGTGTAATTCTTCCTCGGGGTAGAGGAGAAGACCGCGCGGAAGAGAGACCTTGCAGAATGGAGGAAGAGGAATAGGTTCCCGGGGATCGGCGGGAGTGGAGGAAGCGATATCACGAACTAGAGACCGTTCGATGTTTCGGATGAGTTGTCTGTAATGGGGTGATTTGCCTAGCATCTCATCGGTAACCGTCCGGTGAACAGTGCGTGTGAAGCGGAGATCGATAGCGTTTTCGGGCAGGAGGTAGTCGACACTGCTAGTCTCAAGAATGGATTTCAAGCTTGTGATTTCAACATTATGGCCGGAATCTTCACTCGGCTCGGATTGATGGTGGATGAATTCCACCTCGAGTTCTGGGACTATTCCCAAGAATTTGGAGGATGGCTTCAGACGAATGCTTGCGGTCCCTGATTTCGACTTGGGCTGCGAGAAGGATTCCATGAATGGCGTCATGTTGGGTACTTCGCTTGTGAAAGTTCGAGTCATGGATGCCCTGCCCAGTTGGGAGGCACTAAGCGTAGTTTCTGCATCTGCAAGCATTTGCTTCGAAGAAAAAAGGCATCTACCAACAGCTGCTGTTATGGTTTCCTGTACAGTAGCACCATGCAGGGTCTTTTCGTTCATAGCCGAGTCTTTTCGGAGATGTTTTAGCAGCTCATCGGAGAGCCGCGTCTGGTGGCCGTCGAATATCGGCGCTCGCTGTATCTCGGTTGATGTGGTCTGAGTAGAGGATGTAGCCCATCGGAACCACGATTTGGATCTCTCCAACCACGAAGGGTACTGCAACGCCTGACAGTAGAGGTTTGCCGGCTCAGACGCAGGCATATATGTAGAGAACGGAACGGGGGGGTGGCTAGCCTCAGAGAGGGCGAAGTTGAGGGTTCTGCGAGCATCCTCTGCATCTCGGAAACTTTCCGCGAGGTACAGAATCTTGCTGGGTCTAGACGAGGAATCCTGTTTTATAGCGACGCCATAGGTTTTGCAAACCCAATCAATGAAGGGTCGCGTAAAGACCTGATTCAGGGCGACGGTTGTCTCGCAACTGATGCCAGCATCCTCTTCTCGGATGCGAGATACAGCGTCTTGGATCACGTCCCGAATTGCTTCGCAAGAATCTTGCTCCCCGGTGGCTCTGACTAGTCCGAGAGAACTGGTCACATCGATACTGGAACCGTGCAGGCCGGCTACTTCATCGAACGAGAAATGCGTTGAATTGAGGAGCACGGTCATGGACACCGGGGAGAGACGCAGATCCAGCTGACCGACCTCTCTCACTACAGATAACTGCCAGCAGTCTCGAAGGATACGTTCCGCAAGGAGGGACTTTCCCGTGAGGCCCTTGGTCGCGGCCACCCGATCGGTATTGCTGCTATTTCCGACCAGGCTGGCGTGCCAAAAGGAAGAAGTCCCTGGCCTCCAAGAATCCTCCCTGTTTTCCTTCTCCAATATGAAAGGTTTGCGGGTGGTGAGATAGTCAGCCAGCTGGTTATTTGTGAAGGAGGTCGAGATTCTGGATCGTAGGGTGTCCCATTCGTGCGCAAGTAGCCTGGCACCCTGCCCAAAGGATCGGCCAAGGTTTTCAATAGCCTCGTGGACATCACTCTTGGTAACAGTGGAAGCCTCCTCGTCCAGGTCATCAAGCAACGAGTCGACTACAGTTTGCGGTGCATGATCATGATCATGATCATTACCATGATCGGCGGCCGTGGTCTTCTTGCTGGGTTTGAATTTTTCCACCGGGCGGGCTCTGCGCTGCGGGGATTCGTGACGATTCGATCGAACGAGGGTAACACTTCCGGGCTCTCCCAAAAAAGGCACACCAAGCTCGACCTGGCGAGTTTCGAGTGTTTGCGCGGACCGGCGGTAATTGTTGCGCGCTCGACGAGGGTTCAGCGGACGGTCATTGTCATTGTCGGAGCTTGAACTTTGGCAACGAACGGAGCACAGTGGAAGTCTTGGAACTGGCGAGACCCAAAGGCTCCGGGCGCACCTGTGATGGAGTCGCATGATGGTGCATCGAGGCAAGCAGCGGAAAAGTTGGGACGCGCTTCTGCGGTAATCGGGGATGGCCGCCTGAGGGGTGAGGTGTCTGTTGGTGCCTGCTTTGCCAGGCCACACCGCCACGAGGCTACTAAGTCATCAGCTCGACTTGAGCTTTCTCTGTCACTTTTGAATTATTATCTCTTGCTTCTCACTCTCCCTCCGTTTCATTTTCGTGACGCACCGACTCAACTGCAGCCAAGGCATGGCGGCCGATCCCTCTGCCTTCTCCAGAGGGGTTCGAGCAAAGACCCAAGAGCTTTGGAACCAGGAATTTTGTGTCTAGCAGCGCCAACCGCAACCATGGCCAATGGCCAAGGCTCCAATGTAGGCGAAAGCGGATCACCATGCAAGCCTCCGCCGAACTCACACCATGAAGATCAAATCAGGGCGAGTCCAGAGGCCTCCGCAGCTTCGGTGTACCTCTGCAGACTGCAGATTGCAGATTGCAGTTTCAGCCCTACAGCGCTCCACTGCTGATCGGGGCAACTCCACGGTTAAAAGTCAAAAGACCCGTAACCCGCGGCTTTCGGCCGCGTCCGATTTTCGATTTCTTTTTTCCCTCTGACTCAACTGTTTCCCCTTCGTCTCCCCTCCTTCTCGACGTTAGCTCCGTCAGCCTTGCGCTGTTCATCCCTCGCTTTCTTAGTCGACAATGGAGAAAGATTCACAGCTTCCGGTTGCGCCCGATCTCGAGGCGAGCCCCTCGCCCGAACCGAAGCCTCGCCAGTCGACCCTCATGCGTCGGTGGAAGGAGACCGTTGACCCGACCCACGCGGACTTGGTCTGTCTGCTGCTGTGCTTCTTGACGGGTCTTTGCGATAGCAGTGCTTACAATGCCTGGTCATGCTTCTTGGGCATGCAGACCGGTATGATTATTGGCCTTCCGAAAGTCTAACTCGTCCTCACATTACTGATCGTCGGTGCCTTTTCCGTGTTTATAGGAAACACCATCTTCCTCGGTCTCGGTGCGTCTAACCAGCCCACTAGCAAGCCTTGGGGCTGGTTGAAGTCGCTCGTCTCTATCGTCGCTTTTTTCACCGGCGCCATGATCTTCTCGATCGTGATGCGCAGTGTCGGCGCCCTCCGCCGCGGCACACTCGTGATCTCCTTCCTCGTCCAAACCATCCTGATTATCATTGCGGTCGCCCTAATCGAGGCAGATCTGATCCCACACACCTCGGATGACATGAACCTGGACGGAGGACCCTTGTTCCTGGAGCTGATTCCAATTGCGCTCCTGGCCTTCCAGTCAGCCGGGGCCATGACCTGCAGTCGGTCGCTCGGCTACAACGAGATTCCGACCGTGGTTCTGACTAGTGTCTACTTTGATATTGCGTCGGACCCCAAGATGACAGATAAGCCGACAGGCAATGTGAAGCGGAATCGTCGCATTGGTGGCGTGGTGACACTGCTGGTGGGCGCGATCGTGGGCGGATGGCTCAGCCGGAGCAGCGGTGGCATGGAGTCAGCCCTGTGGCTTGCGGCTGGACTCAAGTTCGTCGTAGCTTTCGGGTGGGTGTTCTGGAAGACCGCTGCTCCCAAATAAAGGTGGATTGATTCACGATGAGATGGACTGGACCAGGATAGAGGTGCCTCGGGCCTGACCGGACTTGCTAAACTCGCTAGATCCCTGCTAGATACCTGCTAGATACATACTAGATATACAACTAGACCTGCTAGAATTGCACATAATTTAATGGAGTCGATACCCTATTCCTATTGCTCCTCCTCCTATTCCTCCTGTTCCTGTTCCTGTTCCTGTTCCTGTTCCTGTTTACATGTAAACAGCCATCCCGAGAATCCTTGGGAAATCTATCCTGTCAATTGCGGTCCACAGTGGATCCCGGTTTACCTACGGTGATTGAATTGCCCTTTGCCATAGGCCAATCTGCCTAATTGTGCAGCTTTCCATTGGCGGCTGCTTTCAACATTTGCGCCGCCGATGATGCCATCCGCATGCGGTGGGACGAATGCAGCCTGGCCGAATGGGGAAATCTGTCGACTTCTTCCCTCCTTACTTACACTATACACCGTACACTATACACCGTACACTACATCTATTTTATATACTCCCCCTATCTCATATCTTCATCGACACCAAAGTGGAGATGACACTGCGGCTCCAGCCGAGATCCGGGGACAACCCCGATTGAACCGAAAACCTGCTTGGACCCCGCAGACAACCTCGCCATCAATCGCCTCCCGCCATCGCGATGCTCGTTCAGTCAGTCTATCCGAATACATCATGACTGAGCCAGCTGCACAACCCCCCGAGCCTGACAGGCCACCCAGCGCCGTCGTAGACGATGCCCGACCGCCTTCTCCGCGCGCAGACGGAGACGACCGCGAGGCTTTAGAGCTGCAAGAGATCCAAACCCGCGAAGATGACGAGCTGAACGATTGCTCCTCGGCTTCAGCCTCATCCGGTGAAGAATTCCGAGTCACTACTCGTCGCACCCGTTCTCGCAGTAGCGCCCAGTCGATACCCATGGGCAATGATCCCTGGAGCCGGCTACGTCGGTTTTGGACGCACAATGTCTCCATGACCGTGCCGCAGAAGAGCAATCGTGACCATTTTGGTGAGTGCCGATTCGACTCGATATCCGGGTGGACATTCAAGCTCTGTGAGCTTTCTGTTTCTCCACGCAAGAGGACATCGGATCTATATCTTCTTTGGTGCATGCGGACCCGCTAACGGTCTTCTAGCGCTGGAACGAACATTCCTCGCCTATATCCGCACTTCCGTGGTTATTGCTATGCAAGGGGTTCTTGTCGCCCAGCTGTTCCGCCTCCAGCGATCCGAGTCCGACCAGGATCGCTTCAGATTTTACCAGGTCGGCATCCCGCTCTCGGTCACCTGCCATTGTGTCGCCGTTGTGGTGGCGCTGATTGGAGCCTATCGGTTCTGGCGACAGCAGAGCTCTATATCCCTCGGCAAGGTACAAGCTGGTGGTTGGGAGCTTAATTCGGTGGGCATTTTGTTATTTCTCGTGAGTGAACGCTGGCCCTGAATGCTTTCCACATTGTTTCCACTCCGCAGTTGCTAATATATTTTCTCACAGATCATTTTGGTCACTCTGGTTATTAGTGTCGCTATCATTGTCGAGATTGATACGAGCCCAACAGCTCTCATGAAGCGCATATTCTTCTTATAATCGAGACCGGGGTGTCTTTCAGCGTAGCATTCGATGTGCCGGATCGTTCTTTAATACTTTACCCGAATGACTGATGCCAGCGACAAAATATGATTCCGATTTTCGTTTTCTTTTTGGATGGTGTGCAGCTAGATCTAATATTTCGCAGCGTACAAGAAGAAATGTGATGAAACAAAAATCAACCTTTTTACTTGAGATGAAAGCATCCGTTTGATGAAGTCAGAGTAGAGCTTCACTGTTAGCTTTTAAAGTGTATGAGTAGTAGACCAATTTTTATTATGCAGTAATAGCGAGGACAAAACACTGGAAAATATATTTATTGACGCCCACTGGCATGCGTCTTTTCAAGATTATCCTGTCCTGTACATCCCTGTTCACCTTCCATCTCTGTCAACGAACTCATCTTTCACCGGCACACTCCCATGTCCCATCATATCTAGATGTTGGCACCGCCATTGCACGGTAGGATTTGACCTATCTTTGTTAGCCATATTCGGGTTCACTCAACTTGCATTCCACTAACCGTTGATCCATTCTCCCGCGGGGCTAGACAGGAATGCTACGATGCGTCCAATATCCGCCGGGACACCGCACCGCTTCAAGGGGCTGCCACCAGCCAGCGCGGCCTCAATATCCTCCAAAGAGGAATTCTGGTTGCACCCCGGCGCATACCGCCATGAGTTGCTCAGCCACATGTCGCTCTTGATACCGGCCGGGGCGATCGCATTGACGGTGCATCTCTTCTTCCCGAAATCGGCCGCGAAGCAACGCGTGAAGCCCTCGACGGCGCTTTTGCTACCAGCATAAATCGAGTGGCCGGGGACACCCACGCCTGCGGCGATGGAAGACATGAGAACGACACGGCCGCCGGGCTGAATGTAGTCGTATGCGTACTTGGCCACGAAGAACTGGGCTCTGGTGTTGAGGTCGAACACGGCGTTGAAGTCATCCAGAGTCGTGTCGGCCAGGGAGACGAATTTCTCGGTGCCTGAGTTGGATACCACGATGTCCAGTTGGCCGAAGTGGGCGACGACCTCGCGGAAGAGCTTCTCGATCGCGTCGACCTGCGTCAGGTTGGCTTGGAAGGCCGCGGCGTGGACACCCAGGGCCTTAACCTCGTTGACCATCTTGTCTGCAGCAACCGGGTTGCTAGCATAGTTGATGGCCACCGAGGCACCCTTCTTGGCTAACTCAAGCACAATGCCTGATCCAATTCCTCGACTGCCGCCGGTAACGAGGGCGACCTTGCCGGCGAGCTCGAGCTGATCAACGTTAGGGTTGGCGACGACCATGGTTATTATGATTATTCGACGGAGGGTGAAAGGCAACTAGTGAGAGAATGTAAAGGCGAAGCAGAAATCACGATCCAATGTACGGATCGCAGAGTGTATATACTTCAGATAATGGACATTGGGGTTCTATGCGACTGAAATCAGATCACCCAACTTTTGGGTCGCATTGAGGCTTGCCAGAAATGGCTTAGCATTAACTCCGCATTGAGATTTACTGTTCCAGTTCGAACCCTCTCTTCTGGCCTCGAAGAGACGACGAAGGCTGGTTGCGAGCACTGTGCACATACTCATCGCCGCATGCGGATGGATGGCCGTGCAGACGGTATCGCGTGTCCATGTCACATCAAAACAACTCGGTTGCATTCCGCCAAGCGTGGCGCACAGAGCTACACTTCCAAAAGCCTCAATGGCTGGCCTCGAGGCCGCATTCGGGTGGATGATCCTGGACTGTAACCAAGGAAGACACCCGGTGAGGTTATACCTTGACACCAACCTCGCCTGCACATCGCATTCTCTTGTCGATCAGAGTCTCACTTCTTGTTTATTTTGTCCTCCAACATGTCGCCGGCCATCAAGAACCCCGAGCTCAACTTGGACATTAGCTTCCAAGGTAATAGATATTGCCCCTCCAAGAACATGACGGGTCTGCTGACCACCATTCAAGAATATCTGGTCCTTTCCAAACTAGCCTTCGACTGGGCTGATAGCTATGACACCAAGGTAAGATCTCCGGTGCCGTAAATTTCTAGAAAACGATAGGCTATAGTACTGACAACTGTCATCACCGCTAGGATTGGGAGCGGTTGCGCGGTATCATTGCGCCGACCCTAACGGTGGACTACAGGATGATCGGGCTGCGGAAATGGGACGAGATGTCCGCCGATGAGTACATGGCCATGGTTACGCACCCAGGCTTCCTGGGCGATCGCACAGTGAAGACACAGCACTTGATTGGCAAGAGCTGGTGGGAGAAGATCTCCGACACCGAGGTCATTGGCCATCATCAGCTGCGTGCCGCCCACCAAAAGTATACGGATGTTAGCTTGCAGGAGGTCAAGCTTCGTGGCCATGGGCATGCGGTCGTCGACCACTTCTATCGGAAGGTGGATGGGGTTTGGAAATTTGCTGGACTGAGGCCAGACGTGCGGTGGAACGAGCTGCGTTTTGAGGAGGTTTTTGATGGACTGGACTGAATTCTCCAATGACAGTGCCATGGTACCTCGATTTAATGTTCCTTGTCTCCAATTGTGATAGTAGTACTAGTCAATATTATAGCCTTTTGGGTTATACTTCCAGCACTATACAACTAGGCCAGTTTTGGTTTCGACCAAGATCGAGCACCAGTCAAGGCGCCGAGAGGCTTGATCTTCTCTCTCGCACACAGTTTCCACAAACCCGGACCTGTTCGGACGCAAGTGTATGCTGAATATTAGCATGTTGGCGGTTAGTCGCACGCTCAACACTTGTCACAGCATCCAAAAGATCATAATCCGATGTATAGAAGTCTTTCTTTAGTAGCCAATAAGCTGCTTCGGTCCTTGACGTCGCTGTCCCACTGAAATATCCTCGGGCTAAATGCATGGAATACACTGATACCCGGTGGTTACAATAACAGAGATGTAAATTTGATCAACATTACATATAAAAACGAAAGAGATGTGGGATTCAATGTAATCAATCAGTTCCTAGTTGTAAGTTGCCACTTCCATGTTCTGACAATTTTCGTTTTTTTCAAAGCTATTCGCTTATCCTGATTGGTTTACCTCCAAATCCCAATATAACCCTCAAAGCCTTTCTCTGCAAATCGATATCGCCAAGGGTACACACATTGGTAACGCTCGACATGAAATTGTTCAGGAGCTTGCTGCCCCTTGCAGCAAACCCTGATCGAAATAACATCTAATCTTCCAGATTTGAATTCCATCTCTGCCAAGCCCGTCCTCTGACCGAGCAATTTCGTACACGAAAGCCTGAAGCAGGGGCACGATTCTCTCCCCGTCTTTCAAATGCAAGTTATTGACTGTTTCAATGACTAATGTATGCTTTCCATTTTGTTCGTTACTCATGAGAGCCATCGAGATAACATCATGCGTGCACTTTGCGAAATTGCCGTATAATTGTTTGTAGTGATTCCAAATGTTGTCAGCACCAAATATGATAGAATTATCGGTATTCACTAGAGTTGCAGTTGATGCGTAATATCTTGTTGGGGGTGTAGTATCCTTGGCATTGCTGAAATCCTGTGCATATTTGCTATACCATGAGAGGATCGGATCATTGACCATTGTAGAAGGTTGTTCGCCGAGACTCAAAGGTCCGTGGAGAAGCTTGGGTGATCGTCATAACTTTTGCGGTTATCCGTAAAAATAAAGCAAATGGTGGGAACGGAAGATTCGTATTGCGATAATTGACAGCGCATACTCAGTTTATATTTTCGGGAAATAGACGGATTTCGGTCCTGTTAAAGATCAAATAAATTTCGGGCCGAGCACCATGCCGAGGTACAGCTTTTTTTTCTAATGACGCAACAATTTTGCATTTCGACGGTGTTACTAGGCAGCGAGGCGTTAGTTATGGTCCCCGTTCAAGTGATGAGTCATTAAGATGTACCAGGGCTGCGGGTACTAGCTTAGCCACTTAACTTTAACATCACCCAAGAAAATCGGAATATTGGTGCGGCAAGCGCACGTCCCGTCCAATAAACTCCATTCTATTCTACGACCGGAACACCGGCCGAACTCATATATCAGTATGCCCATGACTTTGCCAGCAGAGATTTATGTAGGATTATGATTTTTTTTTGGGGGGGGGGGGGGGGGTGCAGAAACTTGTTACAGACCGTAAATCGGGTCTCAGCGGGACAGAGGAGCGTTAGTTTTACTGTTGCGAGGTACAAAATTTAGCAAATAGATTGATTTGAACTCAACCTTCGTAGTTCCGCAGGAGATAGGAATTTATTCCACAACATGATCAAATATCTGCCATAGGACAAGCCCCGTTCCTTAACCCTCATTGATCCTCCATTCCTTTCCCTTGTGCTTTGTAAAATAGGAAGTTGGGCTAAAGGTTCAAGGTCTCTTAAGGCGTCTACGCGTTAGAAGAGGGCGGTAGGAAGGATTTAGGCATCTAAGTTTTGAGACAAGGAATGTAGACATGGTCTATCTCAACTGATGTAGATGTAGCTTTTGATCTTTCTGGGGCTGTTGCGGGGGATACGTCAGAGAACCTTAAGTGATTGGAGGGCCGTGGGGAGGACGTTCAACCAGACCCATGTCTTTTCCTGGATGCTCTAAACACTGTTCGGAATGAGTTGAGATTCAATATTGCACCAGTCCTCATAAACGGGTATACTGCGAAGTTCATCCATTTCTTGAACCGTCCAGAACCAAAGTTTGGCCTATATCTCGAACAGAATCTGCTGATCATTCTGAAACGCCGCAGTTTCTGGGTTAATTTGCGCGGGCCTTTCATTCGGGGCAACAATGGGGTTGCAGAGCGGTAGGCCATGGAGACCTTCACCATAACCACGACGGTTCGAACAAGTGACCCACAACCTGTTGGCTTTTTAACGTCCATGGAGGAAACTTGGATTAGCAATGTGCTAGGTACGTTTCGTTGGATGCTCAGATAATCGTACTGGCTACGATGCCGATCATATGGCCTGGATCACAGCTTTCCCCAATCATGAACTTAAAATTGTTACACAGCCCCGCAAATCTCTTCTCAGCGTTCGACCTCCGAGATCAAAGGCCGCAACAAGCCAGGGCATACAACGGCAATCGCCCCTGAGACTGGGCTAAAATTGCGCAATATTTGTGGGGCTGGGTATAATTGGAACGAGAAACCTACTTCAGGGCATTGGTACTTGTTGATTATTTATGATCAGGGTTCGAAGATCTTGTAATCATGTAGAACCTTAAATATCAGCATGAGCATTAGCTTAAGTAGGAATAGTGTACGAGAATCTCAGGTATGCCTGAAGCCAACTGCAACTTCTTTTGGGGGCAACGAGTGTAAAAACTCCCAAAGTTAGAGATTGTGCAAAAAATTGCCATCAGCATAGGCTATATAAGACGACTATGTGACCACCATTATTCTGCCCCATTTTTGATATTGATACCTCGACATCAAGTCTTGGTTGGCTCCAGATCGCCAGGCACGGCTCAGGGCCGTGGCTGGGTAGTTGATGCTGTTTCGTGGCCCCTGTTTGGTCTTTGTGTCATCATACTAGCCTTGCGGATATGGACGCGCACCCGTATTATTCAATCGCTAGGGTGGGATGATGCGTTCATCGTTCTGGCTATGGTAAGACAATCGTCTGGTCAATGGCCCGGATGGATATGCGCTCACAGGGACAGGCCTGCACCAGCATCAACAGTAGCTTGGCCACAGCCAGTGCTTATTATGGTACCGGGAGTCACACCTCCGACCTCACCAGGTATGAACTGCTTATGTCGACGAAATATAGCTGGCTTTCCCAGGGATTTCATGTTATGTCGACGAATTGGGGGAAGGTATCCATTATGCTAGTCTTTATCCATATCGTCGGCAAGGTGAAACGCCATCATGAATTGGTGATGTATTTTGGGATTGTTTTCCTTTCTCTGGTCAATTCAGTGTGCGTGTATACCATTTACGGACAATGCACCCCAACCGCTCGACTGTGGGATACCAGCGTGGATGACTCTTGTTGGAATCCGAAGGTACAGAGAAATTACGCATTTTTCCAAGGAGGTATGTTCACAGTCTCTTCCTTCCCAAAGGGACTTCGTACTCATACAGACAGTATTCTCTGCGTTCTCCGACCTCATACTCGCCATCTATCCTTTGCCTATAATCTACAACCTTCGCATAGATCGCAAGGAAAAGACAGGTTTGGGATGCGTGCTGTCGCTAGGTATCATGTGAGTCTGTCCTTCCCTCAATGTGTATATAATCTGATCAAAGCAGTGCCACGATCGCGGCGATCCTGAAGACCGTCAATCTTGCATCTCTAAGTGCCCGATCTGACTATGTCTGGAAAACCGTCGACCTTACGATCTGGATTGCTATCGAGCAATACCTAGTCATCATCGCCGCATGCCTTCCCACCCTGAGACCCCTGCTCAAAATATTCTACTTCAAGAGATCTACGGAGCAGAATGCAAGCGTAAATCTTGAATCTAGTTGTAGCCATGGCTACCGTCGATTTGTCGGTCAAAATAGGGCTTATGAGCGTGATGATTACATGGGTGAAATATGGGGGGATGCTAATGTGAGTGAGGATGATGGGGATGGTGATAAGCGGCCTATTGGAAACATTGGGGGGGATAAAGGTATTCTAAAGACGGTCAATATTAATATTTACACTGAAGAGGCGAGTGTATAGGTTCGTCATTGCTGCATAACTGCTATTTAAAATTATTTCCCTGCAATTGGCCATTGCAGCTGATAAAAATTCAGATTTGAAATCAATACAAAATGCTACTTCCTTGTTAAAGCACTGAAGTCTACATTTACTGATTTGCTGAGTATAACCCAATGGGTTACCCGAACACCCATGTGGGTTATCCGTACTAAGCTGCAACCCGAAGCACAACCCGAAGCCCAACCCGAGTGCGGGTGGGTTGGCTCGGGTTCGGGTTGCTGCAGGGTTTTGGCGATGCAAAATCACTACTCATTTCCAGTCAATTACTTAGTGGAGGCGAAACGTAAACAATGCCGCTACGTAACAATCATGCAGTGTAGAGAGGAAATATTTTAACCTGTAATATGTGCTCGGTGGATTACTGAACATTTTGTACTCCATCTTCTCCAACCTCGGTATTAAATTCATGGCCAGATTCGAAATTTTCAAACCGAGGCCAGGGCATATTAAGTGATTAGAATGTCATGGCCGGCGTAACCGAGTAATATCCGAGGCTCTGCTATGTGCATACCAAGTCTGGAGATATATTGTAATGAATCATCCATCTGTTCATAGTAACATCTCAATTTTATCTCAAGCTTTGTATTCAATCTAGCCTTTATTCTACCATTATCACAATGCCACCAATGACTTACGTCAATGTGCCTGACAGCCATGTTCGCGTTTCGAATTTTCCGGACTCAAACTCTGGGGTGACAGCGATTCAGATTGTAACGCTGAACCGACCGGATAAGCTCAATGCGATAACGCTGGATATGATACAGAATCTAATCACTATTTTCGAAGCTTTTGATGTGGATGAACGAGTCAAAGTTGTAATCATGACCGGTGCTGGAAAAACATTCAGTGCCGGGATTGACCTGACAATGGACACCAGCCAGGAGAAGAATTCGTCGCCTCCAAGCGAAATGCGCGATCCTGGAGGTTCCCTGGCACTGGCCATGTTTAACTGCAGCAAGCCAGTTATTGTAGCATACAATGGCTTTTCTGTCGGCATTGGAATGACATCGACCTTAGCGGCCGGTATCAGGTACATTCACAAGGCCTAATACTTACAACTTCGTTACTAACTTTATTTCACTTCTCTTAGGATTGCGCCTCGCAAGGCCAAGTTTGGATTTCCATTCTCGCGCATCGGCATCACAATGGAATCGTGCAGTTCGTTTTTCCTTCCTCGCATGGTTGGATATAGCAATGCAACGTATCTCCTTACCACGGGTGAAACGTATACTGCCGAGTCCTCAGTGCTCCATGGGATATTTGCAGAGCTTGTATCTGAACCAAAGGATGCTCTTCCCCGTGCTATCGAGCTCGCAGAGAATATTGCCGCTAACGTCAGCTTGATGGCAATCCATATCAATCGACAGCTGATATGGAGAAATCCTGGGTCTATTGAGGGGGCTCATTTAGTTGATAGTCCTCTATTGTACGATATGTTTGGTGGACGGTATGTATTGTGGATACCTTAATTACAGATTAAACGTCACCACTTATTAACTGGGAAAACAGAGACCACGCTGAGTTTAAAAAAGCATTTTTTGGAAAGCGAAAGCCGTCTTTCAAAGATGTACTTTCAAGAAACGCGCCGCGAACGTATCCTTGGTGGAATGAGCTCTCCGTTCAAAAAAAACCCAATATGAAGAAACAGAGCTCTGAGCCTAGCAGACTCTAAGAAACGGCTCAAGAAATCTATGAATGCATTCGGTTCATTCGTATAAATGAACAGTTCTCTTTGTCTGCAGTGACAGTGGATTCAATACTCAGCTGATTATGATAGATGGATTTACTGCCGCATCTACTTAGCTTATTACTTTGCGATCAATACTTCACTCTTATTGGGGATATCTTGATTCCAAATCTGATTTTGGGCCTACTTGGATGACTCATCACCGCCTAGTCAAGACACACCATCCTGTAAATAGTTGGGGGAGCTACTTCATGAGTACTGACTTGCTTCAAACAGTGCTAGTATGGCCTGCGAGGTAGAGGTACGATTTCGAGTAATACAAAATGACTACGAGAAGTATAGAACTCAGCGAAAATGTTCACTTAGTACAAACATTCCTGCTGAGAACATCGTAGCCTTTTCGCTATAAAATCTATTTAGGTATTGACTTTGCTGCTATGAGGAATTTTTGACTATTTTGAGTATTCTAGTAGGGAACTCGTTTGGCTGAGGGCTTCCAGGATAGGTGTGTATGCCTTGGTGCCTGAAATTGTAGGTGCCACTTGTCGACCAGTTGTCAACAAGCTTATCCTTATTTTCATGTTAGACAAAACCTACATATATCTCAGACAATTCGTCGGATTCAGTTCTCATATTCCAGGATGCATACTACGGCTTCATCTTGACTTTCTCTAACGCAACATCGCTATCCTGCGCTCACCAGGCAGTGTGTGGTATGTGGTTTTCCTGCTCTTGTCGATACACCTGTGACCGCAGGCATCCTTCGCGCATTCTCCCCTCTTCAATATGTAGCCATTCCAATTTTCAGAATATGACGCATTAGATGCATTAGATTTGTTGGTATGTTTCCGAGATCACATAGATCATTAACGATTGTATTACCATAGCGAATCTAGATCTAGTCGTGATATGGCCGGCACAGATCACGAACAAAGCCGCACCATCGGAAATAACTCCCAAGGTGTCTATATGAAGAGTCATGTTGATGTCCAATAAAGTTGATCTAGTCACTGTATATATAGCCTCAGTTATTATCTCTTTGGTAAACACAATAAATCAATTCCGCTGAACTACAACAGATTTTTACAAGCACTTTATTGCAGATGTGTATAAAATTTTGAAAAGCCTAAGCAACGGAACTCAAGTAATCCGCTTCTCGTATAATGGCTAAACACAAGGGTTGTTCGGGGGGGAAGGGAGGAAGCTTGAGTTCTTTGCCGAGGTTCATTACTACTGCCATATCCGAGTCCAGGTATGATTCTGCATTAGTATCAGACTCTCGAGGATCAGCCTGTTGGCAGCTGGCCGGCTGCGAATACCTAATTCTTGAACACCAATGCACAACTTCCTACAGAATCCCTTAGTAAAAACTAGTGTCCAAATACAATGTACAGTTATTTCTATGCCGAGAAGGCTGATCCTGGTTATGCAGAGAAATTGTTGCATCTAATTCTTCTGTAGTAGAACGGCAGATGATGACAAACAGGAGCTGAATTGGACATGTAAATCCTCGGTGGCGTGAATTCGGCTATCAAAGCGATCACTAATCACCAAACTACTCATGATTCATTCGTAATGTATACCTCGGTTGTATTTTCCGATACTTCAATATCAAATTCAGGTACTCTGAGATGAAGAAAAGCACATCTGATGTATTTAAGTAGTCATAGATTCCATGTCTGTAGCCTACAAACAACAACACATTCTCCAACCCCTCACTCAGATATATTTTATACATCGACCATGGTTCAATATCAACCCATAATAACCACGCCAGATGACTTCAAAAATGCCCACAAACGACGGATCATCTACATTAGACCTTTTCTCCTCTTTTGGCTCAGCTCTCTTTTCATTGAAATCATTTTCCTCGCCGTCGGTGTTTTTATCATGACCGGCACCCGCGACCTCTTCTACAAAGTCATGTGGACGCTCGTATTCTGCCCTCTAGGCATGGGCGGAACGATGGGCGGCCTGATAAACTCCTTCATTGTCGACCACTATTACGGGAAAAAGGCTGCTCATTTCACTGGAATCTTGACCTTGTTGGTTCTCAGCACGTGTAATTATCTTTGCTACAACCTGGACAGGAACTTTGGATGGTTCGGGGCCTCAGACCATCCCATGTGGTTCCACTGGCGGTATCCGGGGCTATGGGTGATTGGGTATGTCAATGGATTACTTTTGTTTACAGATAAAGGACAGGAGAGGCTCGCTAGACTAGGGTTGTAGATATTCTTGGTCTATATGCCCTTACTCGAGGATATCGGTGCTATTTGAGGCAGCCTCAAAAACAAGCCTCGGAGCATGTAGAGTTGGGGGGGGCGGGAGGTTACATAGGGTCTAATATATAGCCTAGCCATTTTTCCTACAAAAAAAAGTCACATTTGGAAGAAAAGGAAACACCCAATACGCCCAGTCTGTGGCGCTATTAGTACAGGGAGGATAAGGCCTACTATCGAAAGGGCTCTTCTGTGTATCTTAACTGGCTGTATCACTTCCAGATAGATAGTCTAGCCACGACCTGGCTTCCCTAGTGCGCATTATACCTCCAGAATGTACTAAGCTAAACCTCGGAATTCGGCATCGGAGGTGAATACTAATCGAGCCATAACGCACGAGCGCTAAGCATTGAAATAGTGGCAGATACTTAAATCAAGGAGTTTCTTACAAAAACTGTAGTTCAAGATCACAAATTTACTGGAGTCACTAAGAAAGTGCCGATGCAATGGAACACACCCTGAGCGTTTGGGAAATGGTAGATGCCTGGCTAGGCTGGGTCTCTATTGGTAAGTAAAGCCAACTTCCTCTTGCCCTCTTGTTATTCTACTTAACATGGTCATGAAGGCGCCAAAATGGTATCGGCTGCTATCTGCGGTCCATTTCGTGGACCTTCGGGGGCAGATAGCTACCATCACCACCTGATACAAGCGGCAGTTAAAAAGGTACCGTTCCTATTTAATAGCCACTTCCCTATACTAGTAAAATACTCACCCATTTTACCAGCTCACTAGCAGGTTCAGTCCACTCCAACTCCAGTCCGTGTAAGCTACTGTCTTGAAGGACCGTACGAACACTTATCGTAAAGGGATAGATATCTTTTCAAAACCTATGACCAACTCTATTTAGAGCATTGTAGGAAGACCGGGGTGGAGCAAAATTTTGTGTCGAATGAGCGCGGATTAAAGGGGTTCTGGCTTGGTAGTTTGACCGCGAAATATGTTGTGATCAACTTCCACGGTAGGTACTTGGCCCAATCTGCAGAAAATAATGCTAAATACATTGATTAAGGTGGAGGGTTTACCATGGATGCAACAGAACAGTATCTTGAGTTCTGGCCGGGAGTCGCAAGGGCCCTTTCTGATGACGATATCAGTACTGCCTGGTTTAATGTTACCTATACCCTGACACCACACGCAACATATCCTACACAGTTCTGCGAAGCAGTGGAAGCCCTACGGTATGTCATCGAGGATCTTGGGCGCTCGCCCTCTGAGGTGATCCTTGTTGGTGATTCCGCCGGGGCAAATCTATGTCTGGCACTTCTGTCGCACTTATCCCATCCATCCGAAGATGCACCAGCACTGGCAATAACTGAACCTCTTAAAGCAATTGTTCTCCTATCACCTTGGCTGTCCTTTCGTCATGACTGGCCCAGCATGGAGTACAATAAACATAAAGATATTGATGTATTGGAAGTATTGGAGAGGTGGAAACAGGAGTACCTGTGTGGAAGATCCGAGAGCTATTATAGCGAAGCACTTGAGGCGCCTGAAACGTGGTGGAAAAATGCTCAAGTTCAACAGACTCTCGTCCTCGCCGGAGGCGACGAGATGCTCTTGGATCCTATCGAGGCTTGGGTGAAGAGGTTCAGCGTATGTCCCATAACCAGTTTATTTCATTCGATATATCGGCGGGACTGATTGCATGCAGAAAGTAAACTCAGAAACGACTTTTATTATTGGTCAAAATGAGTGTCACATCGCGCCTCTTATATGGCCTATGTTTGCCGATAAAAGTGAAACCCGACAGGGTCGTGCGTTAAAGAAATGGCTAAATGAGCGGTTGCGCATTTAAGTATGAATCTATATCCAGGAATCAATGGAAAAAGAGAGGCAAACAGTATCCTAGTATTTTGTTTAAGGCAATCGTTTCATTCGATATATCGACGGGACTGATTGCATGCGGAATTTCGAATTCCCACTTCTAGTTTCATATAGCCATCGATATTGAATGTATAGATATCTATTCGGAGAATGAATCTAAAGCTTCTAATGTCTATGCAATTATATTTTATTTACGCGATCATCAATCAGCTCCAGAAAGCCTTTTGCAGGGCATCACACATCAGGGTGATACACCGCTTGCCCTCCGTCAGGGCTCCATCCATGGCCAGGAAGGGATGGGGCATGCCCTTCATAACCTGCAGATCAACCTCGACACCGGCCTTCTGTAGCTTCTCGGCATACTGCTCTCCCTCAGTGCGAAGCACATCTAATTCACCAACCATGACCAGGGCCGGCGGAAGCGGCGACCAGTCGCCGGCATAGAAGAGCGGGCTGGCCTCGGGGTTGGTCCGATGGGCGTTGTTGGGCAAGTAGTGATCCCGGTACCAGATCATCTTAAGCGCGGGCAGAGCCGGGGTGTGCTCGTAGCGGCGATAGGCTTCGTTGTTGTCAACAGTAGCCGTGTTATCGGTCACCGGGACGGACAGAAGCTGAGCCTTGAAATGGACAGGCGGCGATAGCGTCAAAGCCTTGTGGGTCATGATTGCTGCGAGGTTTCCACCGGCCGAAGAGCCTCCGGTAGCGATCTTGGACTTGTCGATGGAGATAGTCGCGGGGCCATCTTTGATCAACCACAGAAGGGCCTCCCAGCAGTCGTGGACGGCAGCCGGCCAGCGGTTCTCTGGAGCGAGGCTAGATAAGAGGCATTAGTACCATCGCTGTCGGAGAATGCGATAAAGGCCTCGAGACTCGACTCACCGATAGTCGACGGTCACGACGACACAATTGCCGCGAACGCAGAGGTTGGAGCAGACGACGTTCTCGGTGTCAATGTTGCCCAGCACCCAACCCCCACCGTGGAAGTACAACATCACTGGCCACCCGCCGGCGGGGGCGTCACCCTTGGGCGTGAAGACGCGGATAGGCACAGCTGGACCATCGGTCGCTTGACGCGACAGAGAGAAATCCTTCGTTGAACCGACTTCGAGCATTGGGCCTGCGCCAGGAATCAAAACACCGCCGGTGCGCGACGCTGCGACGGGCTGCAGATGGACTTGCTGGTTGTTGATGACATGCTTGTTGTAGAAGTCGACATACTCGGGATCCAGCAGGTCCTTGACGGACTCGTGGAGAGGATAGGGGGGTTGTGGACCGGCCATATTGTGGAGGGGAAAGGATTGAAGAAGAAGAAGATGAAGGTGAAGGTGAAGAAGAGGGGAAATCCGGGGGAGGCGATGGAGTCATAAAGGCGTTGCATCAACCCCCACGCGGGGTGCAAAACAGGAGATTCGATCCACTTGGTGCCCTTTGTCCCTTTTTTCCATTTGGTTTGAACGTCAAAAAGGACAAGAGAGGGTCCTGCGATCGGCGGATGCAACACGCCCCTGCGACTCTGCGACTGTGCGTATCTCGGGGGTTCTCCGAGGGCGGAGCATAGTGGTGGAGTATTGCAGAGAATAGACATAGTCCTAGGTTACTGCCCTATGGTAAAGATAGACAATAGGGTCAGATGATAAATTAAAATATTCACCATGCGGCATTGGAATTATAATTACCATGGTAAGCTAGTGGACAACCTTAAAAAGGGCCAGTTCTATTCGATGGCATTGGTTCATAGGAGTATAGTATTCAACCCTCAAGTCCTCAAGGGAATAAACAACGCGGTAAAATAGTGGACAAGGGGGGTTTTTTTTTCTCTTGAGCATCGTGATCATCTCGCCCTGGAGACCTCCTGCTATCATTCTTCCTTCCCCCTTGCATGAAATCATATCTAGCGGTGAGATGCGAGTTGGCGTGCTCGACCTTGCAGATTGCGGTCATAGCCTCGCTCGATGATCACCTGTGTGAGATAAAGTCCACATTGCCTCTGAGTTTATGACACTCTGTAAATCGATGGATTAGATAGCAATACCATGTCCTTATTTAGTTTCAAGATCCAATTTATGCAGCCGCACGGCCCCTTATCTCGTAAGACAATATGAACAAAGCGGCGGAAATCCTGATTGGCAGACTTGTATTCACTCCAACATATGCCGCGATTATAGGAGCCATCAAACCCAAAAGGCGGTTTACCAGAGCCACAAGACCATTGCCCGTTCCTCGGATAAGTGCTGGGAAGAGTTCCGGGTGTAAGAATAAAGTATGCCATAGACGAGGTTCTGGAAGAAGGCAATGGCACAGGAAAGCCCTAACACACTGGCTGGGGTATTAGCCCACGTAAACAAGAACAAGAACACATGGAAATTTAATATCTTACCTTTACTGATCTTATTTAAATTTGCAAATGATTATTACAGAAGAAATACGACTGAACGGACATTCTATACAAAGAAATTCAACCAAGTATAGCACAAAGTTCTCGAGAGCAGTCCAAACCTGCCGAGTCCCTTCTGACCTTTTGGTCATAATACATCCACGACTGCTCTGGCTGCTCAGGTACAACTTGATCTTGATACAAATTACCACCATGCTTATGTCCAGATATTTGTTTTTTTATAAAATACGAAAAGGTTGCTTGTCAAGGCTGAGTTGAAGAATCAAGTCGATGGGGACAAGGTTGGTCGGCTCAAAATGTACATACTCCAGACCCATCCCAATTGAGCATTTTGATCCGGGGCCCAGCTTTCCAGGAGGATCGAAATAGATATCGCACACGAAGGTTTGGAGTCAAGCTTTGGCGGTTCGAATACTCTTGTTCTGGAATGACGGGGTCAAACTCTAGTTGGGCGGCACGAATATCCATTTTAGGTCAAGATCCACACAGGGTGGTGATTGAACATCATCCCGAAACCTTGGAGTCTGTTGCATTAGACAGTTACTGGATCGCAGTACTCGAAGAGGTCTAGTTCATTTTATTTACTCAGCGCGGCTTGAATACCCAAGTCCAGTAAGAAATTCTGGCGGTAGATAATTCTTGCTAGGCTCAAATATAAATGATTCGAACATTTCTTAGCAAATTCGGGATAGTTCTATTTGGACAGATTCTCAGGAAATATTGTTTCTTTCACTTCAATTCTGACCTTACTTTTGCAACCATGACTCCATCATTTTCGACTGACGATATGACCGAACAGGGGAGTGGTCCATCTGTCAAGTTCAACGCTAAGCAGCACCTTTCCTACTCGCCACCTTCAAATATTCTTCAGATGAAGGATCTGGGACAGAGTCCTACCGAATTATCTTCAGTCGCTTCTACAGAGCCGTTTCCTCTACTCTCTCATGATGCGGTTCTCCAACATCGACGCGAGATTTTCAGCGACGATGTTCTAGACAACTGCTTGCATCATACCAGACCTGGATCTGTTCAGATCCGGGGTATGGCACCTCGCTATGCATCCTTCATCCATGAGTTTTGGCACTCTACTGAAGTCTTGAAAATTATCAGCGAGAATGCCGGCGTTGATCTTATTCCTGCCATGGACTACGAAATCGGACACGCCAATGTCCAACTGGGGCCCGGTGGACTAGAGGCTGTGCGCCATACGCCTGTAGAACCACGTACGGCTACCGAGGAGGCCATTGCTGAGTTTGAGAAAGAAAAGCCCAGTGTTCGAGCTGTAACAGATCAGACCAAGCCAATCATTGAGTGGCATCGTGACTCGCATCCCTTTGTGTGCGTTGTAATGTTGTCGGATGCCCGACACATGGTTGGAGGAGAGACTGAGTTGAAGAAAGCTGACGAGTCGACATTGAAAGTCAAGGCACCACAAATGGTTCGTTCTCTTATTTCTGTTCTTCTTGTCTTGTGTATTTATTAATGAGACTAGGGTTGTGCAGTGATCCTTCAGGGTCGATATATCACACACACTGCTGCACCGGCCGCGAATATGCCTGAACGCATCACGATCGTGACATCGTTCCGTCCAAGGAACCCCACTCTTCTAGACGAAACGACCAATGCCAATATCAGAAACAAGTCACACTTGTCTGAGCTTTACTTCCAGTGGACAACATACCGCCTAGATGTACTAGCTCAAAGAGCCCAAATTGTGGTGAAGGAATTGCGAGAGAAGTATGAGAAGAATGTGAAACAGTCCGACCCAGAAGGCAAGAAAGGGCTATGCCGGGTTGAGACCGTGGACGTGAGAGCTATTGAGGTTTGGATGGAAAATCAGACAAAGTACATGAAGGAAACATTGTACGAAATGCGACCATTGGGACAGTAGGAAAGTTCGATTGGGGTAATAGTATCATGAAGTAAAGTTTAGTCGGATCTATCCGAATAAGAATACATCATCATCTCCTTCACGGCACTTTCCACCCATTGAGTCCAAGAGGACATCCCGATTCCATCCTTTGACAAGAACTTGTTGTACTCGTTCGAAGTGTTTCATTTGAAAACGCTCTTCCAAGGCCCGCAATCGGCCGAGCAGGTACTGTCTTTCGACATTGTTTACAGATGTAAGCTCCGGACCAATGATCCCGATTGGCCAAAGCAGAGCATTTTCGAAGCTGGAGCCGTCTGGTAACTGAGAAATGAGGAATGTGGCACGACAAGCTAGAGCGGCTGTTTCTAGTCCACACTGAGACATCATTCTGTGCCCTTGCCGTCGCCGGAGGCTTTGTCTTAGGTACACCTTCGCGGTGTCACGGTAGATCGATGACACGAGGAAGTAATGAGCCGGGTCAATATTTTGAGCTTGTTCACCAATTTCCGTCGTGCTGCAACTGTCCTGCACCGGGGGCATTGATTCCGACGAACGCCGGAGGGCCAACAAAGAGAAGCTTGGAAGCCAGTCAAGTCGCCCGTCCCAGATGTCGATGCATGAGTCCGAGATTGGTCCTTCTCCGGCACTGATTTGAGCTACCAGAGAGGGATAGTAGAAACGACCTCGTTTAGCGGAATCATCACAAGGCACTGGTGGAATTTGAAGCATGCTTTCGACTACAGGTATATTGTGCACTTGCTGATCTCTCCAACGCGGCCGAAGGTAGAATTTCGATAATGTGGATTTACCTTGGGCTGTAGACTGCACGAGGTCATTGTACAAGAACAAGTGATAAATAAAGTCAAAGGCTCGCCTTTGCTGATCACCGTTCCGAATCGACTCAAGGATTCGATAATTTCCGGGTATTTCCAATTTATCAAAGATTCCAGCCAAAAAGGCGAGATGTGGCATCCAGTTGGCTTTGCCATCTCCGACTAGCTTTTCATATAGTAGAAGGCAGATGCAGCATGCCAATATGAAGAGAATGTTGTTGCTGTATGAAGCAGCTGTTGAGGACTCCATAGGGTTGGTATAATTCGGGTCCATGAGTGACGCCGAACAATTCAGCAAATCCCGACAGCCTTCTAACGCACGATGCCGCGCCCGAAGAATTGCTTTCAGAATGCCTTGGTCACCATGGGTTTCAAATTGAGCCCCACTAAGAGCCAAAACTGCGCTCATCACTGCATGGTGCTGTGTTGCGAGGGGCAGGAGGATCGAGAGGAAAGGGTTGCTCGGGTCTGAGCATGTCGGATAGATTCGAGAGAATCTCTGGATGTAATGATCTAATAGAAAGGACTCGTGGGTCGTCAGTCCCGTCACCGCAGGAGGTTGGAACCTAGTAGTAAGCGTTGTGGTTGCATCGGTATTGAGTATTAGATAGGAGATGTTGCTCTCTTTGTCTAGATCGGGTGCTCCATCGATCGAATTCGATCCTTCGATGGAGACGACGCATTCTGATCTAGATTCTGCTGGCATTGTTTTTCGTGGACCTCGCCGTTGCATTCCTTTCCTCCTTGCATCATCCTCCCAAACTAATTTTGTGCCTCGGTCGCACACTAAACCCAGTCGTACACAGTGTTTGCATGGAAAACTCTTCCCCTCACACTTTTTCTTACTACGGAATGAATGAATCAGTACTGTTGATGATGACCGGTCTCACTGGTTGGCCGTAACATACCGATTTCGACAAGTCCAACACCCCGACCTGCTCCGTTTGCTCTGTTGATGGGAATCCATACTCAATATATTTAATTTAAGATAGGTCGACGTGAACGACGGTGTTTTTTAATACCATTCCGGAGAGATCAGACCCCGCGCGCGGGAAGTGATGATGACAAGGCTGGAATCGGCACGAAGCCGACAAGGTGGAGAAGGGCAGGCGATCTGTGCAGCGACAAGCCGTGGGCCGATGTAACAAAAAGGCTTCGAAACCAGGGGATTCCCTGAGACTAATGAAGACTACCGAGGACTGCCAACTGCGTGTGCCACCGTGAAATCGCAAGCTTGCTGGTGTATTGTCAGCAGTCGAACCACTTTATAAAAGACCCAAGACAAGTGGCAGCCCAATCCCATCTCCAGCTTGCCCGCCATGGCCTATCTGACAGCAAGTTTATTATATTATTCCCCTATGCACAGTGCCCCGTTAACTCCCTCCACCTCCCGCGCCACCTCCGGCAGCACCCATCGTGTAGACATTGTCTCGCCCGGCACGCACTGATCGTGTAGTCTGGCGTCGTTGCTGTTCCCGTACGGCCAATCCAGTCAACAGGGAGATATGTTCAAAGGAGTCGCCATAGCTGCCATATATATCGAGGCAGCCCGGGACAAAGGCGAACCCATCGCGGGAGAAGACGGCGAGAACTTCTCGGCTATTCTCGTCGACCAGTTTGATATTCCCATGAGGCGAGCGATGTTTCCCTAGCGACCGCGTCTTTTTCCAGGCGAGGGTCCTCCTTTCGCCGTGAATAGGCATCTGAAAGGTGAAAGAAGGGGACACCAATCCCTTCTTCGCCAGGTGGATCCAGTCATTGTCCTCCTCTAGTCTAACATCACTGTTCGATGAGAAGCGCCGAAATTTGGTGAGTCCGACGACGGGTCCATCGACATCAGCACGATGGAGAGTCAAGTCAGGCTTCTGTGAGTCATGGGGGAAGTTTTCTATGAAGAATTGGTGCTGGGATCCATCGGCATCGATGGTGACTGCGCTATAGTGAGGACCCCATGATTCCTCGATCATGTATTGGCGGGTCGACATGGCCAGTGTAGCTATTCAATTCACTTGCATAATATATTATGATTCGATTATCATAATATGCAGCAGTAACAGGGGGGAGGACAGCCCCGTTTTATCTGCCGACCAAAACAACCTTGGAATGTGACGTAAATTCGTGCCTGTTTGGCCCCCACAACTGCTTTCGGCCCATTCAACAACCGCCAGCCCCAATAACCTTCGCCGCCGGATGGCCCCCAAATTGCCCAACGTCATCTTCAAGTTACTTTCCCGAGGTTTTTTGAACAATGGCAACAGCACCAATCTGGTTATATACTGCCCAGCGTGGACTCGGATGAGCATTACTCCCGAATCGAAGTGGCCCAGCACATGGTACGGACCTAACATATATATCACAACATCATGATAGTCTTAGGCATTAGTATACAACCTGAACTTGAAAGTTGGGCGCACAGTGGTATATTACTATTAGTAGTATCCACAGGATGCACTCCGCCACTGGCATGTCTGTCGACCCTTTGAAGTAGTAGGTAAAGTACTAAAACAACCATGGAATATCCGAGATAAACTGGGAGCTCATGCAAAGTATTACTGCGGCTTGTAAATATCTACTCGTGGTATGAATTAAGCGTGTTGGTTTTGCGACCAAATTGGACGAAAAGAGCGCAGCTCAATTCGAGCTGGCAAGATTCTTCACAACCATCTCTTGGGTTGATTCTGATCACGTCAATGGCAGTCCTTTCGCTAGTGGTCAGTCTGCCTATGCAGCATCATCGTCATCCACATCACCATCATCACCTTCATCATTCACATCGCAACCTGACTCATCCAACCCGACTACAGAGACTACAACCAGTACTTCAGTTACAACAGATTCGGATACTTCACTGACAACAACTGTGGCTGATCAAATCTCCACAACTACGTCAACCACAACGGGTGCCGAGACTGACGCTGAGACTGATGCTGGAATGCCTGGTCAGACGATAACAATCATCTTGATCAGATCAATCACTATTGTAATAACCGAGCCAATGTATACATCAACCAAGCAGACGACAAGCACCCTCGCCATCGAGCCTACAATAACAGGCTCTGCTGCTAGTCGGTCGAATCCTGTCAGTGAAACGAAAACTGTCGTGGACACTGTTCATGGCAAAGATGCAACCAAAACGGCACCAGTCACGAAGACCTTCACCAAACCATCTCAACGGGTACATTCTTCATGACAGTCACCAGCACCTCATCCAAAGCCGCCAGCACTGCCAGCACAACCCACGCGGTAACAACAGATACTACCACGACGACGCTGGGTAGATTCCACCAAGACATCCACGAATATTGAGGCTATTACCATCGATTCCACAACGAAATTGCCTCCGTCTACGACCGCGATCACAAAGGCACTTGACGCAAAGTCAACCATCACCTTGCCAGGGCTCACATCGACGGCAATCGAGACAAGTATGCACAACGCACCAGCAATCGTGACAATCACAGCCCGTCCTACGTCCACTGAATATGCACCTAATCAAACGCGAGTGGAGGCCTATTATGTTTACTGTTTTCATCTTTTTTCAGGACAAACCAAATGGTAGAACATTGTACCAATCGGCAATATTTATCTACCTGTACTTTTAATTAACTAATTTCAATTTTCAAACTTTGCTGAAGCTCCGATGAGTCCTTATAAATGGACACGCCCTGTTCGCTTTATGGGCTTCAAAATTCTGTATTTTTTTTACTATCAGACTGGATAATGCTTAGGATCGGAGAGTACGAGAATATCTAGTGGGGTAGCTACTGAAGTCGCTATTGGGGTACGCCAGTGGTAAATTAGCCAAAGGCTTTCGAGTTCTTATGTTAGATGAAAACCGGCCCTCCGCAATGTATACTATACTACCCCATGATATGTTAGGCAATATGGTGTCCATTTCTTATTACTCGCTCGGATTTACTCCTTCTATTTCCCTTTACGACTACGGCTCAACCACTATGAGATGCTCAGGGGAGAACGCCGCAATATGCTAGTTCAAGCTGGGGGTTCATGCGGATCTTTGTGTGACCTCGGTGCTAGCCCCACTTGTTGCGATGCACCAAACAGGAAGCGTAGCCGGATATGATGCATGATTCAAGCAAATAGTGCATTATTGTACATTGTCTCCGGCACCGTGTGCGGCTGAGCACTAGACCCACAAAGAATTTGTGTTGGCTGTTGTGCTGCGAACTTGACCGACTCTTCCAATTCAGTCGAAGATCGACATGTTCGCTTGGACAATCATGCAGATGATGGTAATTTTGCAGGAGCCATGCGGGGTTTTGCTTTTTGTCGCCATGTTGGTGTTCGGCTTGGGCTATACGGATCTGATTTATATTTTCTGACCTCGCCGTGGCGCGCGATAGATATTGACAAGTTGCCAAAGCAAAGATCTTGCAGATATCGCGGGGGCAGTCATCACCATGCTCCACACCAGACTCTTAATATGCTATCTCGCCTATTATATCTCATCGGTCTATTCGGTTTCTATTCCCCCTCCATCCCAGGATCCCTGGTACCGCCAGCCTGATGATATTGACAGTTACTCGCCGGGAGACGTGATCCGATCTCGCCAGGTACCTCCACAGCTTGAATCTTTCCTGTCTTTGCCGGTCGATGTTTCTGTCAAGAGCGTAACGCAATATCTTTTCCGGACCACCGATAGTCTTGGAGAGGCCGTTGGCTCTGTCGCTACGCTGATCGAACCTTTCAATGCGGATCCATCCAAGTTGCTTGGCTACCAGGCATTTTATGACAGCGCCTCGGTGGATTGCAGTCCTTCATATACTCTTCGCGCGAAGAATAAAGATCTGGGGTACAGCCTCTCCAATATGAATGTATCTTTAGACATACCATTTGTAAGTCATCTATAAGATTGATCTGGTTTAATATGTTCTGACTGATGCTAACCGGGACAGATGGCTGCTGCGTTGAACCTAGGATGGTGGGTCTTCACCACTGATTATGAAGGCCTCGACGCGCAATTCACCGTCGGGCTTCAATCCGGCCAAGCCGTCTTGGACTCGGTGCGAGCCATTCTACGCGAGGGACCAGAAGTGGGCTTGTCGGAAAGTCCACTCTATGCCCTCTGGGGGTATTCCGGTGGCGCACTGGCTAGTTCTTGGGCAGCAGAGCTTCAACCAGCATATGCACCGGAGCTCAGCTTTGCTGGGGTGGCTTTGGGGGGACTGACACCGAACGTCAGCTCCGCTCTTGAAACCATAAATAAAGGCGCCAACACAGGCCTGGCTTTCTCCGGGATCTATGGAGAGGCTAAAGCGTATCCCAACTTGACTGATTGGATGAAGGAAAACTTAGTACCTTCCACGTCAGACGAATACTACGCAATTGCGGGGGGCTGCATGTCTGCAGCTAGTAGTGATGGCAAGAACAAGGACTTTTATAGTTATTTCAAGGACGGAGAGGCATCATTCAAGCAAGCGGTGCCTCAGTCCATCTTCCAATGGTCCGGCCAGATGGGAGTCCACGGAACTCCAAGGGCACCCTTGTTCGCCTATAAAGCAACCAGTGACGAGATAAGCGTCGTGGCAGACACGGACGATCTGGTCAAGTCGTATTGCTCCCGGGGGGTCAATATTGAATATCATCGAGATTTGGTCGGAAACCACGAGACTGAAGGAATAACGGGCTCGGCGAGTGCTCTGGAGTGGTTGCACGATAGGCTGAATGGAGATCAAGCTGAAGAGGGCTGCCACACAGAAGAAGTGGTGTTAACTTCATTGAGTCCGGGGACTGCGGCTCTTCTTGGTGAATACTTATTTTCGCTTCTCCAGACGACGATCGGTGGAATGCTATAATCGGAAGCATAATACCAAATGCCCTTGGCTCATCCTATGGATTTTATGTGTATATATAACCATACATAATTGCATGTAGATACACATCCATGTTATGCAAAGCTGGGGTCGTATCTATATCGATGCCAATTTTCAGTTACCGACCAATTGGCAACATATACGGCATCATAGAGCCAATCTAGTACGGCTTGTTCGTCGTGGTACTGCTTTTTAATCACAGCGGCCACGTCTGTCAACCGGAAACGAGAAATGGGTTGCAACTCATTTGGATCCCGTTTAAGATCAGAAAAGCGCCACTCGACATCATTGACGAGTGGGATAACAAGGCGAAACTCGGGCCGTGCGGCGGATCGGACGGCCAGCCAGGTGCCGCCGGTATTCATTACAGTAAACTGCCAGACTTGGCGGCCATTCTGCTCCTGTGTTTGAGGTCGGATCAGTGATTGGCCCTCGTATAAAGAGCGGATATCTCTAGCAACTATCGTGGTGTTTTGGCTCAAAGAGGATGATTCGACGAGCATGTCAATGATACTTGGGGCGATTTGAGAAGTGGTCACTGGGGCATTAATCTCGACGGGTGGAAGATGCGAATGAGCGAGGAGAACAGGGACATGAAAGTTGCCGACGTGAGGGTTATCATAGGGCGTGACGCTACCGTCATTGGGAAGAGAAAGTCCACTGACAAAGATAGAGCAGTCAGAAAGAAATGTTCAAAAAGACAATGATCGTGGGTCACGTACTGGTCACCGGCTACGACTAGTAGTGTCTCATTCAGGACCCCCTTTTCCTCTAGCACCGTGAGTATCGTCGCCATCCAGTCGTCCACAAAACTGATGGTGTTCAGGTAACGATTCAGGTTTCGGTCCTCTCCCTTAGAGGAGCCAACGATATCAAGGAAAGTATCATTGGGGAGGCCCCACGGATGGTGAGTGGTCCCGGTTAGATGGGTCAGAAATAGACGCTGGTGATCGCGTTCTGCGTCATCAATGGCATCTTGAATATATTCGCGAAGTTCCGTGTCCGCATACCCGTAATAATTGATTTCATCGGTGCCGAGAGGATAGTGGGTGGCGTTAGGACTTTCGATGATTTCCTTTGTCTTTCGATCGGCGTAACCCAACATTGTAGTTAATTTGTCTTGGTTGTCGTAACTGTCCGTCACCGACTGCATCCAGGTCGACCGCCAGGGCCATCTCCTGAAGTCGCCCGTATGATTTGTAATATCTGGCTGCTCGTTCAACATACCAAAGACCTGGGCTAGACACGGCTGGTAAATATGATGCTCCCATTCCTCGTTAAAGTCCGCCACCAAGGGCATAACACCACAAAGGGAGCCGGCCAAGCTCTTGAGGGTATACGTTGAGGTCGTATACGCATTTTTTGCATTGAGGCCCCCGAATACCTTTCGCGCAGTACCCGGGCTGTTGCTAATATTGAAGCCGGTGGAGGAGCCAGTGAGATATGCAGAGGTTGGGGTAAGATTCGCGATGCGTTCCTGGACGTCGGCCGGGATTATCTGATTTTTGTACGTCTTAGCGATCCGATCAAACATAAAGGAGTCTCTCTGTAACGGAAAGACATCCGCCCTGGTGCTCTCCAGCTTTAGCAGAACGACGTGTTTTATTTTGACAGCCCCATCCTGCATGGCCTTTTGAACCGATTCAAGGACAGGTTCATGGAGGTTGGAGATGTGAAGGGGATCCATGGAGGCATCATAATGCACAGCAAGCGGATTCGATTTATTCCAATCACCAAACCCCGGGAGGGTGGTTTCGGGCATCCAAATCCAGTCTGGGGGCGGATGCAATGAAATAGCTCCGTCTAGGTAGTGGTAGCTATTGGGAAGACCAGAGACATCTACGGGCGTGAGACGATGCCCTCCTTCGAACAGTTTCATCAAGGGCAAGGAGCCAGATAGATAGAGATATACCGGCGAAGAGGGGCGAAGAAGACGAAGCAACGCAAATAAGATGGAGCCTCCGAGGACCAACAGTCGATAGAGGACGCTATGATGCTTCTGGGATTGACCCGGGAGGCGAGCTTGAATGACGCTTGCAACCGATCCTGAGTCAGATTCGTCGGAATCCAAGTGATCCACATATTCAAGAGCAATCGGGTCGTAGATCTGCGGATCTGGTAGGGATACACTATTGTCCCATCGGGGTTGGCCTGGGAGCCATGCGGTTGAGCACGATGGACAATGCGACAACAAACCCCGAGCAACCCAAGCCCATACACGCAAAACACCACCGGCCGCACTATGGATGTAGTGAGCCGTGAAGATGGTGATTATACAGAGGATCGCTTCCCCGACTATCAATCCCGTAAGACCCGTCAGCAGCGTGCGAATGGCGGCCGAGTCGCCCGTGAAAGTCTTGGCCTGTCGCCAATGAATCTCAGCGCCAGTGAAGATATAGACGGCAAAGTTAACGGCCGACATACCAGACATGGCCAGTCTATGGGGAAACAAATCATTAGCATTATGTTCATATTTCACTTCGGGTGTGCCGTTGAGATAAGAGTGCGTCAATCTCGTATAGCTGATTATCGGCTTCGTACATCAATCGGCCTCGTATTCGGCACGGGATCACTTACCCAAAGGGGAACAAGACCAGGGCGCATAACGCCGCCCGGCGTGGCGTGCGACATCGTTGAGCTAAAATGCGCAACAGCAGCAACAAGACGAAGTCCTGAAAAAAGAAAGTTGATCCCCAGAGAAAAAACTGGGATAACGGGATGGAGTGTAGGTGGGCGTAAATGTGCAGACCTTTTGCTGATAGCAGCGACCAGCAGGTTAGCGCATAGACCTGGCGGCGACTCAGATGCCACAGCGCCCACAGGCCGGACAAATACCAGGCCCAATCGATGCGGCGAAGCTTGTCAAGCGTGTTGTGTAACCGCAAAGTGGTGCGCTGCATGGTTGTTCATGCATTGAGGTGCGCAACGAAGTAAATAAGGCCATCTCGCGTTGCTTTCCTGCGTGAGGGGAACGACACGCGTTTGAAAGCATGCCAAGCATGGGATTCGCCGGTAATTCCTGGCATTCGATGGAATTCGACTTGGCGGATCCTTCGAAGGGGCGGGAAATGGAAAATCGGGTTAGTTGGAAAGGAGGAAGTGAAGCAAGGAGAAGAAGGAAGGAAGATGTGCTGATCTCCTCTCCGCAACAATCCACCACCACACACCCTCAGTGCATTACCATTCACATCACATCACCATCACTGTACATACACTATACACTATACACTATATACACCCCAGTGATTTCACGTCCATGCAAGGCCTCCTTCAATGGGTGCTCTTGTTCTTCGAGCCCCTGGGTTTGAATATTCCGCCCATCCAGCCTCAACCGGCCCTGCGCCCCGAGAACAAGCCCTGGCATGAGATCATCACCGGCGTCTATCGCGAGCCACCACTGTATAAGATTCATGATCGCAAAGGTAATGTCCGCTGGACCTGGGAGCGAAGTGATGTTACCCAGGACTTGCCTCCAGGCCTGCGACGCTGTCTATATAGCAAGGCCGACGATGCGACCGACATGACGTGGATGGGCAACGGCTCGAGCGTCGCCCTTATCTATAGCGACTTGGTTATGGTTGTTAATCACACCCCGGAAGACCCGGCCACTGACAAGGCCATTACCTTCGCCGTCTGCTGCGACAATGAGTTTCTGTGGAATACCCACTCTGTCGAACCGCTACCCGGGCAGCGCCTGGCAGTCGCTACGACAGGCCAGCGGCCTTGGGATGGCATCCTTGTATATAACGCCAGTCGCGATGCCCCACTCACCGATTCCCCCCAGTTGTTGCAGAATATCACTGGCCTGCGTGCCATTCATGGCCTGATATGGGACGAACAAGGCCAGATGCTGTGGGCAACAGGGACGGACATCGCAGCGGATGGTTCAGACGATATGCCGGCGCATGGTGTCATCCAAGGATATCCCTTCGACGCAACCACGGGGGAGCTCCGCAAGGACGACGCTTATATATACCGCCTCCCGTGGGCGCAAGATATTGACCTTCAATGGGGCAAGAATTATTCCTGGTGGGCGGGACCGCATGACCTCGTCCCTGTCCCCAACCAACGCAAGCTCCTCATATCTGAGGATCGTGGCCTACACGAATTTGACATCGAAGCGGGTGCTTTTGTGGCTGACAACGAGGAAGTCATTCAGCGATACATGAAGGGATTCGAGGTTACGACCAACGACCGCCATGGCTACAATCGTGACGGGGAGTTCGAAGAACTCCCCCTGTCTGATTTGAAAAGTTTCAATTTAGCTCCGGATGGGAGTTTCATCTATGTTCAAGCTGTCTGGCAAGAGTTCCGAGGCTTTCACACAAGCCTGGTGGTCCGGGGACTGCGCCATATGATCAACCAGGGAGATGAGATTTATCGTTCGCGTTGGTTCGGGGACGTGGATGGCTGGGAAAAACCGCGCACATAGTCAACCTTGACCGGTATTATATCGTCCTACGATGCTCTTTTGGCACTGTCTGTTATTCCCGAAGCATGAGCACGGTAAATCATGTCTAACGCTAGATATTCAGACCATCGCGACCCCGGCGGGCACTTCCGGCCGCTTCATCAGGATGTACGTGTCGTACGAATCCTCTGATCCCCACGGTCGCAGGTCCTGCGAGTGTTGATCTATCAGATCAAAATCATACTTACGATAAAGTGCCAAGGCATTGTCGCCCATTGCAACCAGGAAGATGGTCAAGTTCAACTCGTTGGCCTGCTTGATCCCGGACTCAAGCAAAATACTTGCGATCCCCTGTCGCTGATGACTCGAGTGGATCGCAAGATAATCCAGTTCTGTGTCGTGTCAGCTCTAGCAGCAGCACCACGACGTATATATTTTCATACTCACTCATGTACGGCTCGGCCGGTGTATGCTTCTTCATCATCCGCTCCAAGGGCTCATCAAACCCCGGCATGTCATCTCGTGTAGTCCAACTGGCTTTAGCAAACTGGTCTGCAAATGCCTTCCTGTTGTCCTCGCTGACATCCGGGGTTTGCGCCTCAAGCCAGCAAGCGGCACTTTCTTCGGGCAAAATCCATCGCGCGTACCCGGCAATTTGGCCAGTACTGCGATCGACGACCTTTTGATGTCTCCGCACTAGCCTATTCATCAACAGGTTCTGTGGCATCCTCAACGTGGAGTTTTCAATGATGGTAGCTAGCGACGTGTCAACCCAAAGCATTCGCCACCAGGTTGTTCCCCAAAAGGCCGTCATGTTATTTTTTGAGAGGAGCTCTGCATCGTCGACAGTACAATTTTGGACAAGGATATACGGTGGCATTTGGTCGTGTAGATAGGAGTTTGTCGATTACGAGGGTCAGTATAGGTCACCTTCGCAGGCATTAATAGTTTCAGATGGTGAGACGCTATAACCAGAGTATATATTCATACTAGTGTGAACTGCTCCTCTCAACATACTACTTGCGGCGGATATTTATAAAGACACGGTGTCTTTTTCGGGGGGTCGGTGGCGTGGTCAAACAGCAGACCTCGAGTTCCTATCTTTGACCCCGCTTGGACAAGGCTGCCCCAAGTGGGGTTCTACTACTAGATTGGATGTGGAATAGATATCGAGTATTGTGAACCAGTCACGACTCGCCCGGGTGGATTTGGCACATACCCACCCGGGGATAATGATCTTCTCGTTGATTCGTTAATTTCAATGAGTAATTAATTACACATTTCAATCCCAGTAGCCCTCAAGGGTATCCCCCAAGGTTATCCCCCTTAACACCATCCGGCTAACAGCCTTCCCTGAAGCTATGCTGAATGGACTTGGATCCCAACCTCCCCCTTCTCGCTAACATATTCACTCATAGTGTTGCGGTCCGGAACAAGACGGTGGCCATATCGGCCAATCTTGTACCAAGGCAAGGAGAACAGCTCGTCCGTACTCTCAAGTGAACGATCCCGAAGCTCAGGGACAAAGAACCAAACCCAAACCAGACCAACAAAACTAACAGTCGCGCTGAACGCAAAGAATCCATAACTTTCGAGTGCAAGAAGCATGTCTGGAACAGCCTTGGTGTTACCAAATTGATTGATAAAGTGCAAACACATTACCAAAGAGCTTCCCAGTGCTCGGAGGCGTAACGACCAGATATCGGCATTCACTAGGTACTGGAATGAGTTCCAGCCCATCGTCCAACCGATACCAGAAAGATAGATCATGGCAATGGAGCCAACAGCACCACGGCGCTGTGACGGGTTGAGTTGGCCAGATTCAAGTGTATCTGATCCAACGACGCCCAAGAAAATAGCGATATACATCAAGCTGATGGTCTGTATGGTTATGCCCATGTACAAAGAACGTCGGCGCCCAACAAAGTCGATCAAAAAGAACGCGCATATATATGCAGAGGTCAACTTGACGACACCGAGGATGCAGCTGGCGAATAGCTTCTCCGATTGTCCAGACTTTCCAAGGACGCCGAAGAATTCAGTCGCATAGATGGTGATGGAGTTTGCACCAGACCACTGACCCAAGACTTGCGACATGAAACCAAGCATGAGGCGATACCTATTCGCAGGTATCAACAGAAGCTCACGGACCTTCCCCCAGCGTGAAACACCATGTGTCGCTTCCTGCTCACGCTCAAGCTGGTTGCGAATTCCGATGATCTCGGCTTGGATGTAGGGGTGGCTACTGTCTAGCATCCGAAGCTCAACCAGGGCTTTTTCAGCCTTTTCATGCTGGCCTTTGATCGTGTAATACCTTGGTGTCTCAGGGATGGTGAAGGATAAAGCAAGAAACAGACTTGATGAAAGTCAGCATTTGGCTCAAAGTTTATTGTTTGAAAGGACAGCATACATCGCGAATCCGATATGGGCGAACTGCGGTGCCACCCATTGCCAACGTGTACCATTGGAGAGATTGACCGATGCTCTCCAGTTACTGAAGAAGGCAATTGTAGCACCGAGGTAAACAGAGCCAGCGAACATGTTCGTCAGCATCCCACGAACGCTCTTCGGCGCGATCTCGGCAATGTACATAGGACCGACGACGGTCGTCATTCCTATACCCAGTCCTGCGATGAATCGTCCAGCTATAACTTGACTCACATTCCCATGGCTGACCACGACGATAATAAATCCGACAAGCCACAGAATACTCAGGGTCTGCAGTGTTCGGACTCGACCGAGCTTATCACATAGGAGGAAGGCTAGAAAAGCACCGACAATGCTGCCAAGCTGCACCATACTGGTGATGTTGGAAAGAACGCTGGCCTGGTGGCTCTCTGGCCCCTCTTCCAATTGGAACTCATCCTTGAAGCTTTTTAAGCTTACCATCCCACCAACAAGCCCTTCATCTAGACCACGGCTGGCACCAAGAAGGCCTGTTTGTCTCCTTAGCAAATGACTCAAAAATCACATATTTAGGACGTCCAGAGCTTACCAAAAACAGCCGCACTCCAGAAAAGCTTCCAGTTCAAGACTTCACGAGGCGTCTCTTGCAGCCCCGCTGGTTTAGGTATGCTAAGCTTCATCGTGGAAGGCGAGCTGTTGCACACTGGTGATGGCCTCTGTTGTTGGAATTTTTCAAAAAAATTCCATCATCCTCCCAGAGTGGCTTGCTAGTTATGTTTTTGTACTCGACATAAGGACAGACACCGCGGGGAAATAAATTCGTCCTAGCGGGCCTGGCCGACTGTCATGCATTGATGCGGGGGAAATATGGGGAGAGGCGGAGGTGGGGCTTTGAAATCAACGAGAGAATTGTTACGCTTTGTTGCACGAGAGTCAGTTTAGCGTGGGTTGTAGGCAAGCTAAGAGGTTGCTTCGGTCAACTTCCGAGCCTCGCGCCTCGCGCCTCGCCGGTTTCATGATAGAACAGTTGTCGGGGCTGGACTTTGGCTAGCTACGTAAAAACATGAATATTTCAAGTTCTTAAAAACTTGAACTTGAACAGTATTTGCAGTGGGAACTAACTCATAATTAAACCTCATTCCAACTAAAAACTCAAGTATCAACATACCCCGATCACTTAGAATGCATAGACATGGACCTAAGTTTATCCTTCATGACAAGCCTAGAATCAAAGAGAACTTTAACTTTGGCCAGATGCCCATATGATTAAACGCAAAGAAAAGGGAATATTCTTGCGGCACGGTAGCCTATAGACTTAGAAGATATACATGAAATACATCGAAATGATGTGCTTTGCAACAGTTTCCCGAATTTAAAACTACTAACTAATGCCCAAATTTGATGTTCTGATACGGAAAATACAGTCACGGAGACTCAATTTCGATCAAAGACATGAAAAGTTAAAAGGGAAAATGTCAGAAAATTCATTAAGGACTTTCGGCATGTGTCCGATAGAGCTCGGGTCGCTAGTCAACTTAGATTGATCAGAGCTTTTCATTTCGTTCTTCCTTCGGTAGTGGTCCAACGAACGGAAAGCCACGCCAGGCCGATCGTTTTGCCATCCTCCTCTCCGGATTAATTTGTTTGACGCATAAGTTTACTGTGACGATTTACCCTTAGAGAATCGCACATTGTCTCTCTTCCACATCATTGCCACGGCCAAAAGCTGAGCGGCCGAAAATGAGCCTGCCAATTTCATTTGCGCGTTGTAGGCCATTGCGTAGACGTCTCGGACGTGGATTTGAACTTCGGGGGAAAGGGTCATGATGGATTCTGTTGTTTTTGATAGAGCAGCCAATTCGGAAGGCAGCAGCGTGGACGATAGTCGGCTATCAATGTAGTGGTTGAGAATAGCGGTCGAAGCGGCAACACCTAAAACTCCGCCGAGTGTTCTAAATTGTATACCAATCCCGACAGCTGCTGGTTGATCCTTCTGATCTACCACAAGTGGTGCCGCCATATAGAAGGCAGCAACACTCAGGCCGACACCTAGTCCACCTAAGACCAGATATCCAAACTGACCAAGCCATAAGTGCGTTGTTGCTGCAATAGACGAGTAGAGGAAAAGACCAACAACCTGGCACACTAATCCAGCGAGCGTAATGTAGCAGAATGGGATTTCCAATCTCCCCGAAAGGATAGAGCAAGCTATAATTCCAACGGGGCAACTGACGGAAAACGAGAGTAGTTTCACGCCTGCGCCGATAGGCGAGCTTCCATTGACGATCTGGAATCGCTGTGGAACTTCAATGATACAAACGAATAGAGGCAGGCCAGTCGTGAAGAAGCCCCTAGGTAATCATTGGTTAGCCGCTTTGAGAAGGAAATATCAAGAGAAAGCGACACGTACAGCACAACCCCCATGAAGATCCTATTACGCGTCAACCACCACGGAAACATTGGTATTATTCCTAAATCATGGTGGCAGATGAACCACTCCCACCAGATGAAGAAAATCCAAGAAACACCGGAGACGACGAAAAATGCGATCACTAGTCCAGAGTTCCATGCATACTCAGAGTTCCCCTCTTGCAGCGCTGCGATGATAAATGAACAGGCGGACAGAGTCAAGAATGAACCGATTATATCGACACGACGAAAGAATGATTTCGTGTCTAGCCATAGTTGGCTCTTGCGCCCCTTTTGCGCCGAGTCTGAATCTGGGTTTGGATCTGCATCCGGGCTTGGGTATGGAAAGTGCGTTGGAAGAGCAAAGAATGTGAGAATCCAAGCTATGGCCCCCACAGGTACACTATTGTAATTATCAGACGTGAAGGGGGCTAAAAGACAACCGGGCTTGACATACTTATAGAGAAATACCCAGCGCCAACTGCCATCGTTGGCAATAGCACCCCCAAGTAAAGGTCCAAGGACAAGGCCCAATGATGATATACCACCCGCGAGTGAGCTAATTTTGTCAAAATGCTTATAAGGAACGATTCGAACGAAGGAGTAGAGCGTTAAGGAGTAGACACCGGCTCCGCCAAATCCTTGGAAGGCTCGGCAAATGATCCTATGAGAATAAGCCTGACAGTTCCGTTCCAAATATTAAAGTGAGGTCACTTACAGTTGGTTGAGCGTTTGAGACGCTGCACAGCCACCAGAAAAGACAACGAAAAGAAATAGGGACGCAAGCACGGAAGATTTCACCCCTAAGATGGTGCTGCAATTTGACCAAACGATGAGAAATCCTGCGAATCAATATATTAGCGACGTATAAGGAAGAGATTGGAGTACGAATAGTTCATCAGCATACCTGTATATGTGAGCAGGTACGACGTAATGATCCAACTGCTTTGGTTCGAATGTTCGAGATCATCGGTGATGGTCACAAGCGATGTGCTAACGATGGTTGCTTCAAGACATGTGAGGAAAAGAGCCAATCCGAGACTAGAAACAGATTGTCAATCAATTGAAATCTGAGATTCAACACGGGCGCAATGTTTCCTACCCAAGTGCCCCAAGATACAGGCGCAATCCCTGTAATGCGCCGCCCCATTCCCCTGAGGGGCTGGGGCTCTCTAACGTCATAGGTTATGACGAAACGAGAACAAGCAGAGATATGCTTTGTGTAAGAACAAATCACTGCTTCGTGCGAGGAAGCAGTCGGACTACATCCTATGTATCAATTATAGCGAACATGCGAATTTATGTAGGGACTGAAGGTTGTGGTGTAATTTATGCAAGATGCCGTGGTAATAATACGCCTCGATCGAATTATTGGGGCATGCATATAATCCTTGCAGCCTCTCGCCTCGTTCATCGCGATGATTGAAGACTAGTGTGTTGACCCCTCACACAGGCGGACGAACCATTCTCTTTTATTTTATTTTTTTGTTTTCTTTTCCCGAATACACTAAACCCAATTGATTTGACCATCGCGCACTAGCATCGCGCACTAGCATCGCGCCCCCCGATCACACACGGTCGGCCGAACTCTCAGCCGCAGATTGCGATAAGAAAATTCTAAGGCGACCTTTGATGTCATCAAAGAAAGTTAGAATGGCGTTAGACAGGCTAAAGTTGGATATCTGGAATTTAGGGCAGGCCTTGAGAAGCCGTAGGTAGCTGACGGGTGTCTACTTCACGACGTGTTCAGGCCCCCAGTGTCCAAGTTCGCCAACGAAAAGCTGGACTTAGCGTCATATGCATTGACGGCACAGAGCGGGTCGTTTACGTGGTCCTCCTCGCAGTTGCCGAGTCCATGAACCACGAGACTGGGTTCTGCGAGGGTTGCAGAGAAGGGGTCTCGAATATCTGTCTACCTTGAACTAGTGACGTCCAGCGTGAACCACTTCGCACAATCGGTAGTCTTTGAGCTCAAGGCTGCATAGTGTGGATTCCTTGGTATGCAACATGCCCAGTACGGCAATCCATGTGCCCAGCTCACTATATTTGCAGAGATCAAAGGCGACTCTCAACCGGGAATAAGGACTTGGAAAAAATGGACAAAATACTCAGAATAGCCCCAAGTTTGATGAGGATAGTGTTAGGACCCCTATAAAAACGATTTATCAGCATCTGAAACGTCCTGATCTGTCCTTGATCTAATTCCACTTTGCAACCCCAACCCCGCGGCTAGGCTTTCCTTGACTCTAATGGAATCGCCCCATCATGCCGCCGTACCCACGGAAAGACA
The DNA here is from genome assembly GCA_027569595.1 of Penicillium sp. G339. Lineage (NCBI taxonomy): Eukaryota > Fungi > Ascomycota > Eurotiomycetes > Eurotiales > Aspergillaceae > Penicillium > Penicillium sp. G339. Next base: position 139,907 of record JAPDFJ010000020.1, read on the forward strand.
TCCCTGGCGACTTGCGTTTTTGATATACCGGGATATGCCTGCGCGATTTACTGAAAGCGGAGCATCGCTCTCCGACTTGGTTTCCGATTAGATCCGGGGATTATTTACCACCAAGTCCTTCTCACAAATGTTTTAATCGCAAGTTTGGCTCTAAGCATGGCAACCGGATTCATAGTGCCTCATTTTAGCATTCTCCCAGTTTAAATTCGATCTCAACAGATTAACATGAGAGTGAAGGTCACGATCTTGGTCCGTGGCTTAAGTGGGTGCATATCATGGATATCATAAGAATGGGTGACGTGTAAACCTAATCGATATCTCTAATTCAAGATGCGGACTTTGACGCTACCCGTCCCTCCCTAGCGTTGGACGTCAGAGGCGAGTGAGGCTTCACGCTAATCGAAGCGAGCTCTCTGGATTGTGCAAGGCTGCCATTTCTTTCACAACCAGGCGGGGTCATGCTCACTAGGGATGAAAACAATATTGTAAGGTGTGATCAATATTTGGCCCCCTTGTTAGATTTCAATTAGACGTAGGAGAAAGTATATTAACACTTCAAAGTGTCTCGGAAACGGCAAACCCATACGTTAATTATTTTCTTCTTCTACTATATTTGTGAATATTTCGTTTTCCCGCGGTTTGATCTACAAAGGACCAGAGGCAATGACTTTCTCAACTGTAAACATGAATGACTCAGATGAACCTCGCGTGAATGGAAATCGATGCGAAATCTCAAACAACATGCCGCTAAAGGATCCAATTGCTGTGGTCAACTGCAATGCGTCGTCGGTCAACGGCACAGTAGACCAGAAAGCGATGGCTTCGGTGCCTATTGCGATTTGTGGAATGTCAGTTCGCCTCCCCGGGGGTATTCACTCACCGCAAGATTTATGGGACTTTCTCGTCTCCAAGGGCGATGCCTGTGGCCCTGTTCCAAAATCGAGATACAATGCCTCCGCATATCACTCCGAGAAAGCAAAGCCTGGAAGCATCAAGACCGAATATGGGTATTTCCTTGATGAGAGTATTGATGTTTCCACCATCGACACTTCGTTCTTTCACATGGGCAAGGCCGAGGTTGAGCGAACAGACCCTCATCAGCGTCAGATGCTAGAGGTTGCCAGGGAGTGTATGGAAGATGCCGGTGAAACCGAGTGGAAGGGGCGGCCGATTGGTTGCTACATGGGTAGCTTTGGAGAAGACTGGGTGGAGATGTTTGCGAAAGAAAATCAGCAATACGGTCTTCATCGTGTTAGTGGATACGGGGATTTCTGCTTGGCCAACCGAGTTTCATATGAGATGGATTTAACTGGCCCTAGGTTAGTCGATATATGTTCCGCGCATCTCATGGATTCAGATTACTAACTTTACTGAAAACAGTATTGTCATTCGTACAGCCTGTTCTTCATCGCTTGTTGCGCTTCACGAGGCCTGCATGGCAGTCTCTAGGGGTGATTGTGAAGGAGCGCTAGTTGGTGGTGCCAACTTGATCCTAGGACCGGGGATGACCGTAGCCATGTCCGAGCAAGGAGTGTTGTCTCCCGACGGGTCCTGCAAGACGTTCTCCGCAGATGCGAATGGCTACGCCCGAGGCGAAGCAATTTCGGCCGTTTTCATCAAGCCACTGGCTGCTGCTATACAGGATGGAAATCCCATTCGAGCAGTTATTCGTGGTACTGCTTCGAACAGTGACGGGAAAGGAACTGGTGCCATGTCCGTCCCCAATGATGTCGCTCAAGAAGCAATGATCAGGCGTGCCTATGAGCTCGCCGGGATCACGGATTATTCTCAAACAGCATTCGTCGAATGCCATGGCACAGGGACGGCTATTGGCGATCCGATCGAAGCCAGAGCAGTCGGTCGTGTTTTTGGTCCTCAAGGAGGCATCCAAATAGGGTCTGTTAAGCCCAACCTTGGTCATTCAGAAGGTGCATCCGGTCTTACCTCGGTGATCAAATCTATTCTTGCGCTGGAGAAGGGCACAATACCACCAAACATCAAGTTCAATGAGCCAAACCCTGACATCCCGTGGGACGAGTGCAAACTTTCCGTCCCCACGGAACCGCTGCCGTGGCCGAAATCTCGGAGCGAGCGCATCAGTGTCAACTCGTTTGGAATCGGAGGCACCAATGCACACATTGTCCTCGATTCTGCCAAAAGCTTTGGTATCTCTTCCATCCAGGAGAGACCCGTGACATCACCGCAACTCCTCGTCCTGTCCGGCACCACTGTTGATTCAGTGAAGAGGAGCATTGCTCTCTACAAAGATTATGTTTTGAAGCATCCTGGTAGAGTCAATGATCTCGCATTTAGCTTGGCCATGAAGAGAGAACACTTACCTCATCGTGCATATGCCGTGGTGAATCTGTTCAATGGGGTCACGGCCTCGGTGCCATTTAAATCAACCAATGCCCCTAACATCGCGATGATATTCACCGGCCAAGGAGCTCAGTGGCCTGAGATGGGCCGTTGTCTCATGCTCGATGAAACCTTTCCAACTTTTCGAGAGTCAATCCAGTCACTTGATGCCCATCTGCGGAAAATTTCGCATGGATTGTCATGGTCCATCGAGCAGGAGTTGCAGAAGCCAGCAAAACTTAGCAAGCTTTCCTCAGCTGAGCTATGCCAACCTCTTTGTACGGCTATCCAGATTGCTCTGGTTGATACTCTTGCCTCAGTCGGCATTCATCCCTCGGCTGTTGTCGGCCATTCCAGTGGTGAGATCGCTGCTGCATATGCTGCTGGTGCCATCGAGGCGAATGAAGCGATGACGATAGCATTTTTCCGCGGCCAGGTCACGAAGATGCAGACAAAATCTGGATCTATGGCGGCGATAGGAATTGGTTCTCACGCTGTGTCTGAACATCTACTCCCGGGTGTTGTTGTCGCATGTGAAAACTCACCTAGAAGTGTGACTATCTCAGGAGATACAGATGCAGTTGAAGCGACTATTGCCAAAATCAAAGAAGTCCACCCTGAAACTCTGGCAAAGAAATTAAAGGTCGACAAGGCATACCATTCTCCTCATATGACTGAGATTGGCTCCTATTATCACGCTCTTATCGAGAAGACATCCTGCCGACCACCTCAAAAACTATTTTTCAGTAGTGTCAAGTACGGCAATCTCATCGACGACGCGAGCCTTGGTCCCAAATATTGGCAGCAAAACTTGGAGTCACCGGTCCTTTTCTACTCGGCCGTTTCATCCCTTCTAAAACATGAGATCGCGACAAATCTTGTGTTCCTCGAAGTCGGCCCACACGGCGCCCTCGAGGGTCCCTTACGTCAAATCCAAGCCGAATCCTCAAACACTTCCGCATATGCTTCCGCACTCGTTCGAGGTCAAAACGACGTGGAATCGTTCTTGGCAGCTACTGGAAAACTTCACGCGCTCGGCTACCATGTTGACTTGGCAAATATTGTATCCAAAGGCATGACACTTCCCGATCTTCCAAGATACCCCTGGGACCATTCCAAAACCTATTGGTATGAATCCAGATTGACCAAGGACTGGCGTCATCGTCAGCACAAATATCACGATCTTTTGGGTGTGAAAGTGGCAGAAAGTACTGAGTCCGAAGTTCTTTTCCGAAACCTCTTTCATCTTGAGAATGCGTCATGGATGCGTGACCACAAGGTGGCCGATGACATTGTATTCCCATTCGCCGGTTACGCAGAGATGATAGGAGAAGCCATATCTCAAGTAACCGGGATATCTGAGGCATTTCGCCTGCGCCAGGTTGTCATAAGCACCGCTCTTGTTCTCAAAGATGGCCAGCCGACTGAGATCATGACAGCATTTCGTCGGCACCGCTTAACTCATAATCTGGACAGCGAGTGGTGGGAATTTACCATTTCATCTTACAATGGGAAGACTTGGACAAAACACTGCCATGGTGAAGCACGATCGCAAACCGAAGAAATACATGATTCTCATGAAAATGAACGCCTTGTCCGCAAGGTCGCGACGCGTCGTTGTTACGATGCTATGGCTCGAGCTGGTCTAAAGTATGGACCCTCGTTCCAACGTCTTGATCATGTCCGGACTCATACCACCAGACAAATTGCCACCTCTGAAGTCGAGAGTAGAGAGACGGACGAAAATTGCTACCATCTACATCCGTCGATTATCGACGCCTCACTACAGCTGCTTAGTGTTGCCGCAACAAAGGGCTATGTGAACACCACAGGAAAGATGATGGTTCCCACCAAAATTGAGGACATGTCTATTTTCCGATGCCATCAAGATGTCCAGATCCGAGCTTACGCGCGCTACTCACCAAGTGGTTCTATACTGGGTTCTGGAGAGTGTGTAACGAGCGATGGCAAGGTCGTCTTGCGTAGCTCCGGCATAAAGCTATCCCGTGTTGACGAAAATGAAGCGGCAGAAGGTCCGGATGGCTTTTCTCGAGCGAAATGGGGCCCCCATCTCGACTTTCTTGATACGCAATCTCTAATAAAACCCTCGGCCGATCGCAGTGCTCACATGCGCACCTTGACAGAGCTATCATATATGTGTATGATTTACACCAAACGAGCCATCTCAAACCTCGAGACTTCCATTGGCCATATGGAGAAATTCCGATCCTGGATCGAGCATCAACTTCACATATCCGATCTTCAGAATCTTGATAGTCTGAGCAACGATTCAATCAGACATCGAGTTCAGGGAATTGTTGCAGACCTTTCAAACACAGCTGCTGAGAGTCCTGCCATTGCCATCCAAAAGATCTTCGAAAACATTGAAAGGATATTCGTTGGAGATGTTCAAGCTCTTGATTTGCTCGTTTCAGACAATACATTGGTTGACCTATATGCCTCTGTAGACCAGTGTGACGAGTCTGAGTTCTTCGAACATCTCATTCACACAAAGCCCAACCTGCGTGTCCTTGAAATTGGAGCTGGAACTGGCGGGTCCACAGCCAATATTCTCAAATTTCTGACCCCCGGTAACCGGAGACATTACTCGAAGTACTCTTTCACGGATATATCGTCTGGATTCTTCCCTGCTGCAAAGGAGCGATTCGGAATGTATCCGAACATGGAGTTCACCACTCTGGATATCAGCCAGAATCCCTTTAACCAGGGCTTTGATGATTGCAAATACGACCTAATCATCGCAACAAATGTCATTCATGCCACCTCATCTCTCAATGAAAGTTTGTGCAATGTCCGAAAATTGCTTGCACCCAATGGGCGTTTCCTGCTCCATGAATTAACTCCGGCCTCCAAATGGGTCAACTATATCTGGGGAACCCTTCCTGGCTGGTGGTATGGCGAGGCTGATAACCGTGTCCATGAGCCATATGTCGATGTCAAGCGTTGGACGGAAGAATTGGAGGCTGCTGGATTCCGTACACCTGACGCGGCTGTCCTTGATTCGCCAGAACCGTATCAGCTGGGTTCTGTAATTGTCGCGCGACCGGCAGTCGATACTCCTCCGACTAAGCGCGTCACCTTGCTCACACTTTCCAAGTCAAAGAATGTCGATCTCATGATAGCGGGTCTTGAGAATCGAGGTTTTGTTGTTTTCCTCCGTGGATTACATGAACCTTTGCCACGCGGGCAAGATGTGATTGCAATGCTTGATGATGAAGCCCCCTTTTTCGAAGATCTCGATGAACACCGATTTGCCGGATTTAAAACATTGATTGAAAATCTGAAAGAATGCGGACTTCTCTGGGTAACTGGCCTTTCGCAAATCCAATGTCAAGACCCGCAGTTCGCACAAATCAATGGCACAGCCAGGTCCCTCCGTTCCGAGATGTTGGTTGATATTGCCACTTGCGAGGTTGACGATGTTGGTCAATCGATCAGCAAAATTGTCGATGTCTTTGAGAGCTTCCAAATTCGATATGAAGATCAGTTCCTGAAGCCCGAGTTTGAATATGTTATTGTCAAAAATACTGTTCAAGTTGGACGGTTCCATTCTTTCCCGGCGCAAGAGGAGCTCCTAACATCAAAATCTACCGACAGTGTCAGCCTTCAAACCAGCAAGCCCGGGCGTCTGTCTGCTCTGCACTGGGCTCATCAAGAGACACAAACTTTGAAAGACAATGACGTGGAAATTGATATGCATGCGACCGGTTTAAATTTTAGGGTAAGGCAATGCAGCTCTGGAGGGAAGCAAATTAAGCTAATGCCGATATTAGGATGTCCTCTGTGCTATGGGAATTGTTGAAGCCGAAGAAAATGGATTTGGGCTTGAGGCTGCTGGTATAGTCCGCCGCATCGGCCCAAACGTGAGAGAACTCATGCCCGGGGACCGCGTAATGCTGCTTTCGTCCTGTTCGTTTGGGACGAGTGTTGTTGTTTCTGAGAATGTCTGTGAAAGAATACCAGGTGGATTGAGCTTCGAGGATGCTGCCACTATGCCCTGTGTGTTCGCCACAGCAATCTACGCTATATTCGATGTCGGAAATTTGAAGCGAGGACAGGTTTGTTAATTCGCGAGCCATTATCTATCTTGGATATTTTTGAGCTAACAAGATGCTCAGTCTATTCTTATACACAGTGCCTGCGGCGGAGTTGGCCTCGCAACCATCCAGCTTGCGCAGATGGTGGGTGCTGATATATATACCACTGTTGGGAACGACGAAAAAGTGAAGTATTTGATGGACACATTTGGCTTGCCACGCAACCGAATCTTCAATTCTCGTAATACGTCTTTCGTGGATGATATCATGCGAGAAACCGATGGCGAAGGTGTTGATATGGCACTGAACTCGCTATCCGGTGAACTCTTGCATGCGACATGGAGCTGTATTGCGGAATTCGGAAAAATGATCGAAATAAGCAAACGAGACCTTATAGGCTCCGGAAAACTCGACATGGCTCCTTTTATTGCTAATAGGAGCTATTGTTGCGTTGACCTCGATCAGATTTGTCGAAAGCGATCCAAAGTAATTAAAAGGTGAGTCCCCGTGGAAAGGAATCCAGAAGTGACCGGCGGCTTACAACTCCCAATAGGCTGCTTCGAGACATTGTTCACCTAATGAAAGAGCGTTACATTCATCCAATTCGACCGATCAAGAAGTTTTCCTCTGACGCTATACTTGATGCTTTCCGTTACATGCAGCAAGGCGTTCATCTCGGCAAAATTATCGTGTCGATGCGCGATAGCAAAGGTCAACTCAAGCTCGCCGGGAACATCCAGAGCCGGAGAACTAAGACCAGCCTTGACAACTCTGGTGCATACTTGCTTGTTGGTGGTCTTGGTGGCCTAGGTCGCTCTGTGTCGACCTGGATGGTGGAGCGCGGGGCCCGGCACTTCATCTACCTCTCTCCAAGCGCTGGCACGAAAGAGGAACACCGGGAGTTCAGAGAGGAGCTCAGCAGCATGGGCTGTCGTGTTGACTTTGTTCAAGGCAGTGTTTCAAGTCTTAAAGATGTGATCAAGGCTGTTGCGCGTTCTGAAGGTCGACTGAAGGGTATTTTGCAGATGTCTATGGCGCTCGGTAACCAAAACTTTCCCCGTATGACACTCCAGGAATGGAACACGGCTGTGGATCCCAAGGTTCGAGGAACCTGGAATCTACATCACGCATCCGTGTCTGCGCAAGCCGATCTCGACTTCTTCATCTTGTTCAGTTCGATTTCCGGTATATGTGGACAACCCGGTCAGACAAACTATGCAGGTGCGAACACCTTCATGGATGCATTCTCACAGTACCGCTTGAGCCGAGGGCTACCTGCTTGTGCCATCGAAATCGGTGCAGTCGAGGAAGTCGGCTTCCTCGCGGAGCATGACGACATCAAGCAAAAGCTCAAGGCTGCTGGTGCTTTGCCTGCAGCTATTTCTGAATCCGAGCTTCTTGTGGCCTTGGAATTGGCCATGAGATCCAAAACACCGTTGTCAAAAGACACTGCAAACAACATCTGCCTTGGGCTTCGCACTAGCATACCCCTTCATGACCCCCAGAATCGTTTGCTTTGGAAAAAGGACGTCAGGATGGCAATCTTCCACAACAATGAAGCCTCTGGGACAACCTCAGGCAACACGATTAATGACGGGCTCAGATCTTTCATCCTCGCAGCGAAAGCAGACGCAGAAATCCTTAACCAACCCGAATCTGCTCATTTCCTAGCCGTTGAGATAGGAAAAAAGGTTTTCAGTCTACTGCTGAAGCCAGAAGAAGATCTGGTGACGTGGTGCTCCCTTCCTGAATTAGGAATGGATTCTCTTGTGGCGATTGAAGTGAGACAATGGTGGAAAACCATATTCGAATTTGATATCAGTGTCTTGGAGATGTTGGGAATGGGAACTCTCGATGCGCTTGGAGAGCACGCCGTGAAAGGAATGCTCCAATTGTTCCACGGCGCAAGTGTGTGAGAGAACCAGGTTTCGTTAGGTCCGACTTCATTTTCTGGGTGTATTAATAGGACAATTTATTGCGAAAAGTAAAGGAACGTCGATCATGATCGTAGTTTTGGGTGATCTCAATCATTAGATAGTGGATGTTGTTTTTCTTTTTCTCCCCAGCTCCAAGGCCACAAGTGCACGCGCTTTGGCACTCACCGAGCATCGCAAGCCTTGGAAGGAAGCACGAAGAAATACAGCCATGTGAATGGACTGTATGTTGGCTTTGCTTTTGATCCCCAGCCTGGAAGGGGTGTTCAATAGCCCCCTGATCCGATCGGGCCGAGAATTATACCGGTCGCTGCCCTTCCTAACTTGACGTGCGAATCTCTGCGTATGACGGGGGGCTGGATGTGTCCGTAGGTCAGTATGCACATAAAGTCTTAGCGAATGACTAGTCGGCTTAGTGGCCTCAGGTCAGATGGTGCCATCCCTACTGAGAGTTTCAGTAGAGCATTGCTACCTGGATTTTGTGTGACCCTGAATGTACTAATTTAGTGGTCTCGGTTAGTAGCGGGCTGACTTGCAGAAGAACCGGAATCTTGGTTATGGAAATGCTTCGAGGCTGGTTCCTTCACACAATGGCCAGTTATGTGTAGACCAAACCGAACAGTGCCACATTTGTCCCTGGCCGAATGAACCCTGCGTGGACGATATTCGAGTCATACATCTTCCCTATGGAGTTAGTTGGTGCTGCAAGTTAAATTTGTCAATGCAGATCTTCAACTATCGTTTCGAGTGTGTATATCGGCCCCACATGTGTGAACACTTCGCCCACTCGTGGTGATGCTAATCTTGTGGAGCCACAACAACACCGTGCGCCCATTCGCGGATGCCATTTACACTGGTCTAGTCCACTTCCTCGGCGCTGTTACCTGTTTCTACATGTGTGATAGTCCTGCAGAAACAGTTGCTAGCTCATCCACACCCCGCTTCCTTCAATCCTGAAATAATTCTGGAATCCGTGTCGCTTTGGACTGGTGTATGTGATGGCGAGTATGAGATGACCTTGAGGCCTCGGTCGACGAAGACCAATGGCTGAATACATAGAGGATACATACATGGATTTTAACGGTGCACTTTACAACAGGTCCTTCAATCCGTTGATCTTCACCTTTTAAGGACATTCCGGGAGTTTCCGTCTTGGTCGTTCCTGAGAAACAGATGCGGGCAGGTTGATCAATCGATCGATCGAACCTATCAAAATTAGAGCTCATCTCGAGATTTCAAATTGCCATTAGTCCTACCTCGGGCGTCTCGACCAGGGACCTCCTGGATCCACGTGTTTAATACCGGGTCCGACTTGATCATACTTTTATTGCCCTTTCTCTTCGCCTGTCTCCTTCTCTTCTTCATACCAACTATTTTCAGTCATTCCTTGCGGTGGCACGGCAGCCAACATGGCAGCTGTCACCATCTACAGCCTACCACCATCACCGCCCAATTGGGATCGGGTAGGTGTATTTTACATCTCATTTTGTGTTACCTGGTCCACTCTTTTAATGGCCGGTATGCTTTTCTGTTGGTTCAATCGTCACATTCACATCATCAAAATTCGGGGTATCTCATTATCTTTCACTGCGATCGCTTTGCTCCACGTATACTGGACTCTTGGTCAAGTCACTTATCCAATCCGGGCAACGATGCCTACGGTACTCGCATCCGACGTCCAGTACTTCGCCATGGGTATCTACTTTCCATTCGGCATCGCTCTTTTTCAAGCATCCAATATGCGTTTTCTTCATATTTCGAAGATGCAGAAGCAATTCGCGCGCCCTGTTTTCCGAAATGCAAGGAAGGTCCATGGCGGGAACTCTTCACTTCTCTCTCGGCTGAGAAATATGGATTACATGAGCAGAACATTACTTCTCATAGGCCTTGGAATGATTGTGCAGGTCTGTATCTTCTACTTTCTATGTATTTGGTATCTCATCATCTAATTATCGCGTCTCCATTAGTTCATTGTTACTGTCTGTATGTGGCTAGCCTGCGCTAAATACCACCCATCATATGGTATTTCTGGGACGGAAATTCATGGCGCGACACTCCAGGAGCAGATTATCAATCTAAGCCAGGGATGGGAATGGTGGCCCTCTCTGCTCTGGCAAGTGGCATGGACATGGATTGTAGGTTTGGACGGATCGCCGATTGGTACATTACTTACTCGTTTCTCTCACAGGTGTCGCCCATTCTCATCTTCCAGGCGTGGGGGATCCGTGACACGATGGGATGGCGAGCTCAAACCATCGCCTGCTGTCTTGCGAGGTATTTTATGCTTTTACTAAAATTATTGCTTTCAGCTCACTAACACCCCATTCTATAGTCTTCATGCGACCCCGATGTTTTTGATAGCATCATACGTGCCTGCCTTCACCAAAATAAATGTCTACTTCGCCCCAAGTCAATGGTATGTTCGTAAGCCTCTAGAGTCTTACATTCATTGGTTGACACATGCATAGGATAAATGTGTCTATTCTTATATGGGAAATATTTACCGTATTTGTTCCAATCTACCAAGTTATCAGGTTGCGGACTATGAGCAAGAAAACAACCACCTCAGTGGTGATATCCAACGGCCCACGTGTTCCTACAAGTCTCAAGTCACCGCCCTCGCTGGAATGGAAATCATCTTCTTCATCGACGCTAGCAGAGAAGGGTCTTTCGGTTGAGTCGTTTGAAGAATGCTATGGCGATCGGTTATATACTATGGATGCGCTTGAACATGTCCTAGATGAAGATCCAGAGCGGTTACAAGAATTCGCGGCACTAAGTGATTTCTCCGGAGAGAATATTGCCTTTTTAGGCGAGGTTGGGGTCTGGAAATCTTCCTGGCCAGCGAACCTTGACGAGGAGCAGGTTCGTAATGCATTTAATCAGGCATTGGGGATTTACGCAGCCTTCATCAGCATACAGGATGCCGATTTTCCATTGAATATATCGTCGCAGAGCCTCAAGGAGTTGCAAGGTGTCTTCGAGAAGCCCACACGGGTTCTTTTCGGAAATAAGACTGTAAACTCTACCTCGCCATTTGCGAACAACGATGTCGCCCCAACGCTCTCTGATGTTGGCATTAGAAAGTCTGCCATTCTTGCATATACGGGAGACATTTCCGCTGGCTTCGATATGACTGTTTTTGATCATGTGGAAAATCACATCAAATGGCTCGTCCTGACCAACACATGGCCTAAATTCGTTGAGACAATAAGACGACAGTCAATTGATATGGAGCGCACCTATCATTCATCAGTATCTGAAACTTCTTTGCCGACTTGGATTAGCGACCAGCGACTGAAGTTAAAATCTCTCTTTTGATGTCTTTGAATATGGGTATTCTTGGCTCAAATTTCGATTTAGTCAATCCTTCAAGATTCCTATCGTAACGCGCAAAAGTAACTTGGCGTAAGATTTTTATTTCTCCCTTCCATTGCGTGCTGTAAAGGTCGTTTCCTATCGACAGTTCGTATTTTGCAAATCATACGATGTATGCAGATAGGTTTGTGAGAGTCATTCTTCTGCGCGGCGTAGATAACAACAGAATTTCACTGCCTGGGCCTTGGTGTCCTCTCATCATGGGGTTGACCTCCTTTTAACCCCAATTCAAACAAATATTCTCTATTATTACCTAATTCATTGTTGTCAAAACCTATCCATAGGGACAGTAGAAGGAATCTGTTACTCACGGCTAATCATATTGGTTGGCACTGCAGACTCAACATGGTGGCAGAATTCAAACCGCATGCTCTCAGTGTAGCTACTCAATGTTGGCCCATTTTCGCCATTGGGCATGCTGAAAAAGGTCACGTCGTAGTCAAATTGGGCCCCCGGTTTCAAACCTTGCCTCTCTGTCACGATCCAATCGGTAATCCGGACATGCTCAGGCGGTAGCCAGTCTTCATCTGGCTCTGTTCCGGGTGGAAGTTTTAATTCGGCTTCTTCGATCTCCATAATACGAGAAAATATGGCATGATAATGCGCTGCCTCAAAAAACCATGCACGTCTCGGTGTGCGGAGTAGAAGGTCGAGTCCTTGGCGGCGCAGTTTTGGCCACCGGCATTTCCATGCAGCAGCGTGGAGTGGAAATATCATTCCGGCGTCCAGACTCATTGTTCTGGAAAGTCTGTCTGGAAACCGGTCTTGGTCTGACACGATGGCATCCATAATCTGTATTGCTTGCACGTACTCGCCGCGATAAAGATCCCAGTCACATTCACTTTGAGTCGAAAAGGATACGATACCGAAGGTCGTGCTCAGTTTAGTGATATTGATCACATCAATCATTTTTTGCTTCTTCCTGTTCCAACTGCTGCTCTGTCGGTGAAGTAGACTCTGAAAATTCAGATTCCATTTATCCAATAGCCTCTTAACGCGTTGAGAGAGGGCAAAAGCATCGTTTTCAAGATACAAATTACCCCTATCGTCGTGTTCCACTCCAGTACAAGAGCGCGTCGCATAAGTGACCATGTCGATAAGACCAATACGGGCCTCTTCGAGGGTTTCAAAGCTGTCACCCAAGAAAAGTCCCCTTTCCTCATTCACCGAGTTTAGAAGTAATTTGGACCGCCCTCCCCCACCACACTCGACAGAGTTAGTATTGAACAGTGCAAGCAATGGCGCAATCTCGGTCTCCATAAACCACGCCTCGGGCGAGATGTATTTCCGGCCCCATGGACCTGTTGGATCTCCATTAATATCGCGCCATTGCCGAAAGATACGCAGGCCGCTCTTGACGTGGGCCGCAGCGCCAGTTAAATTGCCTTGCATGACTTCAAAACAGATAAATAGAACATTTGCCATAGCAATAAGAGGCAGTGTTCCGGCAGACGCATTGGGACCTGTGGACACTTTGTCGATAGCTGCGCGGATTGATCTATTGTATAGCTTAATTTGGGCATTGGTACTGATTTCATCGGATCTGAGTCCTCCATCCCCGATCACGGCTCTTTCATGGGCGATTCCGACGGCTCCGATAGCCTGTCGAATGACAGGCTCCGTGAGACTTAGTTGCAGTACACTCCCTTGAAAGAAGCCAGTTTCGAAGCATCCTGCCAGCTGCGGTGCAGTCTGGAGAAAAAAGAACTCCACCGCTCGTGTTTCAAAGTCACGAGTAACAGCCGGCGCAGGGGCTAGTGCTTTGGGTATCAGGATGGCTGAGTTTGGCGCTCCGTACCCTTCACAGATTCGCCCACTTTTCGTACATCTAGTGTATCGAGCGCGAGAGGAACAAATTAGTCTTAGATTGCGATTTGAAGACAACAGTAAATTTGGGTATCTACCGAGTGCATGACGGCTTTTCTTCATCACACTTCACTCTTCGTGTCCTTTCCCACCAATTTCCCGCGTTAGAATTCACTCGGGCGAACCAAGGAAGGGAAAACCGACTTGCAAGTAATGCACCCTGTACGAACCTTGGGCTTGCTGGTACGTCTGTTCTTAGGACGGGAGACGAGGGCCTGATCTTGTTGTTTGATGGCCATGTCGGAGCGTGCCTGTGCGAGTTGCTGGAGGATGATCCGAGCGAGGACTTGTACTCCGTAAGGCTTTCTTTGGGGGCTCAGACGGCCCCACAGGCAGTACACCGCTCCGCCGCCGGTTTGGCCCCCATTTGATGCTCAGCCTCTTCCCATCTGTTCGTAGCCAGCAGCCACTTTCACGAGCTCGGTATATTCAATGGTATCTATTTATGTGGGCTGGCAATGCAATACAACTATAGGAGTCAACAAGCTATGCCACTACTTAATCCGAAGCACTCATATTGGTCACCTATCTCACCTAGCCGACATCTATATAATGAAGCACCACGATTTCCCGGTGAAACATTGTAAAAGGTGAAGTGACTTGCCTGGCACATGTGGTCATGGTCGGCGCAGGTATATAAACATTCAATATTTATTTGTACTCCTGAAGAAAGCCTTTGTGGCCTTATTTAGATGGCTGCGAATCTATATTAAGCCAGTCACTTGGCTGACGTCATGGCAAGGCTGTACCCCTAATTCTATAAGTTATATCTTCTCAAGTTCGTCTTCTAATTTCGTATGATCTAACGAGAACTGTACCGAGTAAAAATCACTATTACTCGTCCTTTCTCCACCTTTTCAGACTGGAGTTCTAGAATTCTCGCGTTGACTCTATATACGACACCTCAAAAAAAACCCCCAACATCGCACCCTCAGTGCCCACTAGATTCTCTCATTTACGCGTGAATACTTTTGCGAACTGCAAACATGGGGAATCCAAAACTTATGGAGGCTGATCACGTCGATGAAAGTGGAAGTGCTCCCCCTCCTTATTTTCCCTCGGACCAGTCCACAGCCAATCGCCAATCAAATGAGCCAGAATTTCTTCCTCCCGATGATTCGCTTCCAGGTCAAAATACGGTGCTTGTTGATGAATGCATAGCCCACCTGAAGCTTCTATCCGCAATTGCCAATCTCCGTCGAATTGTCAGTCGAACAGACAATCTCTTCAGTATCCGTGACAGTGAGGCAAAGGAATTTTCGGATCCCCGAAAACAGGCCCAAGCAGCGGCATGCATACAGGAAAAGCGATGGGCCGTTTATGTGGCTCGGGCTGTTGATCGATTCACTTCTTGGTGGGAGACTTGCATCCCAAGCCTGGAGTCGCGCGACATTTCGTCACTGGGTACATCATCCCAGGCCAGAATCGGATGGTCTGTGACTATGATGCCTCCACTTGGTGAGTGATTTAGATATGGAGATCCACTACATCTTTCTAATTTTGTCATTCAGATGTCATCATGGTATGGCATGCGTATATGTTAAATCCACGTGCTTTCCTTGAGGACTGTTTGCGTCAATCTAAGATGAGCTTCTGGGCCACTGGACTTCCGTGGAATAGCATCATCCAGTCCATTGACGAAGACACGCTTGCTTTTGATCCCGGCAAAGAAGCTAAAATAAACTTTGAAGCCAGGAGCGGTCGGCTCTGGGACAATATGTTGGAGAGTCCTGCAAAAAGCCTACTTTGCTTCAGTTGCAAACAGGAATTACTTTGTCCGTGGACGGAAGGGTCCATTGGATGTGATCCTGACGTATCTTTTGCACACTGCACTGGATATGCGGACAAATCCTTGCGAATTTCATGCCCAGCATGTAAGCACAGCATCACACACGACGGGCTTTGCGTTCAGACGTTTCGAAGTGATGTTCAGAAGCTACTAAGGGATGGTTTGCCTATGCCAGGCACTTTTTTGTCTTCAAATGGCACTCCAGTCGACGATCAAACTGCTGACAGCGTCTCCTTCCCGAACCGCTTAATCAAAGAAGGAATCAGAAGCGAGTTGTTGCAACTTACAGATCCCGTTCTAAATGAAGGCTATACGCTTGACACCATCCGTGACCGCCTCGAGGATTTTCTGAAGGATCGGTCTTTGATGCGCCGCGTGAATGGGACAGTTCTCAGTTCTCGTAATTCGAGCATGCCAGAGAAGATAAGTGTTCGCAACATGCTTTCTAGGTATTGGGACAACTCGTCCCCCTTCTCAATCAACTTGATTGGCGCCGTCATACGCCAAGGAACATTCTTGGAGAAAATGGACGATATCGGGTGGATACGATTGCCTACCCTGAAATCAACCATAAGTCACTTCATCGACAAGTACGAAATTTTCTTTAAAATTATATCGAAAAATAAAGGTCACGCTGTCGTTCCAACTCTCGATGTTGACTTGGTTTGGCACACTCACCAGCTTTCTCCGGTCCTCTATTATAGCTTCTCAACTTCTCAAACAGAGGGCGTATTCGTCAATCATGATGACAAAGTCGACGAATTTAAACTCAATGATGCCTTCGCATGGACATCTCTTCAATATCAGAAGCTCACTGGTGGGAAAGTGTATAGTGAATGCACTTGCTGGTATTGTGATGCAGTACGTGGGATACATAACCAAGGACTTGCCCGCTTGATCTCTCCATCTGCTCATCAAGCGAAGGCGAATGCTGCTCTTCTCCATGAAAGTGCAAAGAGTGTCCCCAATGGATCTCAACCTAGCGAACCGCATATTTCATCACATAATGCAATCCGCATCCAGGCCCAAGCTGACCCGAAGGCAATGGAAACCCAGACTGCCCGGCTTAGGTCACACTGGGAGAAATCTCAGCGAGCCTCACGGAATGCCAGCGAGAGTAAGGGCACTCGCAATTCACAGGGTCCTTATATGCGTGATTCTGAAATTCACCCTGATTTATACCCCTGCAATCCGGTCTGTGTGGCTCCCGCTTTAGGCTCGGGGAACTGTATCAGTGGAACCCAAGGTGTCGGTGTTGAACAAGGTGCATGTGTGAGTGGCCCAGTTATCGCAGAGTCAAGAGGAAGGGGCAAATCGTTCTGTTCTGGCATAGCTGGTTGTGGGATGAATCTTTAGTTGGAGATGAAACTTTGAATAATTGACACCGTAATGCTCCCCGAAGCTTGAAATCATAGCAGAAAATGTGAAAACAAGAGGTCGGTTCAATAGATGGCTCTAGTAAAGCGGCATGTCCTATTATTCTATGTGACTGATGATTCATTCGGTCTGCCTCAAACACTCAGTATCAGCTGTTATTTTCTAGGGTCGTGGTTCAAGACTTGTTTCGCTAGGGCACAACTAGGGCTGCAAGGCCCCGATGTATCTTGATGAACTATCGCTCAATGAGAGGGGAATGGATGAATAGCGGTTTCGAATGCGAATACAGAAAAATAGCGTTCAGCAAGTAGGCATTTAATATGGGAATAAAAGAACGATCTAAGACGCCGTATAAACTTTGAAACTATTAAACTCCCAATAGGCATTCTCGAAAGCAGCCCCATTCTCTGCTGCATATATTTCGCACGAGTCGGGGCATTGATATAGGTCTTTGTAATATGATGATGCGCCTGCGAGGTCGCCACAGATATCGATATTGGCGATGATGCTTTGATTTCTGAAATGCGAGCTGATATCACAGTCTGTACTTGGGAAGTCCGCCAAAGCCTCGCCCCATGTGGAAGGGTCTGGGGTGCTGCTCGAGTTGGAAATGTCCGATGGAATTTCATCGCGCGTGAACATCCAAATTCGAATGCCGGCGTCACGCAGTTCCATGGCGTATACCTAATCAAAATTCATTAATATCTCCAAGACTTTCTATGTGGGGATCATGACAGACTTACCCCTCCACCATTATCATTAAAAGATTCCCCGTAGGATGCTTTCTTCCCTTCCACACCACAGCCCGCATTGTCATTTGCGGTATTAAGGCAATTCGAGTACTGTGCAGTTCCAGTTTCCTTCCTTCGAACATTCATCTTGCACCCACTGCTTGTATGCAAGGTCATGGCATTTCCGTGCGTGCCGTTATTGTTTGACTCCATCACATCGATTTCTCCATTTTCCGGCCAGTTACTTGGGTCTGTTAACCAGAGAGCAGGCCATGTCGCACATCCATATGGAGTGTGGGCCACGTCGAAGACAAATAATCCGGTGTCGTATGTATTTGTCGATGTAATGCGAACAGATTTGCGACCGTTTGTCTGATTCTGTGTGTCGGTATCTACTTTGATGACAGCAGATGATTCAGAGGCGTATGTCAAATTCATTTGCGTTGCAGTCTGGAAGTCCACGTATTGGACAAAGCCGTGGGTGGGGTCGCTAGTAGCATATTCAAAGTTGTCGAAGAAAGAAGACCCTGAAAAGGTGTCCTGGAGCGTATAATTCAATTGGGAGTAGTTTGGATATGCTGCTGCCTTGGTGCCCTCAACTGCCCCCACAACCACTGCTATGATAATAACCACAACGCAAGCTGCTACGATCAACTTTCTCCGTAATGACCAGCCACGAACGTCATACCATGGTCGGTCAATGGGAGGTCTTGTTCCAATAACCTCTGAATAGCGGGGCGGGGCCTGTGTTGGGTAGCTGTATGGTGCGTGACTAGGATCATCGAATCGAGGAAACTGGGATGTCGCATGTCCATAGCGACTATAGTCACCTCCAGCTGTGGAGTAGGGATCTAGCGATCTCATGATATCTTGTTGCAAAGGAAGTGACCGAATGTACTCCGTTTATGGGACGGGGGGTGGAATAAGAAAAAGAATCTGCGCGGTGAACTTCTTGCATGAGGGTACGTTAGCAGGTTTGGTTAGGGTATGATAAAGGAAAGTACCCGCCACGATTTTTTTTTAAAAAAAAACAGTACTTGATTGAGGAAGGCATTACTAGTCGGCGGCATTTGCTGAATGGTATTGTATGTCGCCCGCGCCGCGTAACCGCTCTACGCCAAGAACTCCACTCTCGAGATTTTATATTCCAAGCTTCCTTTATTTTCATCTCTTAAACTGCCAAGCGCAAATAGATAGCTTAATATTATTTTTAGAG
The DNA here is from genome assembly GCA_027569595.1 of Penicillium sp. G339. NCBI lineage: Eukaryota > Fungi > Ascomycota > Eurotiomycetes > Eurotiales > Aspergillaceae > Penicillium > Penicillium sp. G339. The sequence continues at coordinate 158,614 of JAPDFJ010000020.1, forward strand.
AATTGTAGGTACGATTGCGAATGCTGAAATGCAATCCATCTTGCCACCACTAACCGCAAATCTCGCCTCGTGCAGAAGACCATCATTGTGGCGAGTACTTTGGCCATATTCCAAATCCCTGTTGAGGTTTTCTAGACTTTGAATGGCTTCGTGTCAGATCAAATGTGGGATTTTTGCGCCTCGGCCAAGAAGAAAAGCTGTACAGTGATGCAGGGCTTTCGGTACCGCCACGCAACTGACGCGTAACTAGGGCCTTTTGTCGGCTAGCCACAACACAACCCACCCCATCGATCAGAAATACGGCAGACGTTTTCTAGTGTCGCTTCAAGGTAGAATAGGCACTCTGAGATAAAATTCTGTTCTCAAAATGAGTGATAATTTAGAGTGGTTGGAATTCTGCTCATTGCTTCCTTCCCACTCCATCTGTTCCGTGCTTGGTGATCTGCATCGACGTCATTGTAATCGGGCTTTGTATTTTGTTTTCAATGATCCCTGCTGGCGTTTTTGTCTAGAGCTATCTACCTTAGGCGTCAGCGTTCTTACACGATATCTGATAAGCGTCAGGAATTCGAAAATACAAACACAACGTGATAGAAAATACGGAATCGGAATTGAACGATTGTCAGGTAAATTCTGCCTTTAATAATCGCTTACTAACTTGTCGGGGTTGAGGCGAATGATACTGAAAATGGCGTTGATCAGGATGAGAGACTCGATTAGAAAGTCCTGTCAGAGCGAGACATCTGGTCATGCCAGTGGTTGACAGTAAATCATGATTACTCAGACCATGGATAAAGCCGATACTGCCTTGGCAATAGCAGCTCGTCACAAAGGAGCAGACGACAGACTACTAGTAGCATGTAAATACCTGCACTTTCAAGTTTCGGCGGTCGCACTTCAGTAAGGACCCTTTCCTTGCCGGAGATCTATGTAGCAGTGCAGATTTCTATGAATCTGAACGAGCCCAGGTAGGATCGTTTGCCAAACTGATTAAATCAAATTCAAGTTCATTTAGCGCAACTTGTAACACCAACTGTGAGGTATATTTCCTCTGGTTAGCTGGTCCTGTTTCTTGGACCGATGAAACAATCAGTGTTCAGATGCTACAGGTTGCTTAAATACAGGAGCTCGACACCTTTTTATTTATAAAACCCTATTTTCTCCATTGAGTTTCCCATGTGATTATCCAATTAGAATCTTCCTATGCGCTGTCTCAATTCAAGTGATGCTTTTACATCACGTGATGTTATGACTTCCGCCGTTTGTCGAGTGAAGAATCACAACGTTAACTATTTCCAGCCATTCACAGAATGTCCGAAAATCTCTTCGCCCTCGCATCAATCAATTTTAAGAGTCAAAAGACCGCCACCGAATCGGCCACTTCCGACCCTTCTAGAAGCAAGTCTATTCGCGGGCGGTCAGAGCGAGTCGGCCAGAAGTCCGAGCGGAAATCGGGCCGCATCCGGTTGGGAATTCGATGCCTCTGGCACGAGAATGTTTGCACGCAAACAAATGTCAAGGAGTGGCACTCTTCATCCTTGATCGGGCACAAAAACAGTCGAGAAGCAGGTCCCAGCAAAGCCTAACTCGGGATGATGGCCGGCTAACTTTTTGAACGCCGGCTTGTCCTTGTTGACAGGTGGAGTCGCATTCGGCTAACTGCCCCGATGAAATGAGTCAAACCCACCAGAAAGGAGGAAGGCCCCGTACGCTCTCGTTCGTCCTCGGTAGCCATCTCTAGGCCTTCCCCGCGCCAAGGGGACCTTGTGATGGCTAAGACTTGGTTAAGAAATGAGGTCACAGGGGTGGACTCGATCATGAGGACATATCGCTCAACCTCTAGACCGATCTATGGCGTTGATCTTGAATCTCCATGAATAGTAGACCCCCAGCGCAAAGCCACAATGGATTGTTGGGTTGATCTGCACGGCATTGACCCCTCTTTTCGTGTTGTAGAACCGACTGCCCAAGGACCAGGATGCATGCGGTCGAGGTATCTCTATGGAATTCCTCTTGTGAATTGCAGAATTTTTTTGCCTTTGCTGGATAATTATAGCCTCTCAGGATGGCGGCTAATTGGATCATCGAGTGAGATCTCAGGTGAAATCCCGCGAGACGATGAAAACACTAGACTAAAGGTTGCCACCTGAAAATCTCTTGAATCTTGGCTCCTGTCCCGCAAAGCAGAGTTTCCTAGAAGCCGTCTTAACCGAGAAACGCCTGGTGATTTGTTTGATCAACACGTCTAAATACCCCATTGGAGCTTCTTAGGCAAGAACTTCTCCGCTGTCTTGTCCAGAACAGTCGCCCACAGGCGCCTTGGTCAATTGTAGGGCGTGAAGATTGGCAAAAGTGGCAGACGGGGGTGGAGCTCAATCCACAAAAATATCGATTTTTTATTTGTCTACTTGCAGCAGTGGACTCGGGACCCTGTGAGAGTGGAGTCGGAACTGCCTTCCTGAATTTTCGATGTTACAATGCCCTTTATAAGCTTCCATCCCACCTTTTGATCTTCATTTATTATGTTCTTGTTGGTTGAATGGTTATCCCAGCTTGACCACAATGTCGACCCATTTCCCTACAGAGGAGAACCTTCAAAAGGTGATGTCAGCTACAGGTAGGACTTGTGCAAGAATCTATACAATCACTAGAGATCCTGACTTCGAGTTTTCCAGAGGGAGAATCCATCTCCCCTCGTGACTCACAAGATTCAAATCATGATTCTTCGGATCAAGAATCAGAGGTAGCTCACGAGCCCATCCAGGAGCGGTATGATAACCCGTCTTATTCTCGTTTCCGTCGGGTGGCCTCGAAAACCGTGGTCTCGTTCGGTCCAAACGACCCAGAGAACCCCGTGAACTGGCGAATGGTATCGTGAACTCAAACGAGAGGTCTTGTGCCATACTAACACACGACAGGCAAGGAAGTTCCTGGTTCTGGGCTCAGGTGTCATGCAAGTGATGAACAGCACCATTGGATCAAGCATCTGCTCCAACGCCATCCCCCAGATCGCAGAGGAATTCGATATCCATAACGAGCAAGCCCTCGTCTTGCCGATATCCATCTTTCTCATCGGATATATCCTAGGTCCCCTGCTATGGGGTCCTAGCTCCGAGTACTTTGGACGCAAGAAGCCATTGCTGATTGCCTATTGTGGGTTCACAATCTTTACCCTAGCATGTGCTGTGGCCGACTCATATGCATCGCTACTGGTATTCCGACTATTCAACGGTATGATGGCGTCAGCGCCAATTGCTACTGTCGGTGGGCTATTCGCCGATGTCCATGACGACCCTACTCGACGAGGCCGTTTGATGGCTTATTTCATGGCTTGCACAACCTTCGGGCCCATTATTGGACCATGGGTTTCCGGTTTCGTTGCCGTCGTCAGCTGGCGCTGGTGTTTCTGGATTGGTCTGATCTGCTCCGGTGCCTCAATGCCATTGGTAATATTTATGCCAGAGACCTACGGCCCTGTCGTGTTAAAGATGCGTGCCCAGAAGCTACGAAAGGACACTGGGAACTCCAGCATAATATCACCTCTGGAACTGGAAAGTCGTAATATCCGGCAGAAGTTTCTAACCACGATCTCACGCCCTTTCCGCATGATAATCCACGAGTCGATTGTCTCATTGACCTCGTTGTACCTCGCACTTGCATATGCAATTTTCTATCTATATTTTGAGGCATATCCAATAATCTTCCAAGGTGAGTGAGACAACGTGCGCAACCACGAGTAGACATGCTAATCAGGCTATTCTAGGAATTTATGGAATGAGTCCTGGCGTTTCGGGCCTAATGTTTCTGCCTAGTGAGTCCATACTCATCAAGCTTAGCTTTGTATACAAAATTTCTCTTGATGCTAACCCATCTTTTCCAGTCGGTGTTGGTGCAATCCTCGCGTGCTTCGTATTCCTGTGGTATGACGGCTACCTCGCCCGCGCTAAGGCACGTAACGCAAGCTGGGCATACATCGAAGAATACCGACGACTTCCTCTCGCTTGCCTTGGTGGTCCTCTATACGTCATCTCCCTCTTTTGGGTAGGATGGACTGCCTCGGCGGATATCCACTGGGTTGTTCCATTCCTCTCGGGCATCCCATTTGGCGCGGGCTACCTTTTGATCTTCATGGCCATGCTCAACTACCTCACCGATGCCTATGAGACTTTGTCGGCAAGTGCGCAGTCAGCTGCAAGCTGTACTCGAAGCATCTTTGGTGCTGTTCTGCCACTCGCCGCGAAGCCAATGTTTAACAAACTCGGAGTGCATTGGGCATGCAGTCTCATTGCCTTTCTCAGTCTAGGTGTCTCCGTCATCCCATTTGCCTTTATCCGATATGGTGACCGAATCAGAAACAATAGCAAGTTCTGCCAGGAAATCAAGCGGATCAAGGAGGCCGAGAGACTTGAGCTAGAGAGGGAAGAACGTGGCGAGCAATTCAATCCCCTCGAGCCCGTGCAGTCAGCCGCTACCGGACACTTGTCGAGAATTGAGACTGCCCGAAGCCATGCAGAGAAAGCCTCCATCATTTGTGGCTAATTTGCCGCTAAATTCCTCTCAACGACTTTATGACCCTGATTTACCTCTGGCCAAGTTTCTATAAATTTTGGCTTGGCGACACAAAAGTTTTCCCTCCTTTCCGTTGATTCTAAGCGACCTCCATATTGCTCTACACCGTCCTAATTTTAATGCATGCACATACAGGGCCGATATAATTGACTCCTTTGTGAGCCCTCCTTCAGCGATCGAAGACAATAGGTTCTTTATTTCATTTGTTGTTCCCTGCTCTTTGAATACTTCAATCTTACACGGAAACCAGGCAACCCTTCTTATTGAAGCGGTGGAGTAATTTACAGCACGAAACTGAGCTCATAGATAGTTTAAAGCCTAGGTATTTTAATGACATCTGACAAATAGTATTTATCTCTTCATCATGGAGCCATCGCGGGAGTCGACCGCATGCTTAATACATAGTCTTGCTTTACTCCCTTTTCAGTCCGACCTTGCCAGCCTTGCGCAACCCCCAGGCCCCAATACCAGAAGCAGCAACCATCAGGCCAAAGCATGTCCAGAAAACAGCACGGTATCCGACCATAAGAGCGTTGGGAGAACTTTTGTTGGCGTAAGGCGAACCTTGTGTCACGCCAGCTGAGATGATGGCAAAGATAGTCAGTCCAATGGAAGTACCAAACTGCGCGATCGTGTTGAATACAGCTCCTGCTAGCCCCTGCGTTTTGGGACTGAAAGAATCTGCGATAATCAGGTTTGCGACCGTGAAAATCACTGTTTGACAACATGTTAGCAACGTAGACCGCCCCTTGAGGAGGGCTTTTCTTACCATCTGCCGACAGAGGTCCCAGAAGCACAGCCCAGAAAGCGCAATACCACCATGACCATTTTGGATCGATAATGGCCATCAATAGGGGCGATCCGGCACTTAAAACAGTCGTGACAAGAACGAGCCAATTGGCACGAAGGCGATGCACCAGAAGCCCTGTCCCGAGGTTGAGCAGCATGCCAATAATGACGTTTGGTAGAAAACGGATAGCGGCTTCGAGAGCAGATAGATCCTGCACTTCTTGGAAGCTTTTTTAAACGGTTAATCGTGCTCAATGAAAGGCCAACTTGAACTTACAATAGACTCAGAATAGTCTCCATACCATTCAAAACAGCCCAGGAGCACAGAACCATGACGCAGATGGAAGCGAACGCAGTGTTCTTCCACAGTGAGTTTGGGATCAGTGCGGACTTGCCGGACTGCTCTCTCCATTTCATCCAATACCAGAATGCGGGAACCATAGCGCCCGCGACGCAGAGCAGCGCAATGTTATCTGGGCGGCGAATGTTGGACGGACTATCGGTGATAGCACTGGATCGCAAGTCAGTTTCGTTCCGAGATAAAATTTGTGTATGAGAACCCACGAGAAAACGTATGATATGATCCCCAAGCAGGAGCTGGACAGGATGATGCCGACCCAGTCTATTTCAGTCTGAAGCCGATGGAACGTAATGTGCTCCCTAGGTTTGTCTTTTGGTAGCTTGAAATAGTTGACCGCCATCAGCATAAAAGATGCGCCAGCGCAGAGATAGTATCCGAATCTCCATCCCAGAGTAGACGCTTGGAAGAGGCCTCCGAATACAAGACCAACCGAAAAGCCGAGTGGCTGCCCGAGTCCTATGCAGGCAAAGCCGACATTCCGTCGCTTTCCAATCGACATTGTATCGGTTAAGATACTGAATGCCGTTGGTAGACACATGGAGGTTGCAACACCTTGGAACGTGCGGAATAGGATCATCTGAATACCAGTTTCAGCGACGCCGCAGGCGAGGATGAAGATTCCCATCAGGAAACAGCCGATCAAATTGATAATTCTGTTTCCGATGAAATCGGCGAGCGATCCTGCCAAGAGGAGACAGCATCCATTTGAAAGACTACCATGGAAATTAGTCACGTTGACAAGATGCCAGGCCGGATATGGGGTACGTACGAATAGACAGAAACAGGCCTTCAAAGTTCAAGTTACAGATAGATTAGTACAAGATTTCGAGATAGGCAATCTCGTGATAGGCATCTTTTGGATCACTTACCACAGCAGGAGATTGTCTGGAAGATTCAAATCGGCCGCAATCCAGGGCAAGCAAACAGTCAAAAGACCCCCACTCATACTACCCACAAACGTGATGCCGGTTAAGGTGGCAATGAGAATGACCGCCCTCGCCCTCGACAATTCCACATGTTGAGTCTCAGAAGTATCGTTACCAGAACGCTGGTCATGAGAAAGAAGACTGTGAGGCCGCGAGTCTCGTCGTGAATTCTGCGACGACAATTGGAGTGGTGATGCTTGGTGTGAGTCATCTGCCTCCAGGGCCATCACCTGGCTATGGGCAAGCACCGTGGTCGCCATCGCGCAACGAATGTGACCTGTCTACTTTAAGTCAAACAGGCTGGGGTTGACACTAAAATGTCGATTTACCTGTCAAAAGGGAGTTTCATAATCTGCTCAGATGGTGAGGTGGAGTAGGTCAAAGCCGCCTATTAGTCATTTTTGGGTGTGGGGTAGACGGCCTTCATGGGGAACTCCGAGGCCGATGGCGAAATGAAATAGGATCGCCGTGGGTGACTCCGGAGAGGAAGAGAAAATGTGACAATGGAACTCTCGGCTTCGGAATCGCGTGCGCCGGCGTTGGCTGCCTTGATATTGTGCCCCAACTTGCGGACATTAGCTTTGATCGCCTGGCTGATCGTTAAACATTTCCTCAAGTTGAAATAAGTGTATTATGTTCTATTGAAACCATTTTGTTGGGGCTCGAGTGTCAAAAAAAAACGAGTCAACGGGGATTTGCTAGCTAGGTGTGGCTAGTCCTGACAGCCAACAAGGTATTGCCCAACAGCAGTTATTGACCCAATGACGAAGAAAGTATAAAAATAACACGGATTCTAAAATATTTAGCTTGAGAATATAGAATGTGAATACATGAGATAAATACAGGATATGCATCGAAGCTGGTCAGCCTCCTCTTCCCCCGGTTTTGCTTCTGTCTTCTGATTCTTCGTTCTGACGATATGATCCGAGCCACTCAAGCCATTGACAGCAACGGTACTTACAGTAGCAATGGCAACTATTATGGCTAAGGATTAGTAAGGCGTGATATCTTGCAGGTGGTGGATATAGCGGTAGCATGCAAAATAAACAACAGTTTCCATCAGTAATAGGATGGGGAAGAGCTTAGGTCAAAGCATGGTATTTAGTACGGGACTGCATGTCAATTTGAACAGGGTTAGTGCTGGCAGGGTCAGCATTTGAATGTTCTAAATATTATTTTCAAGCCAACAGAAGCAGGAGGTCATCAGATGCCCGTGCTCCATTTTTTGGGCTATGTATCACGACAGTTTGGTGCTGACAGGGACTTGGCCTGGAATGACGTGGGTCAAGTCGTTACTTTGCACTTAGCCTCAGTTCAATCAGAAAAAGGGAATTGACAAATATTGAAAGTTATTCAAATGGGCGAACAAGTTCTAGAGCAGCTGTGCTACGCCCCGTTGGTTTTTGAATGTTATACAATGATGATCATTCGTACATGCTCCGCGGAAAAGCGCAGAAACAACAATAGTATTTCCAGAGCATCCAGGGTCAGGCAGCAACATCCAATATCGTTTTCGAGTCTCCCTTATTGCTTACTGTATCTACCCTCGGGCTTGCTATTATTATGCTGTTAGGATATACTTCCGGTAACCAATCCCAGACGTTGAAATAGCCCTCATTTCTCCGCCGCGCAAGGACGATTCATTACAAATATACTTTCCAAACTTCTCCAGTGACATCTTTACTTGAGGAACTAATGCAAAGCATTCGAGCACGGCCCCGCATGCTGATCCATGGGGAATTGGAGATTGCCTAGACCCGAAGGGCCCGAAAGATTCAAGTCACCTAGTCGATGCGAACTACCTTGTCAGTGAAGTGCAGCTAGCGTATGACATTCATGGATCATCATTCTGAGACCTGACAGGCCAATTGACGACTTCCTGTCCGTGCGTAGGATTGTGGAGGGCATCGGATGTGTATTCCTGTGGCTTGTGGCGGCGACGATTAGTCCCGCCGATGGAGTTGACTTGCAGCCGTCTCTATATTCCACCGTCAGTAGCAGGACGACGTAGTATCTGTGTAAGGCATTGATTTCAGGGTGTCGTTGTGTACTTATCGTGTGCCATCGCGCCCTCGTCGCGCCTTCGATGTGCACTGGCCTGGTGGGCCGTAGGCTGTGTAGGAGAGGCTGTAGTGAGAAAGCCTATAAAGTTCACGGAATTGATCCGACATGCTAGAGATGAGTAAAAATGAACAGATCATGTCGATAGCATACGCGTGCATCAACATGACCTCATTGCCTGTTGTTTGTGCTTCGTTGAAGGGCCAATGCGAAGGGACAGAATTACATACAACGGGCGGGGAAAAAGCAAAAGTTCGCAGCAAAAAGAGTTTTCCTGGGGGGAGGCCACGCCCCTCGAGGAAAAAGAAATGAGAGATCCATCCGAACATCTTGGAGATGGAGCTATGACGCCGCCCCCATAGCTAAAAACAAAAACAATCACCGCGAAGCAAAAAGAAAAGAAAAATAGAAAAATAGAGAATGGAATGGAAAAGAGGCAAAACCCAATGCGCCCCTTACGCTGGATGTGTCCAGTCCGATTTAAAGCTGCGGCAAGCGCGCAAAGCGCGAAAGGGGAGAGAGCGGTTGCAGCGGGAACCCCAGATGGAGCTGGTGGAGTCACAGTGGGACCGTGAAACACAGTACAAACGGGGGGTCCTTCATTGGGGTGCAGATCTGGGCCTGATGATCGTTTAGATGTCGCTGGCAATACGCTAAAAAAGAAAATTTGCGGTAATCATTGTGGGAAGTGTATAGCTCTCCCTGCACTCCTGCCCTATATCTGACCAGGGGTATGTACGATACCCAGGACGGTCCCGGCGGCAGCCCAAGGGCCCTCAATCCCAGGAAGCCAAAACTAGAACCAAGTAAGACCAGGGCCAGGACCGGGGCCGCGGAAGAAAGGACACTGGTCCCGCTGGTGAGGATCTCCACCCCCTACAGGCTAGGTTGGACTTCTGATACGCCAGACCCTGTCCACTCCCCATCGTGTAGGTCAGTGACGGTGTGATGTGCACTTGGACTAGATCGAGGTTCCTGGCCAGTCGGATTGAGCGTGTTAGAACAAGGTCACTGTGCTTGGGCCAAAGAATTGGAGTCGGATCAAACATCGCCTCCACCCCCGAGCTCGGGCTCAGGGCGGAGGTGTATGTACGTCGTAGCTGATGATGGTTCGCCTCACGCGGTGAATCAGCTGGCCCCAATGCCATCCCTAGCTGAAAAGTGCAAGGCTGTCAGGGCGATGTATATGCTCCGACGCTATCCGTCGAGAGCAATGTCGGTCTCGAGAGACATTTCCCCAATCATCCAAGATCCTTTCGGTAAACCCAGGTTCACGAGGGGCGCGCGCACGGACGGGATACGCGAGCTTGACGATTCCTCAAAGCTAAACTGGTCGTGGTGCCTAGATCGTGCCTAGCGACTGGGTCAGTCCACCGAGAATGGTGCGACCCGTCCTTTGTTCTTTTCTTTCCCTCTCCAAGCGCCGATAATTCGACCTGGAAACCCGGTCGGCTTATCCCGCGCCATCTTGCTGGTCGTCTCGTGTCGTCTAACTCCACCCCCGAGGCACGCGGTGGAGCTAGGGGGGGAAGAGATGTCCAAATGTACATCTCGAAAAACACAGCCCAGCCTCGACCCGCCGAGCCCAAAGCTGAGGTCAACCCTGATCATGTGGCTGTCAGTACCCTTTCGGGCGGCGAACTAAAGAGGCTTTTACTAAAAATTCTTTTTATTTGATTTTGATTTTTTTTTTGCGGGGAATCCCTGAGCGTATCACGCTAGTTCCGCACACTCAGTCGCACTCAATCCGGAATGTGGAATGTAGCTGCTTGGTCTGAGTATCCATTTTTTGACTGAGCTAGCGCCGCTGACTTCGACCGTCTGGTGATCATTTGGTGCGGTTTGTTGCCTGGGCCTAAACATCGCCCAGTGGGAAGCATATTATTTATGGAGCCTCTTCCAGCACTCGTTTCGTAGACAAGTCACTTTTCTTTTTCTTAAAGCTCCTTCTTCCCCCTTTCCATTCTCTCCTTTAAATACTATCATTGTGATCTATCAAACAGACCGAAGTCATATATATATCCAGCTCAAAAATAAGGGTATATACGTGGAACGGTTGCCGCATGGGAAAAGAATGACAGTCTTCTCGCTGTTGACACTTTCTATCCTCGCCCTACTGGTCGTGGTGCGATATCGAAAGGAAATCCTCAATTGGCCTGTGACGGTCCTAACGGGCAAAAGATTATTCGCAAATGACGCCGCCGATGGCCCATCCAATGTCAAGCGCCTGGCGCCGTATCCGGCGCAGCCCATCCGAGGCAGAAAACAATATCGTGTCATGATGGATATTCGCAAGCTGGACTCACAAAATTGGCTCACACTCGACAAGAACTACATGGAAGAGCATCGTGTACGCGATAATTTGCTGCGCGAAAAAAGAGAGCAAGTCTTAAGATGCCTGCCCGAATCAGTCGAGGCCTGCCAGGAGGCACTGGAGGAAGTGTCCAAGTTTCTGTGCCAGCGATTTCCAAACATGTTTCAAGCCAGCTCTCAAAGCAACCAAAACTTCATTGAAAACTGCATGACTGGAGAGAAATTTAACATAAATGGAACATCCTGTAGTGGGATCGACACCGACACCCTGGAAGCGGCTGTGCGGCTCACAATGGAGGATTTAAGTATCTTGATGCTGAACGAGGAGGGCGAGTACTATTTGTGAGTGGTCTGTTGTCCAGTCGCTACTATATATTTTCTGACCCGTTCATAGAGCGGCCAGTGCCAGTCTGTTTCCTACAGGGTGGACAGTCCAGGAGCGCATCGGATGGACGATTTCCCGACTTCACGAGCCTGTACCATTGTGGCATCAGCACGTTGCCAACTCCGTCAGCAAGTGAGAGATAGTCTTGAATTCGGTGCTCGATAACAATGTATTAACAAAATGTGCAGGTTTTTGGCTCGTCTCACGCCAACTTCGCCCATGGAGCGCTCGAATTATTTCGTGGAGATCAAACGGCCCGATGAAGACCTGGTTGAGATCTTGTACCGACCCGGATCTCTATGTGAAAAAGAATTGAGTAACCCATTGCCGGAGGAGATTATTATTCGGCGAGAGAGACAGACTTTCCGCCGATTGCCTCGTACCGGTGCCATTGTCTTTGGCGTGAAGACGTATCTCACTACGCTGGACCAACTTCCAATGCAGGAGTTGGAAAACCTCGTCACAGAGATGAAGAGCTGGCCCGAGCATGTGAGCGAGTACAAAGGCAAGAACGTTTGGAGTGGGAAAGTCTTGGAATTTTACAACAAGCGGATGGCTACCGGTCATGCTGATGTGAAGGAGAAGTTTGAAGTTTGAGGTCACGATGGGGCGATGAATGAACGCGATTTGATGACCTTCCGTGTTTTGCTTTTTTTTGCGTTTCTATCCTGTCTAACATCTCATGTCTTACTTCCTGGGCGTTTTTCATCTCATAAACTGGGCGGCTGTCTGAACATTTTTCTTGTTTTGCTATTTTTTGTTCAAAAGTCTGGCACTGATTTCAGTTTTTCATTGTCCAGCGATCACTCACATACCATTTATAAGATTGACAATCCAAAATCATACTATGACTGATCGGAGCATGAGAAAGTTTTAGTAGATATCATAAAGTATAGGAGGAGCCCTTGGATTTTCAAGACGGATTTGATTGGTTGATCACTAAATGAGCCTTAACATACAAGTAGATAGTGACTCCCTATGTTGGATAGATTAAACAAAAGATGATAACAACAAATGGAACAAAAGAGGCATGTGAAAGTCTATATTGGAATATGTAAATCGAATGGAATCAGTATGGCCGAGAAGATAAAGTAACTCGGAGTCAAGGGGTATAAAGGAACAATAAGTTATATCTTCGACAGTGGCGGTTTATCTTGCTTCAAACGGACAACGCCCTATCGAAATATTAGAGTCACGATCCTTAAGATTGGAGTTCAGAATAAGCTCATACCTCTTGTGTGCATGTGGCAATTAGCACGCCATCCTTGGACCAGATCTTTTGGAGAGCTAATCCTCGCCCCTCGCCAGCCCAAGGGCTCTCCATTTCGATCAACATCCACTCATCCGCACGGAATGCTCGAGGGTTGTGGAAGTAGATTGAGTGGTCGAGGCTAACCATCATGCCGACTTCCTTCTGTTCTGTCTGGTTCTTTCCGTTGGCGGCATCGCTGAGAGCCCCCTCGAGTCGTCGTCGCAGATCGGCCGCCTCTTCCTCCTTCAGTTCCTTCAGGGCCTTGGTGATATCTTCGTTGTCGAGGTCGGAGGGGTTCTTCAGTGCCTTCAATAGTTTCTCCAGGTCGGCGGGAGACGAGAATCGCGGAATATCATGCACTCGGGCGACTGTCCCAATGAAGAAGCTATCGGTTACATAGGCGAGTGCCGAAAGATGAGCCTGAAAGCCGCCCTCTTCGGAAACATGGCCACGAGCCCGAACAAACCGCCGCATCTTCTTATCTTCGGGATTTGAGGTACGGTTCACGATACCCGCCTTCTGCGACTCAAATGGACCGCCCCCGGCATCACTCAGCGCTTTCACTGTGCCTGGGATCACCGGTTGTGGAGGGGGTACGTCTGGCTTCGGGACTGCATGGTTCAACGTTTTCACGCCACCGCTGCCCACCCGGCTGAAGCTGAGGGTCGTCGTGAAAATTGGGCGGCCGCGTTGCCGCGCTTGCACGGTTCGAGTAATGAAGCTTCGTCCGTCACGTACGCGCTCGACATGGTAAAGGATAGGGATTTCCGAATCGCCGGCTAGGACGAAGTAGCAGTGCATGCTGTGTACGGCGAAATCGGCGGGGACGGTTCGCATCGCGGCGGAGAGCGACTGGGCGATGGCGGCGCCGCCATAGATGCCTCGGGCCCCAGGAGGGTGCCAGAGTGGTCGGGTATTGGTAAAGACATCCTATCGATGGGAAGCCAGGCATTAGTGTGCTGTTGACTCTTAACTCTCCTTGGAATGGGAGGCATACGGGGCCGAGGTCCACGACGGGTGTCAGATCAAGCACATTCTCGATGGGGGCCTTGGAATGGTCCTGCGGCGGGGGATCCAGCAATGTCACGCGATTCGCCATGGTGCTGAGATGTAAAGGTAACAAGGTCAAGGAGAGAAAGAGAAAGAAAGAAGGGAATGGCGCATGTTCGGACGGCGGCGGTCTCCAACTTTAAGCGCGGGCTGAGCCGAGGTCCAGCCGTGGCATGCCTCAGGTGTCGTTTCGGGCTTCCTTTTATACTTCACATGGCTGTTTTATGCCACTCTGTACTCTCTTGTACCTCTACACGAAACATAACACTTGATATTGTATAATTTATTTCTCACACCATCGTCCGGCCGGTACTACTCCACGTCCGAGATGCAGACGGGCTCGACCAAGTCTTCTGCGGAGGCTCCATCCCGGGCAAATCCAGCCGGTAGGTGCTATGGACGAGATCTGGTGATGGCGCACTGGAATCCCTCTCTTCTAGCAAACGACGCAGCTGTTGCCGAGTCAAATCCTCGGGGTTGATTTGTAACAAAGGAGTGCCGTCCTCCGCCCGGTGGCCCTCGCTCGGGCCGTACTCGCGATATATCAAGAATGCCGAGAGTCCATAGATCACAGAAAAGGCGCTAGGAAGCCCAATCCCGACCACTCGGAGTGCATTCAGCGGGAGAAGGTTGCGACTGAGCACGTTGAAGAGAACATTGAATAAGGACAGCAGGTTGATCGCCAAGTATGGCCTGGGACATGTCAGAATGATACCCAAACAGCAAGAAAGTCTTAGGCGAGATCGAGACTGACATAAAGAGCGACCGTAGAAGAAAGATCTTCTTATTGCGCTGGAAGAAAGCGATAGCGATGGAGGCAGCATATCCCACTCCGATGAAGAATACAGCGACCACGGCCGACGCTGTTTTGTCGACTCGTAGTGTATCATCTGCGTCGCTGAACACTACAGAGAGAATCATATACCTAGCAAGTTACCTCGAGTTAGAATGGTAACCTCGGGGTCACTAGCCACCGAATACTCACCCAAGCAGCAACAAAACGCCCGATGAGGCCGTCAGTAGCCTCCAGGGCTTCGGGACGCGGTTCGCATGTGTATTGGTAGGATGTGAAGACGTGATCCCCGCATCGTCGAATGGAGTGGCTTGCATTTTCGAGTGATTATATGTATTAAGGCATGTCTCAGGTAATCATAATAGGGGTGAGCGAGCGCAACAGCCCTCAACCGGGTGGTGGGAGCGAAAGGCGTGCGTAGGTCAACGACACAAAACGAGTGCACAGGTCAGGGTTGTGAGAAGATATGAGATGAGAAAGATCGCCGGGACACCCGCAAGGGCTGTCAGGCAGATGTATGGGGCACGAGATGCAGATTTCTGACGCTGAGCCACTTCCCAGCCCTGTCTGTTTGTACCTTAGCTCAGCCCCGCCAATGGCATTGTTGCTCATTCTTGGCCCAGGCGGGATGCATGCCTCGAACTGCGGCTGAATGGTCTAAAAAGGCCTGGGCTGTGAAAAGAGAGACGCCTCGCTGGCCCGTCGGGGTTGGCGTGGAATCCTTTTCACCATAGGCAAATCATTCCATTTGCCGTCCCTCCCAGCCCCCTGCTTCTGTGCGCCCAGTTCTGCTGGTCAGTTGGCTTAACTGCATAGCCTGGTAAAATCGTAATCGTAATCTGGAGATGAATGGAGGGTTCAGGTTTGGTCTCCGCGGCGATCGTTCGCGGCCCCCACTCTCTGTCAACTTTTGTCTTGCATAGCCCTGGGGCTGAGGAACGGTACATACTTTATTTTTGTATCCACCTTTAAATCGCCCTGGCGTAGTCGACAGCTGCCTGGCTTATAGCCATGGTCGGGAAACTACTCCTAACAATAGCATCTCCAGGGGCGGTTCGTCAACTTTGCCATTTACGGTATTCAGGCTGTTCGTCGACTCTCAATGACCATACTACCCCATAGATACCATCTATTCTTTTGAACTTCACCGCCCATAAGCAGATATTTCACTCGATCGTTGACAGTATAATCTTGGAATTTACGGGCACCTTGCCACCCGATCATCATGATATGATATTCCCGTATCGCCTCCTACTATATACAAGGCAGCGATCAGGCTTTGAATGCCAGTTCAAACCTAACTAATGAGACCCCTTCTTTTCCGATATTTCGACGAACTTGCCGGTTCTGAAATTGTGAATGTCGAGATTCTCATCTGGCACCTCATAGCTGCAAAGATCAGCCGGAGATATCCTGTCAAAACGTGGTGGCGACAAACATTGATCCATTTCGAAGCCGACGGGTTTTAACAAGTTGACCCCCATTCTGTGCAAGCTCTGATGTAAAGCTGTGAAGTCAAAATAAGCCGGAATAGATGACCATGGGTGAGTGAAACACATACTCTTGTCGCTCCCCATCATTAACAAACGGTCGGAACTTTACCTACTCTCTGGTTACTGTTGTGCATGATCCAAACTCAATCTTGGGATAACACACTAGATACTGAGGCATTTCTTTCGTGATTCGATTGGCGGTAGCAGAGGTGAGGCCTCAGCCGGCACTCGCATTCGTCCCGATATATATATCTATAAATGGAAGCTCATGTCACCATTCGGTCATAAAGTACTCGGAGGCGTGATTAGGTCATATTAGGAAATATTAGGATTTCATTTTTATTAGTATAAAAATGAACGAGTGTCAGTATTGATGACCATTCTCGAGAAGTAAACACTGCAGTGCTTAACCATAGTTCAGCATACAACACGGTCTTGGCCATATCCGCGCAACCATCCACCCGCCCTGTGTTGTTTCAGCCTCTCTTCCCCAGGTCACATATTAGTCCTTCAAGTTCCTGTTGGACACGCCAAGAATGCTTGGGTTCTTCAGACTTTTGATGGATCGTGTAAGTATGTCACTCTGGTAAAGGTGGCATCGCCAGAGCGGTTCTTGTCCGCGAGTGCTTGGGGTATCGGGTATCTGGATTTTGAGTGGATCTGCCGGGCTAGAATTGATCATTCACATTACCCAAATTGATGACCAAAGTCTTCAATACTAGTGCGAGATTAAAACAAGAAAATGCCCGACCAATTTTCGACTTTCATTTTGTCTCTGCGTACTCGAGACGTATGCTACGTAGGCAATTGCCGACCCGCCTGCCGCGAAACCTGTTATCAAATAGCATCATACATAGATTTTCAAGCAGCATGAAAGCCTATTTCGTATTACCTCGCAAATCCCCGACCGTCAGTAGTCGTGTGGGTAGGCATGGGGAGAATCGGATAGTGAACAGTTGAACCGGGTCTCAAAATCGGGTGGCTTCCGATGCTTCTGTGAAGGCGGAAGAGGAGGGCCGCGTAGCGGAAGACCAAAGCCGCACTTGATTCAATAAAGTTCAAAGTTCAATGGGGACAAACTTTAATTACCCCGGGGTTACCCCAGGATATGGGGATCTGGACCACAGATCTGCCGACCTCTCTTCCGATATAATTTCAAGCGTTTGGATCTGCGCAAGAGACTTAAAAAGGGCCAGCGGAATGCCTAACCCACATTTCTGACTTTCTGAAGTCAACCCAAAATCCGGGGATCTACATCATCGATATGCCGACCTGTCTTCCGATAAATGTTCGCTCTTTGCAGGTGAAAACGATGATCCAAGTCTACAGCTTTCCAGCTATAAAGAGGCACCAGGGCCCGGGTAAACCAAGCTTGGAAAGTGTATAGTATATACACCCTGAACTCGTTATTTTCATTACTTCTATCTTACGACATAGGACCCTCCTGTCTGCTCCTATAGAGACAAGACTACGCCCGTTTACAAAATGGACGGCGAAATTACTCGCGGGGACTCCAAGTTCCCCCATTACGATATGGGCAACATGCCTCGATTGACTCAGGTCCCTACCTCTGTCACTCTTTCTGCTGAGCAGTTTGAAAAGCTCTATCTGAGTCCCATGATGCACCGTCAGTCAGCCCTGACAAAGAATCTGGGAAATCCAACACCACTGTACGCAATATTGGCTTAGTCAACCAAGAGACAAAGAAGCTAATGTGCAATTCTAGGGGACTTGGAGCTTTTGTACTCACAGCTAGTCCCCTTTCTTGCTGCTTGATGGCATGGAGAGGTGCGGGTGGAGGAGGTGCTGCGTTCACGTAAGAGGAATTATTGTCAATGAATCAACTGCTCCCTATCTGACCTAATACAGCGGCGTTATGGTCCTGTTTGGAGGCTTATTGCTGGTACTCTCGAGTATCCTAGAATTCGTTATTGGAAATACTTTTTCTTCCGTCGCGTTCGGACATCTAGGTAGGCTCTGCCTCGAAAATGAGATAGTCGCCGTGTATATTAACATTCCCCAGGTGCATTCTGTCTGGCTTTTGGCGCAAGCTTAACACCCGCATTCAATTCCGCAGGTATGTTCAAGTGCTCTGCTTTACTGTTGCAGATTCTAATTTCATCTTTCAATAGCCCCTTACTCCCCATCGACAACCAACACCCTAGCAGGGCTTCACAGCCCTGGCTTTGTTAATACATTTGGTATGTTAATTTGTGAGGGCTATACTACCCCTTCTATTTGCTCATAATTTATCCGCAGCGTTTTTCTTTCTTTTCATGGCATTGTTAATGCTTATCTATACCATATGTGCAACGCGCACGAACGTGGTTTATGTTACTATTTTCACCTCCTTGATTTTGGTTTTCTCCCTTCTCGCTGCCGCTTATTGGCAACTCGGCCAGGAGAATGAGGTACTCGGAAACCGATTGACAGTGGTAAGTCCGTCTTGTTATTATAGTTGAAGCTTTCAATTATATAAAAATCATGGTATTTAACGTTGCAATTTATAGGGAAGCGGCGCTGCTCTATTCCTGGCTAGTATGCTTGGTTTCTACTTATTGCTCGCACAATTACTTGACTCTGTCAACTTTCCTCTGTCATTGCCGATCGGAGATCTGAGTTGGGTATGGAACCGTCTGAAGAACCAGTAAGTCTCATTGTTCGATCAAGAATCTAAAGGCATTTTCTCACCTTGAATCGATTATAGGAGCCAACAAGACATAGAATCCGGTTCTGAAGTCAATAACAAGGAATAATCAGGACAGGTGCAGTTGTTTCCATAGGGTGAGAGAGTGTTATCGGCCGTTCCCCCAGGGGCAACTTTTGTATTTCTCATGGACAACGTCACCAACGATCCGAGTTAACGCCGACTCAACATTGGGGCACTTACAAATGGATACCCCCTTCCGTATACAGTAAGGGCTCGTCACTGTACCACCTACTCTGTATGACAATTCTACTTTTTTTTCACTAGTATTAAATAGCTTTACCATTTGATTTTCAAAGAATGGTTAATGATAACAATTGAATGGAAAAATGCGAATCTCTATTGAAGACGCGAATTTAATGTGGCTTTTTAAGTGGTTTTTTTCACTCGAATGCATAGATCCCATAATATTCTCTGTTTTCCAATCAGTCATATTTCTATGCTAGGTCGTTCTCCGCAACATCCCTCTTAAGAAGTGAAGACTTGCCAAGAACGTAATCCCAGTGCCAAGCCCCTGACATATTAATCCATAAGCAGATGTAAGCAGGGACTGCGGGACTGCAATTTCAAACCCTCCGCTTAATCGACTTTCTACTTGCTCGGACTAGCTTTTTTACGATCTAGTCGATAGTATCTAGTGCTCGTAAATAGATCTGCCGAGACTATGGCGTACAGCGGTGAACTGGCGCAGAGATCTCTTCTGCAGAAGGGCGTAGTGCAACGCCGACCCTGGATCTGATTCTAATTAAGGCACAAGTGGGGTATATGGCTCAAAACAAATAATTCCTATTGCTGGGTAATTCCCCCGATCTCGGCTACAGACCGACCAGAGACCGCCATTAGCTCAACATTCGGGTTGACGTGCATGCTGACAGAATCCTTAGCTTGTAGTTGGTAAGACACTAATTACGCTAAAATCGAGCCCTGCAGTGGACAGGTTCGGTTGGGAATGCTGGGCCGACAGAAAGTGCTGCCTTTTGGCATCACCACGATATCTCATGCATTCCGTATCTATTGTGGCTTACTTCGTGGTGTGAAATTGGGGGGGAAAGAAGTCACAGTCTGTTCCTCAACTGGTCCTTGTTGATTAATAGCAATAAATCGGATGACTATATTGCATAACATGGAAAAATAAATGGTTGTTTTGCAACAAGGATATTTATGAATCGCCTACAAATCTGCATTTTTGAGCTATTAAGCAACATTCAAGGCATTGATAAGAAGGTTCGTTCAACCTTTAGGAGATAATTCGAGCGGCCGGATTAGGAAAATGGCTTTGGGTATTTCCAATTGCTTGCTCAGGGTATTCTAGCGGTTCCTAATTCGAAACACGTGCAATCGCCACACCACTTCATCTGCAAGCCACGACTGCCGTGCACTCAGAAGGCACGAACCAAATACAATATCACGCACCGAAAATCAGCACTAAGCTGCTCGCCTATTACCAACTGCTTGGTCAATATTATGGATCCCTATCGGGGTTGGACTATCGTGGTTTGTATAGAATCAAAACCCCAAGGGCAAGTATAAAAAGGATGTTCTACCCCGAAGAAAATACCATGATCAGAGCCAGAGATCCGCATCAAAACCCCTTCCTTCTATTTTCTCCGAATATTTCTCCAAAATGCGTTTCGCAAGTTCCATCCAAACTGCCTTCTTGCTGGCCATTTCTGTCCCCGTCCTGGCCTGGAACAGACTTGACAAGGACAATGCTGTAAGTTTCTACCGTCCCAAATAAAATAAACCCTCGCTAATAGCCCCCAGGCTCTGCTGGTGATTGACCACCAAGTTGGTCTATCTCAAGTCGTCCGTGACTTCAGCACAAATGATTTCCGCAACAACATGCTGGGCCACGCCGCTCTGGGAAATGTCTTCAACTTGCCAACCGTTCTGACTACCTCCTCTGACGCAGGACCTAACGGCCTCATGATCAAGGAGATTATGGAAATGCACCCTAACGCTACCTTCGTCCGTCGCCAGGGTGAGGTCAATGCGTGGGACAATGCCGAATTCCGGGCTGCCGTCAAGGCTACTGGCAAGAAGCAGTTGATTATTGGTGGAATTGTGACTGAAGTTTGTAAGTTCTCTCCATACTACGCTCTAGGCAACCTATATCTAGGCGTTATCTTGATATATACTAACTCTTCAGGCACTGCATTCCTGGCTCTTTCTCTGATCGATGAGGGCTACGAGGTGTACGCCAACACGGATGCTAGCGGTACTTTTGACACCCGTCTTGCAGAGGATGCGAATCGCCGCATGGAGCGAGCTGGTGTTACCCTTATGGGTATGTTCGCTATTGCCTGTGATCTGATGCGGGACTGGAGAAAGACCCCTGGTCTCACTGAGCTGCTCCCTTTCCTTGATAAGTGAGTCCTCCCGGCTGTTTTACTGGTAGATAGATCATTTGCTAATCCACCGAACCCGCCGCATAGGTACCAATTTGCCTATGGCCTTGTTGCTCGTCACCACGCTGGGGCTCTTCAAAACGGTACCTTGGCTAGTGTTGAGCTGGGTCTAATTTAAGAGTCAACCATGTGTTGAGCGCTGGACAATGAACTAATATTGACCACTGGAAAGAGCGGGGTGTTGAGAGATGGTTTGAGGTGTGAATAGGAAGAGAAGATGCAGATATACGGATATATATCGAGTCAAGAGTGTTTCAACTTGATTTTGATTGACCAGTACGTGGCGGTCTTATGAAGTAGATTCTGCAATGTTACATATCTTGAAGTATTGAAGTATGTCCAGAGTATGGATGTAATATTTACGTGCTAAACATAATAAAATATTGACGTAGAAGTGTGATTGGGTTCGCATTCAGCGAAATGATGAGGCCTTTTAGGCGGGTATCCTTGAGGTCGTATACGCGTGTGGATGTCCAGACGCCAAGCTATTCCTTAGAGGATGCCCTGGCCGCTGATAAAACAGCTCGACAGGGGGCCAGAACTCAGGAGGCTGGGTCGAAGCTAAACATCACTAAGATGAAGAACGAGTCTCTTGTCTATTATCACCTGGTAAAAGATGAATGGGGCCAGTGGCGAAGGAAATCCATCTCCATTTGCAAGTAGGTGCAAAGGATGTTTAGATAATACTGGCAATAGTCATGCGAGAATGTGCCGAGTTCGACTGTCTATCCTCGCTTGGAATCGAAGGTCCGGGTTGGAGCATCGTGGCATCTTGCTTTGGTTCCATATTGACATCCCGACCGTCGGTATCCATATGCTGTTGCATGTGCTGCTGTGGATGATAGTGTCTGATCTGTATCTCGTTCTGTTCCTGCTGCCGCTTTTCCTGCAACTGTTGTCCAAGACGTTGCTGTTGCTCACGCTGAAGCTGCAGTTGTCGCTGTTTCTCGCTTGATAAGAACTGAACTGTTTGCTCGATCCAATCCCAGCCCGGCCACTCCTTTTCAGGCTCTGGTGGCGAATGGGCGTTTGATGTCGAAGACATAGCTTCTAGCTGTGAGCCGGTTTCGCTGCCCTGCCAGACCCAACTACCATCGCTAGTGCCTTGCATATCGCCAGAAACATAAGCGATCATCTCTTCGTCTTGCGTCAGAGAGACATCACCCCGTTGGAGGCGGTCAAGCAAAAGCTGAAGGAAAAATGCTAGATAGCGTCCACATGAGGCATTGACGGCGCGGTCGTCCCCAACGGCAGCGCTAGCCTGTACGCAGGCAAGTGCAGGTCCAAATTCCTGCTGGAAAAGAAGGAAGAGCGTACTTCGCCAGATGTGCATACAAAGGAGTGTTCCTGCGGCGGAGGCGAATAGGGTGCGCCAGTCTGCACCAGTGTGGGATCGCATACAGCGAGAGATTATGTGAGCGGTGTCGATAGCTACCGAGATACAGCGGTCCATTGCCAATGTACGGACTGCGGGCGGGCAGTAGGGTGAGATATTATGACGGTAGAGGAGGAGGCGCGCGTTCTGGAGGTAAATGGCTGGGGCCAAAGATCGAGGGTCGAGGTCGCGGTCGCTGTTCGGCTGGAGATGGGGAGGAAATATGGCAAGGCATGTGCTGAAGTGTCGTTCAAACGTCTCGAGAGTCGCCGGGCTAAGAGTTGACCATCGTAGGGTCCGAGTGAGTTGACCCAGGGAGCGAACAACGTGGATTGTGGCGAGTAATGGAGTAGTCTGCTGACCCTCGGGGCTAGCACCTCCTTCCGTGATATACTGGTCATCCACCGGGCAAGGAAGATCGGTCTCGCAATCCTGGTCATTGATCAAAACGGGTTTCCCCATTTCGAGAGCCAGTAGTCTAACAGGTGAGTGGTCTGTAAGAGAGCATGGCGGAGGAATAACACAACCTACCTATCCCAGGTATATAATCCCCACCATAAGCGTTTGCGCATCTCGCCTTCGACGGCCGACCATGGTCCGGATTCAATATGCAGTCCAATCTCTTGGGCCACGCGTACTGCAGAGCCTATCCACACCCAGCTCGCTGATTTTGAGTTGATCTCGTAGAGGAAAATGCTAGCCAACAAAGCGGCCCGCGCTCGGTCGAGGTTAAAGTTGTCCTGCCAGACGTCGATAATGCTGCACGATATGCGCACGTATTCCTTTCCTTTCTTCTCGCGATTCGACACAACGGTATGGATAGCACCGCACGCGAAAACAGCGAAAAGTACGGCCGCCCATTCGCTCGACACTCCGACTAGAGTGCCCTCATGGTAAATCTTTTCATATTCAGCTGTGAAGGTAGGCCAATGCAAGACGGGCAACACTGAATGGATACAGTTGAAGTATTGGGCTAAGAGATGGTCTGCGAGATCCTTCGATGGTAAATTCGGAGCATCGCTGCCAACGAACGATTGTGATCCCGGCTGCTGGTATGGCGTAGGCTCTTTTAAGATACCTTGTCCATGCTTTCGAAGGTTCGAGCGTACTCCAGATAGATCCTGTGCGACGGGTGGTCTCGGCCTGCGTGCCGGTTTGTAGTCGATCTCTGGGAGTCTAATGACGGGCTGCGGACTGGCGTCGTCAATTTCAGTCGTACTATGTTCAGGGCGCATTCGCTCCGACCTCAAACGGTCCAACTGGTTCTTCTGTTGCACCACTTGCTTCTCTAGGTCCTGGACCTGCTTGATAGTCGACATGCGGCGGTTGGTATCCTTCGTGAACAGGCACCGAACTTTCCGGTTTAAACATTCGGTGCAATTCGCCGTGTCCGATGCATCACACTTCACTTTGCGCTCGCGACATGCATCGCAACTCGGGTCTTTCCTTCGTTGGCGATATGCTCGCTTTTGCTGCGCCTGCGAATGATGCCCGATCGGGCTCGTCTGGAAAAGACTAGGACCCCCAGAAATCGATCCCATCGGAGGCACATCGGGCAACCCACCGCTCTCTGCGGGGGATCCCGAGCCTGACTCGTAGAATCGGGAATACGGGGACGTCGAAGGAGCCGGGACTGCTCCGGAGATGGGTCCCGGCACCGGCACCGGGGCGCTCGTCAGCTGCTGATGCGGCGGAGGACCGTGAGGCATGGGTTGCAAGAGATGAGCCATTTGCATTCCACTGCCCGGTCTACTCGGCGGGGCGGAAAGCATCCTCGAGGCTGGTGGGAATGCGCCCGATGTCACGGACTGCACTGGTGGTAACTCGAGCGAGCTACTCGAGCTACTCACCAATGGTGGACGAAATGGAGAGGGCTGCATTTCGGAGAGTGGTCTCGGGGGAGACAATCATCCGTAAAAGGCTGCAAACCGTCAAAGGAGGGGATGGCTTTCTAAAGTAAAACCAACAACACGATCCGGGGGAACGGGTAAGTAGCGCGAATCAAGGACCATAGAAGCAGCAATAGGTCGCGAGAAAGGGAAGAACTTCCAACACAAGTAGCCAGTGACACTGCAAGCGCTATCGCCTGACACAGCCGATTCGCTTGTGAACCAACCACTAACACAGAACGTTGGTCATTTGCGAATGGTGGATGAAGCCATTGTCGGGGAAAATGGGACGACGAGCGGACAGGATTGGTTGGGAGTGGGAGGGGGGGGGCGAATAAACGCTGGAGAGGGAGCAAAGAGATCCGAATGGGAATAGAATAGAATAGAGTAAATAAAATAAGAAAATAAGAAAAAAGGGCCGCCACGTCTACAGACGCAAGTCAAAACGGATCGTGGAGATGCAAATGCCGAGGTTGGGGCACCGTTCAAGGCACGAATGAAGATCTAGGAATCCTGTGAAGAGCAGAAAGCCAGATCGACCAAGGTCCGCACCTCGAACTTCGAACTGACAGAATTGACGGTGTCGACAAGGAACAACAAAAGGAGGAAAAGGGAAAAAGGAAAAAAGAGAGAATGGGTGAAGGAACTAGATCGACACGGTCAAGCGCGACGATTCAATTGCGATCACCGTTCCCATGGGCTCCATCAGGGTCCTGGCGTCCACAGATCGCGGAGGACTGGTGGCGGACTGAACTTAGGAATCTTCAGCCGAAATGACATCTGGTTAAGCCCGGGCCTGGCCCGAGGCGCTAGGTCGACATCGCGGGTCATGGACTGCGCCCCTGTTGGCCTGTTGGGTTTGGGGGGGGGAAGGGGAGGGAGGCCCGGCGAGGGCTCTAGCGAGAGCTAGCTAGGATGCTCCTGTTTACTGGACTCCTGCGAACGCCGAGATCAGACCTCCCAAGGAATCCCGAGATCGGCTGGTGGATGGAGAATATGAAGCACTTGAGCGGCGTTGAGGATGTTGGATGGGCCAGTGACAGGGACTGGAGTCAACTCGCCGATGTCCACCCCGACCCACCACCGGGAAGCCTGGTATTTGGCAAACCTTGTCTCGATCCAGAGACGAGTGGTGCGCGCTGTTCTATTCACCTTGAACCACTAAACCGGGGACAGTTAGGGAGGAGCCAGAGGTCTGTCTTGTCGGCAGAGTTAGCGGGGGCCCACTTGGTCCGAGAGCGCATCCCCTGTCGTGACAGTGCCGGATCGTCCAGGAGAAGATCGTCGAGGGCGTCGAGGTGAAAGAGAATCGTTCTGCAGTCCGAGTATAGACAGGGATGATGCTGATGGGCTGCCTTTTTTTATTTTCTGTTTTCTCTCGTTGCACTCTCGAATTATAACGTCTGCATATACTTCCCATCCTACCCTACCCGCCTTTCTCGATAATGATATCAACTAGCCACAAATACTCTGTATATACAACCTAGTTCACCAATGTTAATTCAAACAGAGTTAGGCAACCCCGGCACGAGCCCCCCCTCTCGCAACCCAAAGTTGACTGTGGTATGTGGGATGAAGATCTCGGCGCCCGCCGTGCCGTGCCTTTTTTTTTCTCCCATTTCCCATTTCCACTTTTCTTTTTTTTTTTTTGGTTTCGTGTTTTTTTTTTTTTTTTTGCCTTTTGCCTTTTGCCCATTTCCCCTCCCAACCGCCCCCGTTTCATTTTCTGCACTGTGGATGATCGACTCGGAAGTCGTGCACCGGGACCACATGGGAACGCCGGTTGCTGACCCGGTGGGACCGTGTGGCAACACGTCTTCTTTAAAGCCAATCTTTGCTTGTTTGGTGCAGGCGATGCCTGCCGAGCCCGTCGTCGCCTATCGCTGGCTGCGTGTTCGGTGGGTTGGGGGCGCAAACCCCCGAGAGGAGGGCCAACAAAAAAGAAACGTAGTCCAGCGTCGTGACAGCGTCCGACCGCTGGTTAGTCCGAGTTTTATCCGAGAATTAACGGTTGATCGTTCACAGGCTTGCTCCATCTAGGCTCCGCAAAAGGAGATGACTTGACGAGGATCACTCTCCAAGGCTACGTGGATGTGGAACATCCACGCGAGACCGCGAGACCGCGGCCGGTGGAAATTGAGCCGTCGAGCAACAGCCATCAACCATGCACAGGAGGATAAGCCATATCCACTCCAAATCCACCAGGACGAGGGACGAGGCGTCAACCCGCCTCGGAGAATGTCTCCATGGCCAGTATTCTCGCGCCCTCTTTCCCATGGGTCTGGGTCTTTGTCGGATCACAGCCCAACGTGCACTTGCGATGCACGAAGCACGGCCGACTTCAGCCGCCCTCCTTGTTTGGCTACATCTCCGGTCTGATCCTGCTACTTTCGCCCTTCTCCACCGCTAGCAACCGGAGCATCTGGTCCATCATGCGTTGCACAGTCCTGCATCCATGCTCGGTGCCCTTGGCCCGCGCGGGTCATCCACCCATCCACTTAATAGATGTACTGTGGACGATGGACGATGTACGATGTACTGTGCCAATCATGATATGACCTGGGATCGTCGACTCAATCCTTCCCCGCACCCTTCGCTTAGGCGATAAGACCAGCCCCGGATGCCCTCAAGTTGAAACCAGCCCTGCTGCGTCTCATCGTATTGCGCCATCGGGATGATCCATGCGCAGCCCATGCCAAACCGTATCAGAAATCGGCCCCTGCCTCAGCTCAGCTCAGCTCAGCTGAACTGCTACTGTTACTGCTACTGCACCAGTTGCTGTTCCTGATCCTGCTGGCATGCTGCGGCATGCATAAGCTTACCCAGCGGGTGCGCCCTCGGTTCGTGCCGTCGGCAGCAGCTGCGAGCTGCGAGCTACGAGATGAGGCTGGCTCCTGCGTGATGCTCCTTTGGTCTCCACTCCCCAATGCATGCATCCTCTCGCATGGACCGCGAGCTCGGCGGGAAATCCAGCCTCTAATGCCCTCCCTCCCCGCTTTCTGTAGAACGGACAGGGCAAGGTCCTCGTATGTTGGCATTGGATGATCGCCTCCGCCATCCCTGTTCATCCTGGTTATCGCACTGAACCTCTGCACGATCGTAAACCATGCCACATCTTGGCACAAAAACTTGTTCTCGTCGAGCTGAAGCCGTACACCGCTCACCACCACGAGGTCGATGTCCTCTGTAAAGTGGAAGTGGAAATGGAAAATGGAAATGGAAATGGACGGGAAATGCGTCAGGCCCACTTCTAAGAATAGGATGTTAGGGCAGCGCAACGCTCGGCCGAACGATCAGATCACTGGCGAAAACGAAAATATCTCGTCACACGCTGTTTTCCACAGCCATCGTCTCTTCAGGCGGACTCATTTCGCTTAAGGATGATAGACTGCACACTCGTGTTTGGTTCTCGTCGAGTCTATTTCCCCGCCCCACAGCGGATCAACGAACCGAGAGTAATGAAACATTTCCGGCCAGCAACCGAGGCTTTCCGATTTGCCTGTTTGGGTCTGCTGGGGCTGGACGCCCCTTTCTATCTGAGACCGGAGTCCTCCGTGTGCTAAATCGCGGGAGTCTCAGATTAAACGATTGCTTGGCTTGGGGATGACGTTTGAGATCGGTCGGGGCGCACCGAGCTTTGCGTTTATTCTGTCGTCGCTTGATTTGATCGATTCCGATAGATAAACTCACCTCGATTTTGGCGGCCCTTTTGGGGGCCCCATTGGTTCCCATTCGTACTATTGTCGCCATTATGGACCGCATATCCGCGCGATTCAACCTTTTGAGTTTGGGGCTTGCGGTCGGAGTGGGATTGCATTGACCCACTGTAACGTTTACGTCTTAGGTTTAGTTAGACCCCTTTCACGCCGGGGAAGAGTTGCATTTTGTAGATTAAATTGACTCGTGATCGATGGGTTTGACGCTAGCTGAAGTTAATCACCCTCGTAGCAGATGTTGAATTCAGCACACCCCGGCTAGAATCATGTTGCTGGCACACACCTTCACATGACCACTACGCTTATAATTGATTAACCCGTTTTCCAAATTATCAATGGATACAGAGTATGTAGGGATGACCTGGTCATTGTGGAGACCGAGTGAGACTATCCCCCGGCTGGCCAGCCGAACATGCAGGTCAACCTCGCGATTTTGCAGCCACGATTCTCTGGGCATCGTGACCACGAACCCACTGGCACTTCCATATCAACGCTTCACAGTGGCCATCAAATATTTTTCCGCTTGGCATACTACGCTATTAAGCATGTCGCTAACCAGAATGAACACCTATGGTCTGCATATGACTACCGCACATCGTCGGCCTGGTCAGACTCGGCTGTAGGCGACAACGATTCCGGGCTAGTCCGATCAATATCTCTTGGATTATATTTTGTCATGAGCCCGAGGCGGTGTGTCGTTTTTCTGCACTTGAATAGCTGAGTGAAATATGTCGCGAATGAAGCGGGTCTCGGAGCCAGCAAGAGATATCGTACAGGAGAGGTGTAGAGGCTTCAAATGAGCTTTCCATTGGTTCGGTCTGGAAAGGTAGTATGGGGGTGAACATCCCTCTATCGAGCGTAGCTGAGGCATTAGTTACCCACTGGCAGCGGCGGCAAATAATTTGAAGGTGCTACTAGTATGGAAATATACATCTGCTCTGAATAAAAAAGAATGACTGGGAGGCTAAACTAGGCGACGAAAGTATATTGAATCACAACTCTTGTGATAGTCTTTCGGTGGAAAATTGCCACAGTCCAGCATATTCGAGACTTGATCACATTTACATCACCTCGTCTTCGAGGATTCATATTATGTCGCCAGTTTTGCCTCCAGAAATGACGAGCCCAACAGAACTTATTGACTTAGTATCTCTATGTGGGTCCTGATGAACCACATCCAATGCGCTGATAGCTCAGGGGTTAGAGCGAGGGTTAGTCATCAATTACACGTGCTCCGTCACCAACACAAACTAACAAATTCGATAGATTTGCAGTGTCCTAGGTCGGGCGTTCAAATCGCCCTCGGCGCTTTCTCTTTTTCTCTTTTCTTTTTGCTTTCCCTATTTTCCTTTCATTTTTCCTTTTTCTATTTCTTTCCTTTATTCTCTGCTTGACCCCCATAGTGAGAGAACCGCGTTACAAGAAGGGGGTGGGGTTCTGACTACAGTTAAATACTATATTAAATTAAATAAGTGCATCCAGCCTCCCGCGTTATGGAAATATAAAGCAAAAGATAAGATTACTAACTACCGTATGTGCGCTGACTCCGCACGCAGTCTACATGGGCAGCCTATCCTAGGATGCGTAGTGTTCCTACTTTGGACCTGCAAGAGGAGTTCAGAGAGCCTCGATGGCAGATGATCTAAACAATCGCGAGAGGTGTACCCGGACAAATCATGTTGACCTGCATCAGGTAGTTCCTAGGCACTATACGAAGTACAGTTACCCCATGCAAAAATGTTGATCGACCCCGTAATCGAACTTTTAGTTCTCTCCCCAGCTGACGTTTCAGCCGTCTATTGTGTGTTTAATTCAAATTGAAGCTTGGTATGGGTCTTGATAGATCCGCCATTGGGATGCTCGTCGTTTTTTTCTAAATGTAGCGTGATAACAACCAGCGTGCCATCAACCGCCGCGTATACTCATACAGATTGTTTAGCAGAGGCTTTCTGCATATGTGACTCCAAGATCGGCTTTCTGTTTCTAGAAAATGGAATAAAGGTTCATTGTATACTAACCTGTGTCGTCCATACAGCCCGTTTCACTCTCGGGGTCGACCGAGGCAGCCGGCAATGCTCAACTTCAACTGTAAAGGAGATGTGTGAAATTTTCTTTTGCTTTGTTTTGCTTTAAAATGTACAATACCTTCGTCCAAGGACCTAGGTGTGGTCTATGTTGGTCCAATGAACTCATCTATGCTCATTCATCCTTATAATGATCACATTCTGACATATTCAATCTATCGGATTGGGAGGGTGGATCTCTATATTCGCCGCATAACTCCATAATAAATACACCAGACTCGGGTCCTGCAGGTCCGTATACCAGGAAGAATCACTTTTGCGCCTCATACTTCTCCACAATCAGGTTGACAATCTGTGTGAGACCCTCAATCTCTTCCTCGACGGTCAATTCCAGCGCGTGGGAATCAATGCTGCACCCCACGTAGACGGGCATGGCAGTCCGCCGGGCAACAATCTTGGCCACCCGAGTTGTGTACTCGATGCTTGATGGCGAAGTGTAGATTGTCGTGGAGATGGTTGATTTGGGGGATGTGCGCTGGGGAGTTAGTTAGCTATCTATGTTGACCAAATGCCAAAGCTTGGTGGTATCAACTCACATCAGGCATGGCGTAGACAAAGCTGCCCAGCGGCTTCACCGAGCCTCCCGAGTCGCCTGGGGTAGATGTGGCTAGGAAGACGGTTGTGCAATGCCCCAAGAAGGTTAAGTGAACATGGCCGGTCGTGTGAAGGGCCTTTGGGAGAGGGAAGGAGATCTCTTGTGGCTTCAGATCGGGCGAGACCCGGGCAGTCTCGGTCGCCATTTGCGTGTCTGTGAGATCTATCTGATCTGCGTGATCTGCGCAATGAAAAGTGATGATTCAATTGGGAGAGCAGTTGAGAGTGAAGCGTGTAGTGTAGTGTAATGTAGTGTAGTGTAGTGTATGCCGTGCGGAGCAGTTGAGAAGTGGAAGTTGAACCCCCCGCGATTCAGCGGGTCCGCCAATCAACCCGCGCAGCCATTCTCTGCCCGCACACTCTTTGCTTTTCTACTTCGACGTCGACTTCGACTTCGCCAGCGGGGTTCGGAACTATGGACAACGAACAGAAAGAGGAGGAGTGGAGGGGTGACTTTGATCCTTTTGCGGACCCTGAAGAGCGCAGGGTGCTTTTTGCAGCTCTGGACTCTTTCCGGTAGGTGTGGTGGTGCCTCGGTGGTCTCATCCAAGAGGATATGGATACACTACGATGTATAGATACGATATGGACTAACATATATAGACAATATCGGCGGACAGCTCATCGCAACACGACGCATCGCCGTCGCCAGTCCTTCTACGCTTTGCCGTCGGCACACTGGCAGATGCTCTCGGAGCCACCATTTTCCATCTTAGACCACTTCAACGCCGTGGATGATGCGATCGACGCCAATGCTGAGATCGCCGATGCAATCCTAGCAATTGGTCTGGAATCCTTTGGCCTCCCCGCCAGCCCGGACAAGGCCGATCCCAACCAGAACTGGCACGACACCGCGACCGCGTCGGATGTCAACAAGGCGCACTCGACCATCCGCCAATTCTACCGCGACTGGAGTGCCGAGGGCCAAGTCGAGCGTGAGGTCTGCTACGAGCCTGTACTGCGTGACCTCAATGAGGAATTCGCGACCCGCCGTGACGCGGGTGAAGAGATTCGCGTGCTGGTGCCTGGTGCCGGACTGGGCCGCCTTGTTTTCGACCTGTGCTTAGCTGGATTTGCTGCAGAGGGCAATGAGATCTCGTACCACCAGTTGCTGGCTAGTAGCTGGGTCCTCAACCATACCGATGGACCGGGGAAGCACACGCTGCACCCGTTTGCGCTGCACTTTTCCAATTTGAAGTCGCGGGAGCAGCAGCTGCGTAGTGTGGCTATCCCGGATATTCACCCAGGCATGGCGATGCAGCAGGCAGCGACAGCAGCGAGAGGAACAGAATCAGGAACAGGAACAGCGACAGGGCCGGCTGTCGGGTCGATGTCAATGTCGGCAGCAGATTTTGTGGTGCTGTACAAGCAGCCGGACCAAGAAGAGAGCTTCGACGCAGTTGCGACGGTATTCTTCATTGATACGGCGCCCAATGTGATCCGGTACATCGAGGCGATCCGACATAGCCTCAAGCCGGATGGAGTATGGATCAATGTGGGGCCGTTGTTGTGGCATTTCGAGGATGGACAGCCTCCAGGAAATGCTAATGCTAATGCGAACGCGAATGCAAGTGCAACAGGGAATGGGAATGGCACGGACGGCATTGGAGAAGCGGGCAATGTGGAGTTGACCGAGGAAGAAGTGCTGGCATTGGTTCGTCGCATGGGGTTCAGCGTGGAGGTTGAGGCGGAGAAACGGTTCTGTGGCTACATCCAGGACAGCGACAGCATGCTCCAGAATTGGTATCGCCCGGTGCATTGGGTGGCTAGGAAGAGGCAGTCGACGACTACGGCCAGAGAAAGCCCAGAATAGAACAATGAAAGGCCACAGCCCCCATAATTTCCCATTGGTGGGGGCCAAACAAAGAGGTCCAAATAGCAGAAGATGGAGATTACCTTTCCTCCCAAGTTGTCCAGTCGAGAAGAGAGAATGTAGGATATAAAGCATAGACTAGATATAGACTAGAGGTAGATCAAAGAGCGATGCAGTAGTGTGCAATGTGCCATGTGCAATCTGCAATGTGCAACGTGCAACTATACAGACTGTTCTATACACCTCCACGGTCCACCGTGCACAGCTCAGCCTCACGATGATCCTCGCCCCTCTAGGCATTTTAGGAGTTTAGGACTTCCACGAAATTCTCTCCTGCCAGTACGGAGTACGGAGTACCTAATTCCTACCTACCACCCTAGGCTACTTGATTACCACTGCACTTGGACTACTGACGACTGCACGACACACTGGCCGGCCCCATTCTGCCCTGCTGCCGGGCTGACTGACACTCGCACATTCACTCGTATTCTCTCAGCCTTGCCCCTTCTTCCTCCTCCCCTCTTCTTCTCTCCTCCTCCTCCCTCCCCCTCCCTTCCCTTCTTCTCGCCGCACATGGACTCCATGAGCGCTCGATTTCGGTCCTTTGGCTTCAAGAAGGACAAGCGAGACAAGCACCAGCCCGCCTCACCCGCCCCCTCTCACGCCGACCCCTCCAACGGTACTTCGCCCACCTCTGCCCCCTCCCATCGCAGCTCATCCACTGCGAGTTTGCCTGTCAATCAACAGCAGCAGCAGCCGCCTCAACATCAACCACCACCACCACCACCACAACCCACTCAGCTGGGTCGTCCACCCAGTTATCCTCCCCAGCATCGCCCGACGAGTCCCATGGTTCTCGGCCAGCAACTGACCCAACATCCCGCCCCGCTTCCCAGCATGCAGCAGCAGCAGTACCAGCCCGGCGTGCCGCCACAAATGAACCCTCCTCCGGCATATGGCATGCAACCGCAACAGGGTATAGGCCTCCCTCTCCCCTCTGGTGCCGCCCCTCAATATCGCAACCCGGCCATCGAGGTCGAGGGCGCCAACCGCAGCAAGGCCCAGCTGATCGTGGGTATTGACTTCGGTACCACCTTCTCTGGTGTCGCGTTCGCCTTTGCGACCAACAATGAGGCCCGTGAGGATATCATCACAGAATGGCCCGGTGCTGGTACCCACACTAAGCAGAAGGTGAGCGCGAACTCCTCCCATTCAGCGCGTGTTCGCGTGTCGCGCGCGGTCACACTTTCGATCTCATCCCACTAACACTCTGAATAGATTCCCACCGTTCTTTACTACGACCAGTACCAAAAGGTAGTCGGCTGGGGCCCAGATATTGCCGATGCGCTGGCCCCCACAGGATATCCCAAGCCAGGCGTGCAGAAGGTGGAATGGTTCAAACTCCAGCTGATGCTTTCCGGAAACACCTACATCGATCCCATCAACCTGCCCCCGCTCCCCCCGGGCAAGTCCGAAATCGATGTCGCCGCCGATTACCTCTTCAAGCTGCGCCAGGCCATGCGCGCCCAACTCCAGAAGACGCTGGGCGAGGTCTTCACTCGTGAAGAGCGCAATATTCGATACTATCTCACTGTTCCCGCCATCTGGAACGATGCCGGTAAGGCAGCCACTCGTGCGGCGGCCATCCAAGCAGGATTCTTGCGCGATGAGAATGACAACCGTCTGACTCTGGTTTCGGAGCCTGAGGCGGCGGCTCTCTTCTGTGCGAAGAGCGGTCTGCTGAATCTGAAAATCGGTGACGCCATTTTGATTGTTGACTGCGGTGGTGGTACCGTTGATTTGATCGCCTACGAGGTCGAAGAAGAATCGCCATTCAGTGTGATGGAGTGTACCACTGGATCGGGTGACTCGTGCGGTTCAACTGCGCTGAACCGGAACTTTAGCAACATCTTGCGGGCCAAAATCCGCAAGATGAAGCTCCCGGACGGCTCGCGAATTGCGGGTAAAGTCTACGCTAAGTGTATTATGGACTTTGAGAATCGGATCAAGGCGGACTTCCGCAACAATGGTCAAAAATGGGCGGTGGATGTCGGCATTGAGGCCGATTTCCCAGACGCGGGTATTGAGGAGGGTTACATGATGTTCACCAACGAGGAGATCCTCCAATGCTTCGAGCCGGTGGTGAATCGTATTCTCGAGCTGGTCAGGAATCAGATCATTGCCATTCAGGCTCAGAACCGCGTGCTTCAGAACGTCCTGGTCGTCGGTGGATTCGGTGCCTCCGAGTACCTCTTCCAGCAGATCAAGCTGCACGTCCCGCCACAATACAACACCAAGGTTGTCCGGCCCATGGACTCCGTCGCCGCCATTGTCAAGGGCGCCGTTACCGCCGGTATTACCGAGCGAGTCATCACTCACCGTGTTGCCCGTCGACACTATCTCATGGCCACCCTGCAGCCGTTCAAGGAGGGATACCACCCCGAGCAGTACCGTGTGCCCAGTCTGGACGGCAGGGATCGCTGTAAGTACACCCGCCAGATCTTCGTGCAGAAAGGCGAACGTGTCAAGATCGGAGAGCCCGTCAAGGTCAGCTTCTTCCGCCAGGTGGCACCAGGCGCCACCCTCATGTACGAAGATGTGCTATACGCTTGCGATGAGGATGTCTGCCCCGAGTATACCAAGGATCCTCGTGAGTACCACTACCTAACCCCCTAACTGTATCTCTGACTAACCCCACCCAGGCATCAAGGAGGTCGTCACCCTCACCTCGGACCTGTCTCGCAAGAATCTGGAGACTGACTTCGAACGCATGGACACGCCCCAGGGTATCTTCTACCGAGTATACTTTGACATCTACCTCACCCTGGACGGCAGTGAATTCAGCGCCGAACTGGTCTGCCAGAACGAGATCATGGGCCGCTGCCGCGCCAAGTTCCGGTAAACGACTCGCCAAACCCTCCGTCCGCAAAAAAACCCTCCCCCCGCAACCCCCTCCTAACGAAATAGGAGGAAATGCGACTGAATTTCGCGAGCTCTGAGCCGTACATACTCCATTCCGGTTCTTATAAAACATGACATGGCTCTCGCGCACTGGAGCGGGATCCGATCCGCACTGGCGGGATCATGCCCGACCTTTCTTTGCTTTCTTTCGGCCCTCCCTCCTTTTGGCCAGCACTGCACTGGAGAATCGGCGTTGTTCTGACGACTCGTGTTGCAATATTTCCCTTCCCTACATATATGCCACAGCGTTGGATTTGTGATATCTGGTGGATTGTCTTTCTTCTATTCTCTGGTCTTCTTAGATACCTCTTACTTACTTGATTGAATGAATTATGAGCTGTGGTTGGTTGTTTCAATTGCATGGTCTTTCGGAAGGTTGTCTTAACATATTAGTAGTCTAGAGTGGAATGTGCTCTCGGCCAGTCTTCATAGAAAGGAAGTGAAGAAAGTGCCCACAAACAAGACCGACGAACCGACAGATATAATGTACAAATAACCCGCACGCATGCTAGAAGCAGTATTGAACACCGGAGAAGAACTTGAACTGCTGGGACTCGCCGTCCGCGAAGCAGTTCCCACCGAAACCGAGGCAGACACCGACGAAGACATCTTCGAGCTGGACTTAGCCCTAGACCCAGACTCGCCCTCCAAATCAATACTCCCCATAGAACCAGTCCGGTCATTCCACTTATAAGATGCAGCAAGGTTATAATTAACCACCCTCACATCCTTAACATACATAGTAAACGGAGCGAGAGCATACTCCGTCTCCCCACCCGCCCACTCAACCGTCCCCTGGGAATTCCCCGAATCACCACCAGCCCAGACCCCCAACCGAATATTCATAGGTGTTTGCGGGTATCGCGTGCCAGACTGAGCATCCTTGTATTTCAAGCTTCGCACTGCGATCCCATCTATAGACCAGATGATTTGCTCCGCGCTCCAGGATACCTTGTACGTGTGGAATTCGTTCGTGTTAAGGACGGTTTCCCAGGTTGCGCGGTCGTAGATGGTTACGTCGCCTTTGCCGAAGTAGTTTGTTTGGATTTTGGTTGTTTCGCTGCCGATTGTTTCCTTTATACCACTAATGTAAGTAAAGTGTACAGTGTGCTATATTATATAAGGCGGGAAGATGTTACCCAGTCTATCTCATCCAGATCGTCAGATTGTAAAACAATGCTGCTGACAATCCCCGTGCCAGGAGCTGCTTTCATCGTAATGGATACTTCGCCGAAGAAGATGTAGAACTTGGATTGGATGGTTGGCGCGTCGCCCTTTTTGTTAATCGTGAATTCGGCACCATCGGAAGTGATGGCCACCTTTCCGGCGGTTTGGGTCCATTGTGCTAGGGATGAGCTTTTGGTAAAGTCGAAGTGAGCTTTTGAGATGTTCAAGCCAGGGTTTGCTGGGCATGTTGCTGTTTGATCTGAGTATCACTCCTTATATCGGGGGATGGGTTGATGTATACCTTTGAGTGGGTTGCAGTCACTGTATGTTTGGGCCGAAACAAATGGTATAGGTCCGAGTAGGGCCGTGATGGCGTACTTGGTAAAGAGATGCATGTTGAAGGAGGATGAAAATGAAACAAAATAGAAGTTGAAGTAGTGAGCGATGAGAGCGGAGAAAAATAGATCTAAGCAGTGAACCAGGTAATGAATGACAGTGGTCGGAAGCGAAGTTGGCAAGACGAAATGTAGTGATCTAAAAAATAGAGAGTTTTTATACCAGAGAATACTCATATCCATACACTATCTCGAGAAGAACATTTTTGGCCGGTTATTTTTAGCCGGTGTGGCGGGCTGGGCAAATGACTCGCTGGAAAACGACGCTAGTTTTTATTTTGCAACCTAGAATTGATTATAGGAATACAGCATTCTTAAAGCTTTCTTCCTGTTCATCTCCCAATGTATAGGAATCTCCGTAGCGAGAAAGCTGTTTAGGCAATATTACAGTACCCGGTTATGCTTTATCCCACTTCAGCACTTAAGAACCATCCGATATTTGTGTCCGGAAACCAGTAAATGAAATAACAGGCCTTTTCTATCTCATCGATTTGAATATCCACCTAGACCTTGATTTATGTCTAGTTGGGGTACGAAGAAGCCACGCATGAAGAAGTGGTCATGCGTTTATGTGCACATGATGTACGTATGAAGAGGACCTTTCTTGAGTGAAAGGCATAGACAGAAAAAATAGTAACCAATATTAATACAACGAGCCAATGAACCACCTTTCAGATGAACTACGAAACCACTGATTTCAAGCCAAGGATCAAATAAACCCACACCGAGATATTAGTTTTGTAACCACTATCAACAAAATACAGTTTTAAATGAACAGTGATAATACAAATAAGCTTCCACAAACCCCCTTCGCTTCATCATATCCCAAACAGTAACCCTGAAAAAACCAAACTGCAAAGCATGAATCCCACCTTCGCGCTAAAATGGCCATTTGAGAGGGAAGCCGCCCCATTCGGAGAAGTAGTCGAGCTAGAAGTAGAGGTAGAGGTAGAGGTAGAGGTAGAAGTCGTCTTGGAACCTTTACCAGTAGCAGTAGCAGACGGGTAAGAGGTAGCAGTAGCAGTGGCATTAGTCGAGCCAAAGCACCAGACATCCTCCCACTCAACGCCCGCGTCGTAGAGGCAGTTGGTCAGCTCCTGGACCGACTGATCAACTGCAGGAGCATAGAGAGCGCAATCGTGGTTGTAGGCCTGAACCCCTGCGGGCTTGGCACATGTTTCGATCAGAGATTTGTATTTGGAGGAGTTCGGGATGCCGCAGGCTGCGTCTTTGACAGGGAGTTCGTATTGTGCTGTTGTTCCACATGTGGTGCTCGCTGCGGAGCTGGTGGTTGTGGTGGTTGGCATTTCGTGCGGGAGGTAATGAATTTCAGCTGGAGAGCTTCGGCGCAACGAGTCAATACATTGCAAAGGGGGTTATTGGGCTGTTATAAAGAAGTATTGGATAATGGGCTGGTTAGAATGCTAGTTGTTATTGGTTCGGGCATTTGGTGGGGCAGCCGACTATTTTAAATCGGCGTGATGATTGGAAGTTCTGGCTAGTTCGGGTTCGAGTATAGATATCTGAGACAAGCCAGTGTTACCTCGAGCACGCCAGGGCAGTCGACTGCTCCTCCGTCATTGCAAAGATGACCCGGAGAAGCGTTGGCTTGATTTTGACCACCCTTGGAAGACAGCTTCTTAATATGCAAATGGCCTTATACCTGAAGGTAGGATGATTTCGAGTTTATCAGGTACCCGACTGGTAATAAATCCCAGAAAAGAACCTGTTTAATACAAAACTTTGACCAGGCACTATGCATACAGCCACCGGGAATGACTCCGCAGCTCAGTGCATGTTATGGTCGATACTTAGCGAAACCTGATGACTTCCGCGTTGAGCTACATGTCAATTCCCACACCGCAGACTCCCTAAGATACTGGGCCTGTGTTCTTACAATATGCACTGGAGAGACCCGACTTTTCCCTTTTGTCAGGGGAATCCGCGATATTTTCGCTCTTGGTAGCGTGATCGTGAAACCCGGCCAATGCATCTGACGGAACTCTCCAGCGAGAGCACGTCGCGGATGCCAATTTGAGTGAGGATCAGCTTGGGAATATTACGTTCTAGAATTAGGCGAGGGAACTAGCTCTGGCCCATAAGCTCACGGGTGAACATTTTGACATGGCACGGACACTGAAGTAAGACGTCCAAGATCGATATTATCATACATTTGTTGCACAAAATGTCCTATAGACCATTATCATCTTCGAAAAAGGCAAAGAGATCACTGTCGGGAAGATTTATCCCCTCCAAAGAAAGCATGGGGACCTCTGAATAGTTATCGACCTCATCGAACGGAGATTGTGTAGGGTCGCCATTTCCTCTCCAGTTTGCCAATAGCGGACTGACAGTCGGGATGAATTGCGAAGCCTGTGGCTGGGGCTGGGGGTGCAAATTGCCGAGCCTCACAAGGGCAGTAGTTTCGCAATTGAACACTTCCTGGGAAAGCTTGATGAAATGCTGAAAGACTGATCGGATCTGTGCTATTGGATGACTCTTCGTTTCACCCCAGGCTAGGCAATCAGCTGTAGCCTTAAGGAGGTTGAAGTCTCCAGCGTCTGAAGTCGCGACCACATTGCAAAACAGTACGAAGTATGCGGATATAGGGTAGAAGAGCAGGGTCCTGGAAATATCGTCAGTTTTATTACGATGGTTTACCCGACACGGGTACTAACCAATGCAAGAAAGCCACGGCGCTTTGCCTTTCAGCAGAGAGACTCATTGACATTAGCGAAGACAACCCTTGGCGGGCTGATTGAAGATATGAACTGCGTGTCCCGAGAGGCTGAACCTGGCAGTCCTGGTATAATTGGAAAATCGTTGTTGAGATAGAATGGTAGGCGAATTGGAGGGCAGAGACTTCTGACTGAGCATCGAGTCCTTTCCATAGCGGAGAAGTGGATTCAATCTGGTGATATTGTCAGATCATTCAATTATTTAGCAGTGCGGTCTCTCATCTCTTACCGTTTCCATTCTTTCTTGAATTTGGCGCATTTTGACCAAAGCTTGTTCCCCAATCTCTTGAAATGGAAGACTATTAACCCCCGTCGTCCTCGATGAGCGATTCTCCAAGTATGGAAGAATAATAGCCTGCACCTTTGCAAGCTCGAGGTTTAACAGAAGATCTTCAGCCATAGGGTGATCATTGGGTAGCTCAAAGCAACCCGGGCCAAAGTCAACGTTAAATGAAGATTCTGAATGTCCCAGTTTGAACGCATAGCTCTTATTTAGCATGAAGCACCAAGCTAAGCAGTAGTACTCTTCCTCAGTGAGATAGCCACCTGTCCTCAGCTTGGTATGAAAACCAAGATCAATGCAGACCCGACAGGCAGCTCTGGTAAGCTCACAGCAAAATTTGACATCACCAGTTCCCTGATGGAGGAATACCTGTACCAAGTCAGTAGTGTCGTTTGATAGAATAATTTCATATATCTCACCCCGGAAAGAATTGCCTGTAAAAGCTTGAGCGATGAAGAAGTGACAAGAGGAATTCTTTGAAGGGCTGCTTTAGCCGTTGATCGATATTGTAGCGCGTTATGCCGAAGCTCGCTGGCAATATCGGTGTCCGTCTCCGTGTTTATAACGCAGGTCAAAAACTTATATACCATCGAATTCACACAAACAGTATAGATGGCAGATGCCGCTGATCCAAGTCTTCCTGTGTGAAGAAGTGAGAGACACATGTCCTTCACCGAAGCTTCAGAAATATATCGAAAGTAATCTTTGACGAATGGTCCAAATTTATTCCCTTTAATATCTGTTTGAATTGAATTGGTGATTAGCTCGATACAAAGTCCGGAGAATAGTCACATAGCCTTACCTCTTAACATCCATGTCAAAAGCTCAACAGAGGGAATTTTATACTGCTCTTCATTCAATTCTTCACCACGCGAGTCTTGCAATGAATCTTCAAGTGTGCCCGAAAGGTGGGTGGTAGCATACAAGGCAGACTCCAATATTTGGCGTCTGTCACCATGCAATCCATCAAAACTCTTAAGCTGAAGCAAAATAATCGCCTGTGCGTCATAAAGCGGAAGATTTGACATTATCCCTGGGCTCATTCGGAAACCGTGTGCGTCGGGTACTATAGGGGTAATTTCTTTCAAAAAGTCTCTTGTTTCAGGTTGTATCCTTTGCAAAGAGCTCCGTCCCTCTGATGAAATTTGTTCAATGTTCAATTGATTTTGAGTATGGTTCTCTTGGGTTTTCCAGCGATATAGGCTTTTTTTGGCATGCCTTCGGCCTCGCAGACGGGTGCATGTCACATCGGCATCTTGGCAGTTGCCGCAGGGGTCCTTTTTGTCGCAGCGAACCTAGCTTCTTCAGTTATAATTCAAATCGTCAAGTTCAACTGCAGACCATGCGTACCTTTCGAGAATGACAGAGGTCACACTGCAAAGTCCAAAGTTAGCGTGGGTGAGGTGTGGAGAGTAGAGGACAATGTACCACCGCAAGAATAGGAGAAGAGGCTCTTGATGATTCCATAATATCGAGAGCTGTGGAAACGATCCATTACTCCCCCGTTCTCGTCGAAGAACGGCTGAATTTGAAGGATCTATCCGTGAGAGATCCTGACAACCAATTATGTAATCCATATGCACCGCCACGTTCAAGAAACTATAAGAACTCAAAAAATATTCGAATCGGTACCTGGAAGTGGCTGGGTGATTCAAAATAGATTTGAGTAGCCCAACACGTGGGACGCTCAGCCTTAATCCCCAGGTTGGGTCCTCAATTTGAGTTGAGTTTCATCGAGGGATTCCCGTCCGTCGCCCATTAGAACCAACCTCAAGTTTAACGACAGCGAAAGAAACAATATACAAGAAAATCGGTTAAACAGTGCAATTTTACTTAGTAACTATAATTTCCTTAGATGCAGTTCTGGTTACTTGGCTAGTTGCATTTCGATGTGCTTCAGTTACGATAAGTTTCCGGCTAGTTCAGTTCGCTAACTGCGAGACAATGATGCTTGGCAAAATTATATAGAAAGCAAACTAGAAATCCTCAGCTCGCCATCTCTTCAAGAAAAAATGAAGTGACCAACGAAAGATTCGCCGACCGATCCCATTGCTAGTTCGCCAAGGACTTTGGCCGGCTATTTTTATTCGGCGGACCCACATCGTCTCCGAGACACCCATTGGATAAGATTCTTCCCAGCTATTGGACACACCAGTGAAAGTGAGGTGGAATACTCTTCTGTAGTATTTTCTCTCGGCGATTATTTTGAGACCATCGTAGAGACGAGATTGTAGTTTGCAGCAATGGCATTGAGGAGTGATCAATTGCGTATACTCGATACTACTTATTAAATAGCACGTTTTTCGAGTAGTTCCTTCACTCTCCTTTTATGCCTTTTATGCGTACATTCAACATGAAAATTTCCTTGATTCCACGAACGAATATGAAAATACACGTGGAGCTGGATCGGGATGATCTGATATACACCAACTGCGAAACAATTTCCGGCAAGATCGTTATTGAATCGAAGTCTCCGTTGAATATCTCATCAATCAAGGCCACACTGTCAGGAACTTCCGTTTCTAGATTGAGATCCGGAGAAGGCAATGAGGTTCATGAAGTATGTGTTATTCATGCTCCTAGTCTCTCTTATTGGTGTGAGTCCGCTGACACAATTAGCTATTTCGCAAAAGCGAAGATGTTTTCCCTCCTACATCATTGATGAAACATTCCGGTGAAGGGTTAACTATTGGGGAGGGAAGGCATATATTTCCTTTCCGTGCAACTGTGTGTGCGGAGAAAATGATCAACTACTTGAAGTACAATTCTAACAGTTTCTACTAGTTCGCTCCGGTATCCGAGTGCTATAAAGCCACATCAATGCAACCCCACAAAAGAAAAAAGATGGAAGCTCACGTCCTTCGACGCCTTCCTCCTTCATGCGGAGAAGCTGGAGCCGCAGCTGAAATCAAGTATTTCCTAGATGTCACGACGACAGGCGACGGAATTCCGAAAGAGTACAGAAAATTGGTGGAGTATTCCCCAATTGCCAAGGGAAGAAGTGCGTTATCATCTAACTTCGGTCTATAGACGCGCGAAATCACTTTCTGTCCGCTTTCGAAGCTGACAACTGTGCAATCTCCCTTGCAACAGCAAGCATCCCTTAGTCTATCTGTAGGAGGGGTTGACTCACCGAGGCGATTTTCATGGCAGGTCAATGCAGAGCTTCTGAACGGACCATGTCTTGTTTTACAAAATTATATCCCATTGGCCATTAAAGTCCAGAAGCTATGTCAAGACCAGTGCTCTGTGGCGCTCAATGATTTCCAGACGATGCTCATTGAGACAACACAAATACGCGCAGGTGACGCCACAGAGTCTCTTCAGCGTTGCTGGATTGTGCAAACCACGGCGAATATGAACAGAAACCTTGTTGACGAGGACATGCCGCTCGGGGCTGTGGCCTCTCTCCCTACCTCGATTTGGTCTACTCATCCAGTACCTTCAACGATTACCCCCAGCTTCGAGATCTGCAATATCAAGCGAACATATCAGCTCGAGGTGCGGCTTGGTTTGGAGATTGGATCATCCAAGGTAAATGGAGCGAGCGGCCTTTGAGTTTGAAGCTTGGGCTAATTGATTCATGAAAACAGCCCCAAGTGGTCATCCGCGAGTTTCGATTTCCAGTCTATATCTTGACAACTAACGCTGTGCATTGTGGAATGCCGCTCATCCATGCACGGTCACATTCCCTGAGTTCGATCTCCACAACGACATCCGGATACCGAATTGGGAGAGAAAAGTCCGACTGCCAGTGGATGGAAAGAGTGTAGCAGCCTGGTTCCACTGGGTGGTTTGTGCTAGCTTAACGCTATATTTTGATTTCCTGTGAATAGATACATATTTTGTTGGGTCATGTCATGATAAAATTGAGAAACAAAGTAAACCTGCAGCAGTAGACAACAGCTCACTGATTAGACCTCCAGATTGATACTCCGGCCGAAGCGCGCATACAGGGCAACCTTGAGCTCCTGCATTTCATCGCGCAGCTCACCGATGGAGTCCTCTAGCTTGGAGACTTCCGAGTCGATCTGCTCCGTGGATGTGGAGAGCATGGACTGGGCGTCTGCGAGAGGGAGTTGGAAGAAGGAGTCTCCAATTTTGTAGCTATTCCAATTAGTATTTCATTCGTCACACGAACCGTGTCCCTGGGAGAGAGTGGGGTAAAATGGAGGGAGGACTCACGGAACGAGCTCATCCTCATCAGCCAGTTCGAGTTCCATGGAGATCTCCTCCAGATCTTCCTTGTCCTTCTATAGAAGGAATTAGCACAGCTCTATTTCACGGCAACTTTGAATATGGAATTCCAATTGCCAGTCTTGGCGGGGTAATGCATACCTGCTTCCCCTTCAGCTGCTCGTCTAGGTTAGCTTGCCGTTGATGCAAGCGGCTGAATCGATTGATTTTCTCCTGGTCCTCGCGACGAACTTCATTCTCGTCGCTGCCACCGAGGCCTTCTTCCTCTCGCGAGAGCTAGCAGAGTCAACACGGTGTTCGGTGCCGGATATCCTGACCCATTGCCCATTGCCCATTGGTGCGGGGCAGCTGGGATGGCTACAGGATATAGATCCGAGGGAAAAGCAGGGGAACTTACCATGCGAGGTTGTTGCATCATGATGGACGAGTGTAAGGAGTGACTTGGCCGAGCAGGGAGAAGTTGAAGTTGAAGTTCACCACAGAAGGTTCCGCAGTTGGTCCGTGCGTTGGCGGAGGGGCAGCAGAGTGTATACTTGC
Source organism: Penicillium sp. G339 (assembly GCA_027569595.1). NCBI lineage: Eukaryota > Fungi > Ascomycota > Eurotiomycetes > Eurotiales > Aspergillaceae > Penicillium > Penicillium sp. G339. The sequence goes on from JAPDFJ010000020.1 coordinate 203,470, forward strand.
ACTTTGTACACTTACAGTTATAGTTACAGTTACAGTTACACTTATATTAGGACTAGATATGTCATAAGATATGGCATGTTTAGTGATATTTAATGTTTACTCATTTTGGTAGGATATGATCAACTGCTAGGAAGAGAGTTGACAGTACAGATCGGGGTGAATAAACCGAGAGCACATCTACCACCACTAATCAGCAGTCTGCTTCTGATCTCTACTACATGAATTAGGGGAAATTCAAGTGCAATATGTTACAGTATAATTGCACTAGAATGAGTACACTCAAGTTGATGGAGTGTTGAGTGCGAAGTATGCCCCGGTCGGGGTGACATCATCTCAGCCTGACGCGACAGAGACAGAACTACTACTACTGCTATCATATTTTGGTAATAATTATTTGTTGGTAAATCCGAACCTGCTCATTTTCATCACCTTACTTGATCAGCTTGATCACATTGACCCTGACTTGTCTATCTCCTCACCTGCTGACTGCCACACCAACTCGCGCGTGCAGCCGCGCCGGAGAAACGAAAGACCTCCGCAACGGAAAGCCGCCCGTCATCACCTCGCCTCATCCAAATCCGCCCCCATCACCAACCATCAGAGCAGAGCTGTGCCATATTCCTTCTGCCTGCTCTGCCCAGCTGACTACTGATCTCTGAGCTCTTCAGCTCCTCTTCTACCTCCCTCTCTCTCCCTGTGTCGCGGGCTCAGCCACGACAACACCTGGCTCCTGCTCTTCCTCCTCCACTCCCCGACAGACCTCCCAGCATACACCATGCGAATACAATCCAGTGGAACATCAATCCTGCTGTGCGCCCTGGGCGCCAGTTTCGCGACCGCCCTCAGCTTCGATTGCGCCCACATCAAGGTCAACGATTACAAATACGACTTCAGTCCCTTGGGCGGCGTGCACGAGATCTCCCACCTCAACAAGACAGAGGAGTTCACCACAAATACAACATATGTCCTTGATATCTGCCACTCTCTAGGCAAAGCGTCGAAACGCCCGAATGGAGCTGGCAGCTGCGAGCACTCCAAGAACAGTACGTCTATCCTCCCTGCACCTACCTGCACCTGAATTTCCATCTGCATCCACCCCCCTTCCCCATGAAGCTACCCAGCTCAAGACTGACATTGCTCTCTACTAGTTTGCGGATTCGAGGACCTAAAGCCGGCAGATGGAAACGGCGACCAGAAATTCGGGTTCCCCATCGCCGGGCTCGACCCGATGGGCGGCGGCTCCAAGGAGCCGCAGTTCACGCGACTAAGCGAGATCGACTCCAACACCGAAGGACTGCGCCTAAAGATTGCCGGTGGCGCGTGGAAGGGAGAACACAATGACCAGAAAGCTAAGGATGCGGCCGCCGTGATCGATTTCCAATGTGACCCGAGTCGATCTGGACTGGAGGGAATCAGCACCGAGGAGTTGGAGTCGGAGGAAGGTGATGAAGAGAGTCAGAAGAGACGCCGCGCCGAAGGGGATGATGGCGAGAAGACGGATCAGAGCTTGCAATATAAGAGCTTTGGTCCGAATGACGACGGCGTGTACATTCTCAAGTTGGAATGGCGGACACGCTATGCCTGTGACGAGTACCAGAAGGGCAAGGAGGCTAGCTCTAACCACTGGGGCTTCTTTACGTGGATTCTCATCATGTGAGTACAGGACTGAGTACTAACCCCGACTCATCAGCGATCATAACTAACAACCTCAACTAGTGTCTTCCTCTGTGTCGCGGCATACCTCATCTTCGGCTCCTGGCTCAACTACAACCGCTACGGCGCGCGGGGCTGGGATCTTCTCCCACACGGCGACACGATTCGCGACGTGCCGTACCTCTTTAGGGATTGGGTTCGCCGGGTGGTCGATACCTTGCAAGGGTCTGGAACGAGAGGCGGATACAGTGCGGTGTAGCCGTAGGAATCAATTACTTTTGTCCGAAGGAGCGAGGTCTCCCTGCAATTTTGTATGGCTTCTAGCCGGGTTATGTAGCTTATGCGGGCCGGATTGAGGGATGCTAGGCGCTAGATGGTATAGCAACAATGTGATCATACGATTGGAATCGGGTGAGGCCGTGTTCAGCGGGATATAGATGTGTTTGAGACAGGTATGCCTTGAAGAAATAAGGCACAAAAAGCAAATACAGAGTGAAATTGGTGGCAGTCGACCACGGCATCATCCAGTCAATTCAAATTGCCATTCAATTTCCTCGTGTTTGGATCTGCGATTGGACCTTAGGGTTATGCATGAGCCTCCACACCCCGGAAATCTCGCCATCGCCTGGGGGCCCCAACACTCAGACTCAGCTACTGCAACCCAATTGTGGGAATGTGAACAGCTTAAATACAACATACTCGGGTTATTTGTGGATGGAATCTTTATAAGTGTTACGTGGATAAGTCCATTCAGTCTGGTGCAATACTTTATGAGACCGGGGATCTGATCTGATGCGATGTGTTGTGATCTGATTTTCCCCGCAAGCAACGCAAAGCAAAGCAAAGCAACGCAACGCAGAGTCAAGCGAACAGTGCAAAGTCGGTGAAGCATGAAACGCACATGCAAGATGAGATGCAAGATGAGCCAATGGCCGATACTCCTGAGTCCTAAGGATACTCCTATGTGTGTAAGAAAGATCGACGGATCCGGGCGGAGCATCGCGTCATCGGAACTAAATCGTTCTCATCGGGGAATCACAGCAATCATGGGGAAGGGGAAGGGAGAAGGGTGGTCTTCCTCTCCCTCCCTCTCATTTCTCTTCTCCTCTCTTCTCTTCTCTCCCGTTCCCATCCTCCTTTCTCTCCCCCTCGGTTGGCCAAGTATACATCGTATACTGTGCCTCACAAAGACAGGTCTTAGACCTTCACGACAAACTGCTTCAGATACAGATAGTCATCCATGTTGTCGTCGACCGTCTTGCGGATCATGGCTGCCGCCTCAGGACCGTACTTCTTGGTCCATTCCGCATCGAACTCCTCCTCAGTCTTGCGGGCATGTTTCTGCAGAACTTGTTAGCAACCTTGAACCCTCCTCTTGAAATCTCGTCTCTCGAATACTTACATGAGTTCTCGCTACCAGACCGCTCGACTCAATGGCATCGTTATGGAAACCACGCCACTTCTCAAACGCATCACACGCAACCTTGTGGTCTTCGGGGGTATCCCAGATCAACATGTCCGGGTTATACGGATACCCAACACTATTGCAGAACGCCTCGATGGTCGCGGCCGGCGCATCCAGCATATCATCGGCATCAATCACGCAAATCTCGTCCTTCGTCTCCTTAGTGTTAGACTCGTCATTCAGATCCGGGCGAGTTGCCACGCGCGGTCCGACAAGTCCCTCCCTTCGGAGATAATCGAAGTACCGGCGCAACTCGGCATACCCAGCCTCGAGCGGGTCATAGTTATAAAAGCCCGTCAGCTTATCCAGCGGCGGGATCGTGCACCGGTAATACGACGGCACACTGAAGTGCGGGTCGCGGATCAAGAACGCCCAGTGGAAGCGCTCCTGCAGCTCCCGAGGCATCACTGAGATGTTGCCTGGTTCGGCGGGCGTATCATACGGGTACGTCCGGGCTACTCTGGTTAAACCGTTGGAGCTACCATTGGTGTCACTGTGGCGGTTCACATGTCCGTTGACTTGCCCGTTGGCAGTGCCATTGGTACCGTTAGTGACTCCGTTGGCAGTGCCGTTGCTCACCGTGTCGTTGGTGCCATTCGTGACACCATTTGTCGCGGTGTGCCCGTTGGCGTGGGCATGCCCGTTGGCATCGCCATTCACGCCGGTGCCGTTGACTTTGTTCTTGTTCGTGCCGACGCCGCGTTTGATTTTGTGCAGCGAGGGAGCCACACTGGCGGGAAGGTCATTTGGCGGGAGGAGATAGTAGGCCATATCCTTGATGAAGTCTCTCTTGCCCTGCATACAGGTAAGCATTTCCCTCGCGGCAGATTGACGTATGACGAAGGACGCAAGACCCTGCGGTCCTCGGTCTTGTGTTACAGATGCAGAGGGTCACGATGGCTCGGTGGAGCAGCATCGGCATTGACAAAAGAAATCCGGAATGAATCAAGAGGGGGTATGAAGGGGCTATGGTTTGCCGGTCGATCCTCGCGGAGACTCGGAGACTCGGGCAACAAATGGAAAAGGAAATCAAGGACGGTTTCGCAGGAAGAAGGGTCGGACCTCAGATGCTCCTTGTTCAAGTCTCTCCAACACGGTGAGATAGGTCGATTGGCTGAAGCCGCTATCCAGACGACCCTGTTCATCATCATCGAACCGGTCGGACAGACGCTCAGGACCGTAGTAGAAGCAGTCGCCGAAAGGTTCATGATGGCAGAGGACGGTGGAGCGTTGCGTCATGAAGACCTGAATTATTTCAGTGTCAGCGTTGATGCGAAGAGTTGTAGAGTCGAGTGAACGAGAGGGCATACCCGCTCAAAGGCCGTAGAGCAGGCGCGAGGGTGCGTCGCCACGAAAATCGGCTTAGTAGACATGGTGAGGTTATAATATATCGCAGGATATCAGGTATCACAAGAGTTAAACTCGAGAATTTGAGAATTCAGGATGAACTGAATCCAGAAATGCAGAAAATGCCTTTGGATCAGGGCGAAAGGCAAAGTGGAATAAACTCGTGGAGCAGCAAATGGTAGGGCAGGCAATGGCAATAGTGGCAATGCAATCACCGTGCCAATGCAGAAGCCACCTGAATGAGGCAACTCGGTCGGTTGTAGCGGCTGTGGATGGACCGACTAACCCGACGCCAGCAAGCAAATACGAAGGCTTGCAGATGATGGCAGAGGAGGGTGCGATGGCGTGAGATGGTAGACTTTTATAGTGACAGTTACGACTGGAGACAATTCCCACTCCTAATTCCCACTCCTAATGGCAATGATTAATGCTTCCTCCACTCCAGAATAAACTCAGTCCACTCTGGATAAACTCGGCTGCAAACCGGGTTTTTCCTGTGAGAGCCTCGGGTGTCCACGCTGTTCCCACGGTCTACGTTATGCTGCGCTCCTCTCCTCTGGATGAGGGGAACGAGGGGAACAGATTAGGATCTACACCACACAGCATCGTGGATTTCCTGTTCATGCTGCTGCTGCTGCTGCTGTGCAGTTGCAAGAATAATGCCGCACCGTTAAAACCATGCCTCATCTCAACCATAGTCAAGTCAAGCCAATTCTCGCCCCTCTCTCCGCTCGCCCCGCCGTAGGAACCTTCCGCTGCTATTTTTTGCGCCATATCCGCGCCATCTCATGCCCCGCTGGGCCCGACGAAACCTTGGACCGCCCGGTGCTGCCTGCGCGGGTCCAATCGGGGCCCTAGAGGGGGGCCAGTGGGTTGGATCGATCTCCGTGTCTGGATGCGCCGACGAGGAAGTTGTGGGCACCTTCTCCTGCAAGTCTCCACGGGATGTCTGGGCAGACCGGCCGCCGACCCTGCTTGGGATATCCAGCCCTCCCAAAGCAAGCCCTAGTACTACGTAGTAGGGCCTGTTCTGGTGAAAACTCGACAGCTGAGGTGGAGCAGAAAACCGAGTAGGATAGGAGTGAGAGTGATCGGAGAGGATGGATGGTCAAATGCGCTGGTTCTGTTTGGTTTCATTTGTTCATGCTCTTTCCATGACGGTCAGCTGAACCCTCGAGGTCTGATCCCATCTGATCCCATCTGATTCGTATCCTGCGGGTTGGCCGGTCGCGTTGACGTCATGCAAACGGGATGTTTTTTCGTCGGTTATCGTGGAGATACATGAAGTAGTATTGGTCCAATGGAGGTGTGGTTGCCGGAGACGAGACTACTAGAGTATGTTCTAGGCTATGTGGTAGTCTTCGGGTAGCCGTCCCTCATCGATCTGAGCAAGGAGGGGTAGGTTGTTCCTAGGCTGGCGTCAGCGGCACTGCGTCACGGCCAAATCAAGACTCACCACGCTTTCCAAGATTTTCTTGGATCGGTCATACCTCATACCCTAGGGTAAAGTGGACTCGCGAGATGGCGGGAATACTGCTAATGGAGAGCATCGGATCAATGAAAGAACTGGAACCCGCGGGCAGCAAGCAGTTTTCCTGTTTGAGCTGATTGTTTGACACCTGGGTGCCTTCGTGCCTTGTTGCCTTGTTGCCTGAGTATCGGGGTGTCTGACAGCTCTCAGATTTGGCACGTGATACGATCGGGCACCAAGACATGTGATCACATGACATGGCATGATGGCCAGATGATGCTGATGCTTCCAGAAGGCGGTGGAAGCCTCTCGTGGGAGCTGGTGTCGTCATGACCAGCCGAGCTGTTTCGGACGTCTCGGCCTAATTATGCGTATATCTTCTACCTCGTCGTTGGCTTCTGGGTAACTTCACCTTTTCACATAACCCTCATTTCTGCATTTCAACGCACACCTTGCTGCTACACCCACTATATTGTAGCTAACTCACATCCATCTCTGTCTATACTCGACTGATCTCACCCGCCTCCTCCGTTCAACATGAACGGCGCTCAATTCACAGATCGGGCAAACAAGGCCTTGCTGGACTCCAGCACCTTGGCCGAGCAATATTCCCATTCGCAGATCCTACCTCTTCACCTCGCAGTCGTCCTCCTGAGCCCTTTCCCCGACGAGTCGGAAGACCAGCAGCCTGTTGGCCACTCCTCTCATGAGGCCTCTTCTACCCCGCTATTCCGCCAGGTCGTCGAACGCGCTCATGGCGACCCCCAAGTACTCGATCGGTCACTTATGAAAATGCTGGTACGGCTGCCCAGTCAAGACCCGCCTCCAGAGACCGTCGCTGTTTCCCCAGCCCTCGCCAAGGTCATTCGGTCTGCAACCGACTTATCCAAAACACAAAAGGACAGCTTTGTCGCTATCGACCACTTGATCCAGACAGTCGTGCAAGATTCCCAGGTTGAGCGCGCCTTGCGGGACTCCAGCGTGCCCAACCTCAAATTGATCGACAATGCTATTCAGCAGATCCGTGGCTCGCGTCGCGTGGACTCCAAGACCGCCGATTCCGAGAGCGAAAATGAGAACCTCAAGAAGTTTACCATCGACATGACTTCTCTCGCCCGCGAGGGTAAGATCGATCCTGTGATCGGTCGTGAAGAGGAGATCCGTCGTGTCATCCGAATCCTCAGTCGACGCACAAAGAACAACCCCGTCCTCATCGGTGAGCCGGGTGTTGGTAAGACCACCATCGTGGAGGGTCTGGCGCGCCGAATCGTCAACGCCGATATCCCCGCCAACCTGGCCCAATGCAAACTCCTCTCTCTCGACGTCGGCTCCCTGGTTGCCGGAAGCAAATACCGTGGTGAATTTGAGGAGCGCATGAAGGGTGTCCTCAAGGAAATCGAAGACTCCAAGGAAACTATCGTCCTCTTCGTCGATGAGATCCACCTGCTGATGGGTGCTGGATCTAGCGGCGAAGGTGGCATGGATGCTGCGAACCTGCTGAAGCCCATGCTAGCTAGAGGCCAGTTGCACTGTATTGGTGCTACCACTCTCGGCGAGTATCGCAAGTACATTGAGAAGGACCAGGCCTTCGAGCGACGATTCCAGCAGGTCCTGGTTAAGGAACCCTCCGTGACCGAAACCATTTCCATCCTGCGTGGTCTCAAGGAGAAGTACGAGGTTCACCATGGTGTCAACATTCTGGACGGTGCCATCGTTACGGCGGCCACCCTCGCTTCCCGGTACCTGACAGCTCGTCGTCTTCCCGACTCGGCTGTTGACCTGATCGACGAGGCTGCTGCTGCCGTTCGGGTTACGCGTGAATCCGAGCCCGAGGCCCTCGATACTCTCGATCGAAAACTCCGCCAACTCCAGATTGAGATCCATGCTTTGGAGCGTGAGACAGACGAGGCTTCCAAGGCTCGTCTTGAAGCTGCCAAGCAGGAGGCTGCCAATGTTACGGAAGAGCTGCGACCTATGCGCGAGAAGTACGAGAGCGAAAAGCAGCGCAGCAAGGAGGTGCAAGATGCCAAAATCAAGCTTGACTCCCTCAAGGTTAAACGTGATGAGGCTGAGCGCTCCGGCGATACTCAGACTGCAGCCGATCTTGAATACTATGCCATCCCCGAGACTAAGCAACTCATCGAGCGCCTCGAGACTGATCGCGCCAAAGCGGATGCGGAACGACGGGCCACTGCCGGCGAGGCTGGCGAAGCTCTTCTTGCAGATGCAGTTGGCCCAGAACAGATCAACGAGATTGTTGCTCGTTGGACTGGCATTCCCGTCACACGCCTAAAGACTACGGAGAAGGACAAGTTACTCCGTATGGAAAAGACGTTGGGCAAGATTGTGATAGGTCAGAAGGAGGCTGTTGTATCTGTCTCGAACGCTATCCGACTCCAACGCTCCGGTCTAAGCAACCCGAATGCACCTCCAAGCTTCCTCTTCTGTGGTCCTTCGGGTACCGGTAAAACACTGCTCACCAAGGCCCTGGCCGAGTTCCTCTTCGACGACCCCAAAGCTATGATCCGATTCGACATGTCCGAATACCAGGAACGCCACTCACTCAGTCGAATGATCGGTGCTCCTCCCGGCTACGTTGGCCACGATGCTGGTGGCCAGCTGACTGAGAGTCTGCGCCGTCGCCCCTTCTCTATCCTGCTATTTGACGAGGTCGAGAAGGCAGCCAAGGAAGTTCTGACTGTCCTCCTCCAACTCATGGATGACGGCCGAATCACCGACGGTCAAGGCCGCATTGTGGACGCAAAGAACTGCATCGTAGTCATGACCTCCAACCTGGGAGCCGAGTACCTGGCCCGCCCAACCACCCAGAACGGCCAAATAGACCCAAAGACCCGGGAAATGGTAATGGGCGCACTCCGCGACTATTTCCTCCCCGAATTCCTCAACCGTATCTCCAGCACCGTCATCTTCAACCGTCTCACGAGAAAGGAGATCCGAAACATCGTCGACGTTCGTCTACACGAGATCCAGAAACGACTCGAGCACAATGGCCGCAACGTTCAAATCCAGTGCACGGAAGAAGTAAAGGACTATCTCGGTGATGCGGGTTACTCCCCAGCCTACGGTGCCCGCCCCTTACAGCGTCTCATCGAGCGCGAAGTCCTCAACCGCCTGGCCGTTCTCATCCTGCGCGGCAGTATCCAAGATGGCGAAACTGCTCGTGTCGTCATGCGTAATGGCCGCCTCGACGTCCTTCCAAATCACGATGCGACCACCGATAGCGACGGGGATGAGTCTATGACCGATTCTGATTCTGACTCGTCGGTCGCTGACATGGAAGATGGTAGCGGTGATATGGATCTATACAATGAGTAGTGATCATGCTCCACGTCCGTTCTGCAGTCTTGTACAATTTGTACCTACCGAAAAGTTCCCTCTTATATGATGATCACGATTATAATTAAAAGTGTTGATATTTCAAATTCCAGCTTAGGGTTGGTTTTGAATTTCCTCAGCATTTCTTTTTTACAGCAATTTTCTCCTGTCATGTTCATATCTTCTTTTGCTTGATTTCTGGTTTAGGGAAGCTGGCTACTTTCACATATTCATACAAAACTATTTTAATAGCAAGCTCATTCAATTATCTATTTCAATACTTTCATCCTTTTATCCGTAGAACAGTTATCTCTAGCAGTGACCTTCAAGTTGAACGTAGTATTTCTATCTCACTAGATAATATGATGTTTCTGTAGACCTTTGTCCAGTTATGGTAGAACGGTCTTGGTCCAGGCAAAATAAGTATTGAATGGGGATAGCCCTATCTCCAACTTCCCTGATATATCTTCTCGTCTAGCCTATTTCCTACTCTCTATTTCCTGTCATGTGTGCTTCTCCTCGCCTGGCCGTTTCTACTAACATTAATCCATACTCTATACTAGATCATATGGCCCGAATGCTAGAGAGAAAAGGATTTCCATATGCGGCTCATAACTCCCAAACAGTCAAAAAGACCGGTCTATCCCACACCTCTTCGCCAAGGATTCCATCACAAGGGCCTATATCGATTGGAGCCACATAATGCGATGCTTCAGCGGTGAGCGGCTCCTAACTACTGATGAACTAATTGCCCACACCTCTGGTAATTATCGCCAACAAGTGGCCAGCGCATTCAGAAAGAGACTTGCTTGATAGGCTGGCTTCAAACGAACGGGTGCTGCCATGCTGCAGAATGAAAATTTCGACTCTATGTCAGGCATTTACATCTGCCGTGGATGCATGCTAATGTGGCCAAACCGGACCCCCAATATATTGCTTCTATTGGGCACTCTGTGCCCCCTCCGCAGCTTTGGCCTATCTGTGAAACTCAGCCGCCAGCAAGGCATCAAAGAAGTCCATGACAATAGCAGAGAGCCGCCCAACATGACCAGGGTGCTACGTTACCAGAACACGCCGAACACTTGGTTGCATGCACGACATGAGCTATTGGATACCATTTTATGCTCAAGACGGTGTCGCGTGGCGCGTTGCAGCAGGCTCGGGCCGCCTCTATACCGCAGATCGAAGATGTCCTCATCGACATGGATGACCCTCTTCCCCGCTTCTCGAGAATCGCGTCTTCATCCCAGGGCCTCCAACGGAATGCTTGCTCTGTCTACACCTGACTGTTTCGACCAGGGCTCTCAGTTAGTAATAATATCTGTATCAAACCATACTTAAAGCGAAGAATCATCCATCCAAATATCCGTAAGGTCAAGACAACCTTACAGGTCCATAGTTCGTCGAAACTCACGAACTGTTTGATCGTTCACACCATAAACCTCGGGTAGAGATGGGGTATCCAAGTTTTGGGCGTGATATCCCGTTCATGCAGTGTCATCCGACAAATCAGAGATACCCATCGTCTCCCAAATAAGCGCTAAATATGCAAACTTCCCTTCTGTGCATACATGCGCCGGTTCAACGATAGAGGTGGGAGATCTCGGGCGCCAAAGTATGCCATTGTGCATGCACCTCGATCGCCTGGGCAAACATACGAAATTGCACGATAGCAAATAGCCCACCTTCTTCTTGACCGGTTCCTCTGATAACCCTTGTTGTCCTTCACACCATCTTGAAAAACTTTGCGGGAAACCCTGCTCTTGAAAATATCGATATCATACCGACTTTTTGTTTGCGACAAGACTGGGTTGACACTTTCAGGTGTTAGGCTCCATTTCGAGTGTAAATGATGTTTATAAATATGCCGCCGTACCACAAAGCCATCATCTGTAACATAGAGATAAAATCAGATTCTTCTCTCATAAAGAAAACCTTTATTTCATACATTAAGTCGTTTATTCGCAAAGTCAACCAACTTTTCTACGAATTCCCTACGAAGGATGAGCCCGGGTATCAACATGGGCGACACATTCAAACCCGATTCTGCAGTTCACTCTTTTTTCAACCAATATATTAAGAGAACGCCATTGTACAACGAATTCCTGGTGGCAGTTGAAAACCATTGCCACTATACCCTGGCCGAAAAGAACATATCTCATTTCATGGAGAGCCGGGTCAAGGACCCGAAAAGCCTTCGGGATAAGCTAGATCTGCGTAAAAATGACGCTCGATATTTGTCTGTTAAGAGTATCGAAGATAATGTCGTCGATATATGTGGTGTTCGCATTGTCTTTCATTATGCGACAGATCAGCATAGGATAAAATCCATTCTGGAGAGCATTTTTCACATCCAAGAGATCAAATATCACCCCGGTGGAGGAGATACTAAAAGTCAATCAAAAGAAGAATGGGGCTATCAACTCCACTTGCCCGATTATATCGGCACCCACTACCGTGGCTTTGTGAGATCGGAGATCTTCAAGGAATATCTCAATACTCTCTCGACCGCAGATCAACGCGTCGCTTCTGCTACAATGATTGAGATACAAGTGAGATCCGTTATGGATGATATATGGGCCAGATATGCCCATCCCATATACAAATCGGGAGAACCATCTCCTGAGAGCCAAGAGATGCTCGGAATTCTTCGCATGAACTTGGAAAGTGTCAGAAATGTCACAATCCAAATGCAAAAATCCGCATTCCGCGAGGAAGAAAAAAACAACCGAAAGTTCGAGACAAATGATGAGGTTGGGACATGTTTCCGAGAGCTTATTAGAGTGAACTGCAAGCAAGACTTCAAAGACCATACGGGCGCATCTTCTGAAGCGTTGAAAATCTTCCTTGAATCGATCGACAAAAACACCCCAGGCTCTTTGCATAAGCTCATAAAACGTTTCAACTTTAGTATCGGGCCCGATACCAAATACGATGAAGTCAAACGACTGTATGTGTCAATGGAATTCGACATTGTGCTGTATCTGTTCGACCAGGTACTGTTGAACCCGGGAGATATGGTCCAGGAAAACGAAGCATTATCCGCGAAAAGAAAAATAGAGATAATAATGAGCACAATTTTGTGGATGAACAAGCTGCTTCGGTCCCCCTGGGTATGGAAAATGAAGCTTACCAATACCCCATCTCAAAAAAGCCCCAAGAAGGGTCTCGAATGGCTTTCAGGGGCTCTTCGTCAGCGTGGCATGCTGACAAAGGGACGCGATTTAAACGACGACGACAAAGCTACTCTTGACGAGCTGTGGAACTTTTTCAAAGATCATGATAAGCGACCAATCAAGCTAGCCTTCGCTATGTCGAGCCGCGGCATGATCAGGGACGTTGTACGCGAAAGACAGGAAGTGATTCGAGTCATCGAAGAACTGCTTGGGGCGCCAAACTTTCAATCCCGACTCCTATAGTAGCGATAGCATAAGTGGCACGGCATAAAAGTTTTGATTTTTGTTTGTTTTTGACGTTCTGCATTTTTGTTTCCTGGGCCCAGAATGATCCAACACGAGCCCAAATTAGCTAATTTCGAATATCTTTGCCTTCGTTAGTCAACAATGATTCTGTAACTACGCCGTAGGCTTCATCACCAGGAGCACCAGGTGACTCATAGTTCTAAAAGAACTCGCGATGAACAGACAAAAGACCCGATACTCAAGATGATCGACAATCCAAGCCCCGAAAATTGCCCAGGACCAAGAGCCCCTTCGTATCTAGGGCACCTATTGGTGCTGCTGACCGAACAAAAGTCGATAGATCACATAAGCTCACTGAGTTGTTGGCGCCTCTCAGGTTGTTTGCGGTTCCACAGTCCAATGAAATCGCCACACATAATCGCGGCGTTCTCCATCAAAGCTCCATCAAAGTACCCCTGAGAATCCCTGACGATATTCACATAATTATGTGACAGCAGGAGTAGGGATTCATCAAAGAACACTATGGATTGACCAAATAATGGCCATGTATACCGTGAAGAAATAAAACAAAACCCGAAATTGTTGCATCGGATTGCTGATCTCCAGGAGCACGGCGTGTAATATTGCTTGAGAACCTGCCTTCTGGAAGCCAAACGCGCACGACTGATGTCGAAAATACCCACACGGGTGGACAGACAGCCACTATCCGGTCGGTGCCATCTTAGCTCCGAGGTCTCACAGAGGCAAACTCCGACAATTCGCTTAAGGCTGAAGCCCACATTGAGTCAAGCCAAGAATCTCGATTTTTCATCTTGAGGTATCGAACAATAAATACAGGGGAAACATTAAGCTCCCTCGTCCATCTGTCTATCGAACGTCAGTATCAGGATTTAAGAAGACAACAAGGGCTCAGCAACCTTGACTCCAAACAACTCACGAAATGGAGATTTTACCAGCTGCAAATCTCGAACCCCATCTCCATCGTGTCGAAGCCGCAGGTCAGCCAAGCAACAACCAACGTGCCCTTATTCGTTTATACTCTTTGCAGAATGCCATCTGATACTTGTTTGATAACAGACATATTGGTTCACGAATACTCGATAGTTGCCTCCATTGTAACAGACCAAGATGGACCCACGCTAGTATCAGATCGAGAGAGAGATCTCGGCCACAAAATGCAGGAACATGCTGAGCAGGATATCGCAAACAATGCTAAGCCATCCAATACCCAGGCATCAAGGGATGCATACCAAATCTTCATCCGAGATCTTGTCTTCCATTGCTGGATGTTTTGTGGGAGTATTGATGCTTGGGACAGGAAGAGTGAGGAAATTTGGGAAGAGTTCAAGACGTTCAGGGACAAGAGCGCTATATATGAATGGCCATGTAAGTGAATTCCCATATACAGGCAGGGGGTGATTGGCCCAAATCATCGGCTATATGCTTCATGCAGCTCGCGGCCTAGGGTCAAGCCTGTTTGATGAAAGATACCAGCGGCTGACTTTCCTTTAGGTAATTTTCATGACATTCCCCCGAAGACTATGGATTTTAGACCTCCTTCCTGGGGAGCTTATCGGCCCTGGAATAAAGGTCAGTTTCAGGAGCGGAGTTGGCATACAGTACACAACTGAATGTAATCAGATCAGGTCGAAGAGGGAACAGTCACGGTGTTGTGATGGTGCCCTGCGACGACATGTGAGTGGCCGAAGGTACATACCTTAGCTGCATGCTTGCACCCAAGCCCAATATGCACTGGCCCAATCGGATGGAACGAAATGGATGGTGGAATAATAATATAGGTCGCGTTACTTGTTCCAACAAAGGGGTTTCTTATGTTATCATGGCGCGTTATCTTGTCACTTACTGTTTAGAAGCACGCAGAGTCTACAAATTTTATATTTGGTCGGGCACGGGTGAACACTCCTTTATATTCTGGTCAGGGGTGGGGCCTCGTTCAGAAGCTAGTGTTACAGCGGGGTCTTGCCTATGAAACCTCGGCACTTCCTACTGGCCTCTTCCGAACTCAGTCCGTACTCCAACCTTACCCAAAAAGCAATGTTATGTCGTATTGCCTGAGCTCGGTCACGAGTTAAACAAAGTTACTCAAATACGAATAAACATGATCGACACTAGGAGACTTGTCACATACCGATCGTTCTCTCCCCCGATTTCTTGCTCGAAGACAATTTTCTCAGTTTGCGCTTATGAAAAGGGCATACTCTGTCGAGAAGGTAGAGTGATAATATCTTTTCACTATGTAGACACTCCACTGCCTGATACATTATAGCGTGACCTATGTACTATTGTCAGATAGAAAGCCATCAGTTGTCTATTTAATACAGGAGCTCGAAAGTCTTCGGATGTCTTATACCAGTTAGATGCCCTGATACCTGACTGTTCCCAACATTATCTATAACTTTAAGTTATAGAGCTATGTAATATAGTGGATGGGTAGAATTGTCATACAGACTAGGTAATACAATAGCGCGGCGTTACTGTGCATAGAAAGGGGTGTTTATTTATCATGTATCAATACTGATATAATACAGCAGTTCTGAAGCATATATCATGACCAGCCTAATTACGGAAATGTGTCATTAAAATTGAAGCCCAAGTTCTCACTATCCAGATAGTCTAGCCACTCCAAAAGGGCCCTCGATGCCTCCAGTCAGCCCCGTGCCGGAGGATGTTTGTCTAAATATATCCTCAATGTCATTACTCATGCAATTGTGACCCTTCGATGCCGCATTACCCTCGCTGGCCATCTCAGTGAGTAAATCCCTGACCGTTTCGTACGGTGCATTGATTGTCACACTAGCGAATGCGGGAGATTATCTTTCCCTTATAAAATTAGAGACCATGTGCACTGTTAGGCTTGAGAATATGTGCAGGGATACCAAAAGCCCGAATTTTGCTATTGGAGGATCAACCAACCGCAAATGATTCAGTGTCTCGCGAGGTTAGATCACAAACTAATCTTATGGCACCTTGAAAGAGCACACTGTATTGCAGTATTATTTGCTGCCGCTTGCAAACACTAACTCTTTAAGTATTCAAGCTCGTTGTTGGGTATCGGTGAATCTTTCCCATGAACGAGATCTTGAAGTTCCTTCAGTAACAATGGACGAAGGAGTATTATATAGCACTAAATTCGTCAGTTTTACCCCTTCTTTTTCTCGTCGGTGCTTTTTCCCGCATTGCCTGGTTATAGCGTAACAGTAGTGAGGCAATCGTCCGCATTGGCAGGTTAAAAAGGGGTTCGTCCGGAAACCCACCAGTTTCTCCGAATTCCAAACTCGGTGAGATCTTCGCGTGCCAGTTTATCAGTGTTTGTAAACACGGTTCAATCAGCGTATTTCTATATCGAAGTTCGGATGTTGTCTTGGTGATGTGGTACTTCATACGAATAAGTTTAACTTGTGCTGTAAGATATTGAGGATCTACGAATTCTGCAGCTCCGTCAGAGGACAATCCCATACTACTCGGAAATTCGCAAATATTCTCATTGAAGACATGATTGGGTGTCAGGGATAACTCGGTGCGTGGATCGTGTGCGACTTGTGAATTAGGAAGTCCTAGGGGACTGGCTAGGCGTAGAGCCATTTCAGCATATGCATATGTCGTCCTTAGGTTTAAAAGGTAACAGTAGAATGTATATCTGGTATCAGGTTCGATGCAATGTCAACTCAATACATGTGTCAGACTTACGATAAGGTTCAGAGCTTCAACTTGTTCGATCATCGACCCCTCGTAAGATGGACGAAACAAAAGTAAAGCCTGTTTGAAGAATTCAATGCCTGGTGGGATGATATATTGTGAATCAGAGTTTCCGCGGGTGTTTGTTGACATCCCAGTTTGATCATCGATGGAAAATAAAGGCGCTACCCCGTCGTTATATGATTCTCCCAACGCCAAAACAACCGAGAGACAGCATAGCCATGTATAATAGGTAGCTGCAATCTGAGCACGAAAGCATTTCTTCTTATACCAGTGACAGTCCGCTCCCATAAAAATTTCAAACTGACCTAGGAGATAAAGGGCGTATGAATGTGGTGGAAATTTGACGCGGACTTCGACTTCCGTGAAAGTTAAACAAAGTTTCGTAATTGGGTGTGTTCATATATTATACGGCTACTCTCGTGATCAAGAGGAATATATGTATATTCTGATGTTGAAGACTGGTCATCGTTGTCATAGAAATTGGCTCGGTCGGGCGTCGAGTTCGCGGGCAGTAGCGATATCCCGAAGATCTCCTGTGAGGGGATGGAATAGACGCTTTTGAGCTTGCGAACAAAGTGCTCCGTTGTTGAGTTCTCAATCAAACTATCCGGAAGCATTCGATCTTGTGATACACTGCCCAATGGAGACGTGGATTGGTTGCCGGTTTGAGTCAAGGCTCTCCGTGTATCGCGAATGGGCTACCGAAGTTGAGCGAGCTCATTTTCCGTTCTTCGCACATAGCTCTCTACAACTTTGATAACTCTTTCTCAAGACGAGTACACGCAGTGTCTGTGGCTGGAACGGCATTTTAGAGATATCTCCATTTTACTCTACTACTTTAGGTCTCCATTGCTGGTTTCATTATCTCGGCCGCCACCACGAAGTTCGGTCCAGTCCAAGACAGTTTGCCATGAGGATTATGCTCCCGGGCGTTTATACGGCATTCATCATTTGTATTGCTTTGGTAGCGAACACACTCCCTGGGCAATCCTCAAAACAAGCTGTTGCTCTCGCTTTCACAAATGCGATAGCAATTTGTTTGTCAATCTATAGCCCCTATCTCTATCCAGACAGCGGTGCGCCTCGGTTTCTTTTGGCCATGAGTATGAATGCAGGTACCTCACTATTAGCCATAGTAACCGCTACTGTTTCTCAGTTCTTATTACAAAGGCTCAATGGGCAACTTGACAGATTGGATGATGAAAGGCGGAATAATTCAAGCTTCCGATATCTTCTCTAATCGATCAAATCGATCGAGCTGTTAGGATCTGTCTGATATCGACAATAAAACCATGCTCGATCCTCAACTACTGTTATAATTTTATTTAATGTTCTCTGGTTCAATACGGCAAATAATATTCACCAACAAAGGAATAATATTTCACTAGCAGAAATCGATGAAAATACACCCTTCTCACTCCACGCTATGATGGAACTATAGTAGGTATGGAAACGACTTGATTTTGTATTGGGTTATCAAGAGAAAGTATCTTATCACTGTCCGTCGAATAAATCACGAATTTTATAGTTGCTATACTTCTCCAGAAGCGCAAGTTGCAACATAATCCTAGCCTTTTGCGGATTCAAAAATCCGCTACCCATCTGAAACGTGGAACCAGAGTCCCCGCCACCAGCAAACCCATCATCGGTGCGACGACTAAATACCATGGGGACGCCAGTTTCATTGTATACCTGTTGTGCAAATTCTAGTCCACTTGCGCTCCACCCACCCGCTCCTACGCCGGCAAAGATAATTCCTTGGGCCCCCGATCGAACAGACGCTTCGATCAGCATTGGGTTCGCGTCTTGATGGCCGTACAGAATATCGACTTGGGGCAGATCTTTGGCTTCTCCGATATTGAAGTGCGGTCTGTTGCGAGGTGTCGATGGAGCAAAGTAGAACTTAGGGACTTGGTTGATGAAGAACCCGAGTTGGCCTTGTTCGGTTGCGTAGAATGTATCCAAGGCATTTGCATGGTTCTTCGTCGCTGTATACGCGCTTCCAATTCGGCTATAGACAATTTAGCTCGGCATTCCTAAAAAACGAAGAAGAAAGATATTTCTCCATGCACTTACTCATTCAATACGACCAGCACACCTCTATTGCGAGCTTCATCCGAACCGGCTAATTTCACGGCCTGGTACAGATTCAGCGGACCATCTGCGCTGAGTGCGGTAGAGGGTCTCATGGCGCCTGTTACCACAACCGGCTTTGGAGACTTCACTGTCAATTCTAGGAAGAATGCAGTTTCCTCGAGGGTATCGGTTCCGTGCGTCACGACGGAACCGTGCGATGCTGGATCCGCCATGTTGGCATTGACGTAACGAGCTAGACTAAGCAGGATGGTTGAGTTGATCGATCCGCTATCAATATTTGAGACCTGTAGGCCAGAAACGTTCGAAATGTTGCATAACTCGGGTACTGCCTCGACGAGCGCCTCGATGGTCACTCCGACTTGATAGTTGGTAGTTTGGGTATTTGTCGTGCCTTTGCTTGCAATGGTACCTCCAGTGCCGAATATAGTTACATTAGGTAGGTTTCCATTTTGATTGGTATTTCCCTTGCAGGAAGTAGATGCATGTGGAAGAGCCGCCGAGGTAGACAGGTAGGCTTGCGCAAGAAGCAGTAGCAAGGCTGTTTTTTTAACCATGGTGGGAAGACAGAGATTTGAAAAGGGTTGAAAAGCTGTCAATATTTGAGGAAATGATTGTCAGAATTGAAAAACAATACAGAGCAGCGAGGTATTAATTGCTTTGCTCAGGCTCTTGTATCCAGAGTAAACTAATTCTCGCGGCTTGATAAGGAACCGTATCGGCCGAAACGGGGCTAGTAACCGGGACCGATGGCAGCCGATAACGGCCGCTCCGCCCCATGCCAAGGATCCCCATGCCTAAGGTAGGTATGGTCGTATATTAATCTTTCCCCGTATCTCTAATATCTCTAGATAAGGTATCTTAAAGAAGGTATTACGCATATCGACACATCGAGGAGGATACGGAAGCTATTTTGCGACTTATCGATCGCGGTTAAAGATCCCGGGGATCGCGGGGATCCCGAATGGTATGATTATACCATTGTTGTATAGTGCCTATCACGCTAGTTCTTTGCTTGAAAAGCATGTCCCCAATACTAGGAGACCTCGGTGCGTAGAGTTAGATTCCAAAGGTTTGAATGAAAATTTCTAGGTGGTCATCGCCTATTTGCGATCTTCATGCAAAGACGTTTCTGTTCCGGTGACTATAGCGGAGCTGCCACCAATTGTAATCGGCTTGAACGCAGTTCGTCCAACATCAACAGTAGTTGGGAGGTTGGCCACAACTAGTGTCACCTGTATGAAACGAGTAAAAACTGCATCTTTACCTCTTGGACCCATGAGACTCATGGCAACGGGAAGCCACTCCTCCTTCTTGGCAACTCAAGAGTGATTGGCCGTTTGGCCAACTAAATAAAGTTAGTCATACTAGAGATACGCCGAAACGAACTGAGGCATACTTGGCAGGACCACCGCTGGGGTCCCGGCGTATACTGAAATAAAATAATAAAACCAGCCATCGCCCGTCCAAGAAGGGTGTCAGGAAATATCAGCAAAACCGTGAAGCCTTGGGTTCGTTCCCTGACAGGCGACTTACCCATCATATCATCTTATAAGCAGATAGTTAGTTGGGGAGGGTGTTCAAACTTGTTCTCATACTCTGTATTGAAATTGGACAGCATTGCCCATTGGTCCTATAATGCAAGCGTGAAGGGGCACCAATCGTCAAGGCTGTAGGAAGCATTTCTGCGAATAGAGATATGTTGAGATATTGGTATCTATTGACCTTTGGTTAATGGCTGGATAGTAGTATCCTCTACTGCACGTACAGATATGGGTCATCGGGTGACTAGATCGTTGCGCTCATAAATGCTTCCGCTGTATCTGGGTATATGTAAGTTCCCTGCATTGCAGACAAATGGTCCAGGTGGGATATCCAGCAATTTGGATCTGCTTGTAGATAAAACACGACTGCGCCACTTATCGAGTACGTCCTGGGCGGCAGTGCTAATTTGAACAACACGGAGATGTTGGGACTGGATAATGAGATTCTGCAAAAAGCTTGTGAAAATCTGTCTCGAATTGCAAGATTGAGGACTGGAGAGATGAATGACCGTACATGGCCCCGAGGTGGATATTTGGGAAAGAATTCCCGCAGGCTAGCATGATGCGAATGGTTATTATTTAATTGCCTTGAAGGACATGGCCATTTGATTCTATACCTTGAGCGATGGCGAAATATTTTACCCAGAGTCAAGGCCCATGGGGGTGGCTGGGTGGCCACAGTGGACCGTTCCAGCTTCCATTGCCATAAAGCCGAGGCAGAGAAGACCTAGGGCTGCAAGAAGAAGAAGAAGAAGAAGTCCGGTGTTGTATGGGTGCTCGCCCATACTGACGATAATTCAAGAGAGTCAGACACCTTGTTGTTACACGCGGCGGTGCAGAAGGCAAAAGGAGAGCGTCTGTGGGGAGTTCAAACTTGAAGACAATGGGAGCTGGCCATATCAGGAACCAGATATATCTAGGTAGTCGCGCGTAGTCCCAGCACTACAGTCAGAAATTTCAAGTTTATACATTTAGGGCATAGCTAGTCATGCTTTAATATTGTTTTCATTACCACAACCAAGTTCGGAATTCGCGATGTAGTTAGTAGGCACTCGTACTTTCATCCTAAAGCGTGTCGTATCCTCCGATTCTCCTAGTTTAGTTGATATACTACTAGTATGCATTTGGCGACATCCTATGCTGGAAAGTCGCAATCTAATCTTATTCGTTGAAGACAAGAACCCTATATAATTGGTCTGTATTGAACCTGATCCGCGCTAGGAGGATGTCTGCTGCAAGGAATATATACAAAAGATATTGGAACAAGAGATAATCTTTGGTCCACTAATGGATAAATCAAGAGAAAATCGCACCCGGAAATGATCCCATGACTGGGTTAATAATGCAAAGTTGTTTTTATAAGATTGAAATTCCACAGCAGCGAATTCGGGCACTGTCCACCCGCGCCGGGCGTCCCCACCAGAGAAAAACGAGTTCTTCAACGAAGATACGGTCTGTGGCACTCCACACGTCGAGTCCCATCTCCGCCATGTCGGCAATGGTGATGGTGACCGGGTCATCGTTACCTGATTCATCTTGTTCTGTCTGGGTGTGGTTTTGGTTGGTGTGATTCGCGTGCGATCGCTGCCGGAGGAGAGGGGCATTGTCGTCGTCGGTGTGAATAGACTGTCGCGACATGGAAAGCGAGAGGTCGGTGTCATCGGTTTCCGGGTCATCGAGGTAGGGCATATCGTGGTAGGCATCTGTGCTATCTTCGTCGCCGGATTCAGAATCGTGACGCGCGATAGCACCGGCGAGGGTGAAGAATATCTGTGTGGTCAGACGACGGAAGTAGGCTACCAGAGCAACTTCCGGCGGCTCTTGGCCACCTTCCTCGCCGTGGAATGAGCGACGGCCCGTGGAGTTAGGAGCTGGGTATGCAAGACTTTCCACGCTTGCCAGAAGCCGTGCGTCTTGTTCGATCTGGTGTTCTTCCTCTTCTTCGGAGAGTCCATCGCGGTGTTCGCCAGCGGACGCCCACCAAATGAAAGAGTTGTAAGCAAGTCGCGTCCATGAGATTGGCTCGACAACAGGGCTGGAGGAGTATGTGGAGTCGCTGTCAGATCCATTTTCTGTCTCAGGGGACGTAGCTCTGTCCGCGGCGAAAGGTCGTAGACCTCTGCGGAGCATCCCATAGCGGCGGGCATCGCGCTGCGTAGCCTTTAGGAGGAAAGTTTGCTTCGAGCTTTGCTTGCCGCTAGACTGGTGTGTCAAACTGATCTGAGGGAAGACTCGCTCGGTGGCATGCTGAGAATGCGCGGCAGGGAGAGTAACCAAGGCGTCATAAAGCTCAGGTTTCATAGTTAAAACACTATCAGTCGAGCAGGCAATCCAGCTGGGGTCCCTGTCTGGATCTTGGCTAGATCGTGCGGTGTCGAAGGAGGCGAGGTGAGGGATATCGTGTATACCAATGTTGAAGAGAGGGCGAGGTCGCAGAGGTGGTGTGTATCCAGACGGGAGTGCTTGTAAGAGGGAGTTGGGAAGAGATGCGAGCAAGGATAGATCATATACTGTGACAGGGTCAGATGGCGTCAGGAAACAAGCACGAGAGGTGCCTTACCATAGTTGCAGGGTATATGGACGGGTGCTTCGGTCATGAAAAGGATGCGTTTACGCAGTAACGCGGCCCTGTAGAGGGGGAAGATCAATGGTCCGAAGCAATCCATAAAGTCGGGCAGCGATGAAGCTGGGTGGAAAGGCGTCAGGGCCGGCCTGAATGTCTCCAATGCCATTGCATCGCTAAAAGCGCGGTTGCGCGACGGGTGCTCCGGTCTGTCGCCCGGTCGGAATCGAAGGCTCACTGGCGAGTCGACCGGCGAATCGGCAGCAGAAGAATCCGTGCCACCGATCTGGAAAGCATCCCAGTAATCTGACAAGGGCTGCTCATTCGACATGTCTGCGGCGTATTTCCTTCGAACCCATAAGTGTTAGCCGTATGCTTTCCGGGGTACGTTGGGGCCGAGTAACACTAACAGAGTCAGGTCTCGCAATCTTGGAGCGTGTCGCCAGCTCTTCCCGAGTCTCCCAGAGCTCAATGGGACCAAGACTCCGATCGCAAACATCTTCGCATTACGCTCGGCCTCGGCGGCTGGCTGGTTAAGGAACGAGCTGATCCCGGCATATTGATCGTGGACGAAATATCTAGGCGGAGAAGAGTGTTAGCATATTGAGCAAGAATAAACGTAGACGCGTTGGTATCACTCACACTAAGTCATCCTTCACGTTGTGTAGGCCAGAAGGCAGCGACTTGTATTCGACCACCCCTTCGACGTCAACTATGGGTCGCGATGTCAGTTCGGCGCGTCGCAACTCCACAGTTCAGCGATTCCAAGCTCACCTCCTGGTGCGGTTCGTTTCCATGAGACCACATATCTATATTACCAAATGCGCATTAGCGACAAGATCGTAAGAGCTTCGAAGGCGGGGAGTAACCCTTACCCGGTTCTGATGTCGAAGCGGATAACGAACAAGGCGGCGATGCCTGGGGGCGACTCCATGGCGGAGCGAGAAGCGTCAATGGCGGAGGGCTTACTATATGAATCGGGTGCCATGGTGTAAGGGGGAAGACCAGCGAGACGCCATTCGAGCGGGGAGTGAATTGAGGAATCGAGGGGGTGGGAAGTCGAGGGGACCTCTGGGAGTTGGGGGGAGCTGGCAGATCGGAGGATCACGGCCGGAGATGGCCTAAGGCGCCTGACCGCTTTGGAAGTATACAAATGTGATATGATTAATAGACTGAATAGTTTCAGTCTCAACATTCTCGGGGTGCAATGATTCTCGTACTTCAGACTTGTATAATTCGATCAAGCATATTCTAAGTGAGAAGTTAGAACCTGGAGTGTCTACTGGTATCAACCGTGGTATCCCAGCTGGTCGGCAGTCCGACGCCAATTCAGCAATATCGGAAAATACTAATGTCAAGACCAGACCCTTTTGGGCATCGGCCTAGCCATTGAACTTGAATTTAAAACCGATGTCCTTTTTTCAGGGAAAACTTTACTCGCCTGAGATGCCGATCTATTGTCTAGCTGAAGAATGAAGTATTGTGGCTGTACACTAACCTAGCTCAAATGTTATGCTTGCCTGTTGACTATAAATTGGACATTTCACTATATGCTTTTTGTAGTAAAGTAACCTGCAGAACATTATATTTGTAGAATGAAATAGAAGCGGGCTGTAGCTAAAAGATATCTGAGTATTGTGAGATATACCTAGGCATATCCCTGTGTTGATGGTTGCTTTTTCCATCCAACCCTCCTGATATCTAGTACTAGTACTGCATATATTCCACAGAACTGCCAACCGGGAAGCCGACCTTTCTTCCCCAACCATCTGATGTACAGCGACCATCAGAATACTCCATTGAATGCCACAATTATCCTCACTATACTAAGTGATTCACTTGATCGACCTTCGATAAGTGACCTGTCTGAACTCCAATTGGCCCATCACTCCACTGCTCCACCACGCTCCGAACGGCAAAAGCCAAGCAAACACCCCCCTAAACACGGCTAATCGACGATCCTGCTATAGATCCAATCGGCCCGCCTCAGAACCTAGACTCTGCAAGATTCGATTGTCAATCAAACAAGCTTTCGGACAACGCCCAGGCGACTCCGAGCTGGATCTGGACGATGGCGGCCGCCCACCCTTACTACCCCCTCGGGGCCAATATTGTCGGCTATGCGCCCAACCAAACGTCAGTGATCGAGCTGCTCGTCACGGCCGGTGGAGGATGCGCGGCACTGCTCGGATTGACTTTCGCCATAGCCAGTTATGTGCGCCCATCGCTGCGAATGGGCGACCGGATCGCCATCCTGTGGTTTGTGCTCTGTATGACCTCCGCTGTGCACAATAAGGATTCTGTTTTGAAGAGTAACTGATGAGTGGAATACAGCGGGGACTCTACACTGTTTCTTCGAGGGCTACTTTATGATCCATCATGACCACATGGCGTCGGCGCAGGATCTCTTTGGGCAGCTATGGAAGGAATATGCCCTGTCCGACTCTCGGTACATGACCTCGGACACGCTGGTGCTGTGTATGGAGACCATGACCGTGGTGAGTGACTGCCCAACGATGTACTACTATGGTGGGCTCCATCGCATCTTCTAACCCTTTCATTGTTTAGCTGCTGTGGGGGCCTCTTTGCTTCGTCGTCGCGTATCTGACCACAACGCGGCATTCCCTGCGACATCCGATACAAATGGTCGTGTGCATGAGCCATCTCTACGGGGATACGCTGTACTATGCGACGAGCCTGTTCGACGACTATGTGAAGGGGGTGCCTTACTGCCGACCGGAGCCTTACTACTTTTGGCTCTATTATTTTTTCATGAACTTCATTTGGATCGTGGTTCCGGGATGTAAGCACTATCATGATCATCACATCCCCTGACAACCTAGGAAGTACCGGCTGACAGACTTGGCAGACTACTTCTATGACAGCATCTCGACCATTTCGGCCGCAATTCGGGCCCAGCAGGAGTCAGGCGAGCGCCGCAAGAGCCAGTAACAGCTCTTTCGTCATCAGTGGACGTGTGGATGTGGATGTGGGGTGGGGGGTGGGCTCGAATAATGCTTGGCCCTGGTCGGGATTGAGATCATGGCAGAGGGAATACATATGTATATGGAAAGAGGGAAAGAGGGAAAGACGGAAAGAGGGGGAAAAAGGAAAATAGAGAACAAGCCGATGATTTAGATATAGAGAATATATCAACTAGTGGGACTGGAGCAAAGTGAAGCCAAAGCTGAAACGAGTCACGATACACCGCTGTACACGCAGAGGACAACACCCATTTACCTGCAACTGGGGCCAATCGACGCACCTCGCATAAAACCGGCCATCCTTCCTCTTTCCCTTCTGCTGTCCATTTCCTATTTCTTATTCTCCTCCAGCACAGCAAAGGCAACGGCAGGCGATGCCAAGAGGGCGAGACCTCTTCTTTCAGCCCGCAGCATCGCAGCCGACCAAATCACGCGCAGACGCGCACCTTGCAGGAGCCAACCTTGCGCCCCCAAATCAGCGGACGTGCGAGAACTAGAGTGGAAAAGTGTAAGAGAGCGAAGCAGGACTGGGCGCAAGGTCGATCGACGGTTTCCCCGGCAGCGCGTTCGGGGGGGGTTATCGGGCGGTGTGGAAGCCTCCAAGCGGCCGCGCAGCAAGCAGCTTGTTTACATCCCCACCTCTGATCAGCTGCAGCTGGGAAAAAGAAAGAAAAGAGTCCAGCAGAAGCGCAGAAGTGCAGAAGAAGCAACGGATGCCGCAGGGTCGAGGTCTCTGATCGTCCAGATCAAAGAGAGCCTTAGGGCCCAGCGTGGTGCGTTGCCAGCTCCCCCCATCATCAACAAACAGGTCGCGGCGACTCGCATCGTCCACAACACTCGATATTCTCCGAGAAAACAGCCGTGTTGATCCTCCTCTTTCAACGCAGATATCGATGCCGTCTCCTGCGACGCCGCACCGGCAGGCCAACCGTGGGGACGGTGGCAAACCCACCCCGACAAAGCCGCTGGATATCGGCCAACCGCTGGGCGTGCATGATACAAACACCGTTCGTTCGAGAGTGCGCAAATGGCAACAGCAAGGCGGCGGAGTAATCACGATCAACGATGGAACGTACGACGATGACGAGGAGAATGCGAGCCAAGAGAAACCGAAGCCTAAGACGGTCAAGGGCAAGCCGGATCGAGTCGAGAAGCCACTCCGGGACAAAGAGAAGACCGCGACGGCGCCGACGATGCGCAAACGAAGTCACAGCACGCCCCGGAAACGAGTCATTAGTGATGAACATTGGAAGCGAAATCGATCCACGACGCAATCGAACCCGCGTAACCTACCTATCCCGAAGCGCATCAATGAATACACGACGAACGAAGGCTCGAGCTCCCCTAGGACGAGGAAAGACAAAGACAATAAAGATAGCGATCTGGACAAAGGCAGAGATCGCCCTCGCTCGAGAGTTCGACGAGACACCGTCATTTCTCGATCTCCCACTCGCGATTGGAAGCGCTCGAGTACCCGCAAAGATGTTGAATCCGTTGCGGACAGCGATGCCGAGACTGATCTGCCCCGGTCCACGGTCATGTCAGATATCCCGGAACGTCAGAGGAGACAATCGCCGCCCCCCGACGATGCGGACTGGGCAAAGAGTGAAGCGGACTTCACCGAGTTGTCGCGCAGGCGTGCTCGCGGGCCCGCAAAGCCCCCAAAAGGTGGCATCTTCGCGCATATGCTGGACGAGTCAAGGAAAATGTTCACCAGACCGGAAGCTGAGCCACCTAAGCCTGTTCCTCCTCCAACCGGAAACCGTGGATCCAAGATTGAAGCATGGCTGTCCGGGACTCCGGATCCTTTCCTGGACCGCGAGGAAACAAAGACTGACATGCCCGGTCCTCTCGACATAAAGTCAGCCCGAGCGCGGCGAACCCAAATGATTACCGATGAAATTGCTTCGAGCAGCTTCTCGCGGTCCGAACTCTCGGTGGAGAGTGACTCGCGCCCGAAGAGCTCTCATAGCCGACAGTCCAAGGACAAGGATCGTCCTTCGTCATCGGAGAAGCCTCGCAAATCTCAAGAGCGCGATGTGACATCGAATTCCAAACGACCTAGTGCAGACAAAATCGAGAGACCACTAGCACTCCGCATTCGAGAGGACAAAAAGGATGACAAGCCGTACGAAGATAGCCTGGCACCCTCGGAATCTGATCTCCAGCCCTTTTCGGAGGGATCAGAGGTCTCCGCAAACAATGCCCCTGTTCCAACCGGCCCCAAACGGCCTTTCCCAAGCACTGGGAAACACAGACTTTCGACCATTGCGTCCAGCGAGGCCCTGAGTACCGTCCTCGAAGGATCATCTGCTCCGACAAAGGTCACCTCATCTGAAAAGCGCATCCCGAAGACCGTTGAAGAAGCAGAGGAGGCCGCTGAAGAGAAAGACTGTTTCGATCCTGATTCACTTCCCCAAGTTACATCACAACTCAAGCGACGACTCACCAATCATAATGATCTGATGTCCGTGTTATCGGGTCCTGGCCGAAGTAGAAGCAATCGATCGAACCGAAGCATTCGCTCCAACAAGACCCGTCTGGCTAACGCGACGATTCCCGACATAATGGCTGAGCTCTCTGCAGATGAGACAAAATATATGCGCGAGCTGAAAACAATTGTTGGTGGCGTGATTCCGGTTCTGTTGACCTGCGTACTCTCGCGCTCTGATTCAGCTATTGCTGCGGGCCTCTTCCGACCCTCCATGGACCCAAAGGATGATGTGAACTTTTCCAAGCCCATTGTCAACATGGGCGTGGCGATTGAGCGATTGAAGACGTTGCACAAGCGAATCCCGCAAGACAATGCTGATGCATTGCTTACGTGGGCTCAAGGGGCCCAGAGGGTGTACCGCGAGTATCTGAAAGCCTGGAGACTTGGGTTCAAAGATGTCATTGTGAACCTTGCTCCCCTGGACGAAGATGAAGCCCAGAAAGAGACCGAGAAAGCTGAGACAAAGAGCTTGGACGAAGGCCTAGAGCGTGATGAGAATGGCGATGTGATTGGCAGCGACGGTGAGAAAGTCGATGTTGCCTACCTGCTCAAGCGACCCTTGGTCCGCCTCAAGTACCTTTCAAAAACCTTCAAAGGCATCAATACACTGCAACCTTCCACGAAAGCAGAGGAGGTTGCAGCGACCTATCAAGATCTTGTCAATGACGCACGAAAACGCGCTCGAGATGAACGAGCTAGGCTAGAAGACGAGTCTGCCTCTAACATTGACCCGAGTCGCGCACGAGATCCCATGACCTTGGGTATACTTCAAAATGTCAATGTTGACCGTAGCCGCCGCGTACGAGCTCGCGACTTCTTCAATTTGTCCCTTTATCATTCCAGCGGGCAATTGGTTGACTGCCGAGCGGAATTACTCTATCGAGACAATGCCCCAAGTAATGGAACTGGAGGTGACCTGATGATTTGTGAAATCGACCATTCGGATCGTTGGCTGCTTTTCCCGCCAATGGATTTGCGCTGTGTTTCGGCTCGCACTGGCGACAGCAAAGGCGAGATCGTACTTATGCTCCGCAGTGCTCCTGATGCAGACAAGTATTGGCAGGAGCTGATCTCCCTCCGTATCGACGAGGTTGAGATTGGGCTCGAATGGATCCAGCTATTGGGCTCTGACCCCATTCCGCCAACAATCTTCCGGACACAAAGCTTCATCAGCCGAGCCAAACAGCACAGGGCTCGCAAGTCGGATGTTGAATCACCCCCACGACCGAATGCCAGTGATGTTGATATTCCAATTGGCGAGAAGGCTTCCAGTAAACGCCGCTCTTTGACACCAAAGGAGCACCACTCCGAACTCAGTACAGTCAACTCCTATGTCACTGACAACAGGAGCTCTGTGTATTCGACGGCTACTCGCGAAACGGAGTACAGTGCTGGAGGATCGGAGCTTTCCGCGAAACAGTGCCGCCCTGGTTTACCGCTTCTACCTTCTACCGTGACCCCGGACAAGTCACCCTCTGGATTGAAGAGATCCAAGGCAAAGCGCATGTCTCGCTACGGAGATAGCCCATCATCAGAGACAGCATCTCCTCAAGCCGGTGCTTCAGAAAATGTCGTTGCATCTCCAACTCCTCCGCGGCAGCCGCAGCCACAGCCACAGCCGCAAGCACAAGTGCAGCCGACGACACCTCAGCAACCAGAAGAAAGATTCTATGGTGGTAGCAAGGACACTGCTAAAACTACGGGTTCACCAGGACCCAAGTCCCCTTCAAAGATACCCCAAACCCCCCGTCGAAAAGAGTCGCCAGAGGAATCACCTCGAGTATCGTCTGTGCCATCGGCCCATCTTCCTCAAATCCCGAAGCTTCGCAGCGCTAGCAGTCAAACTCATATGTCAACCCCAACTAGCATCGATGCTGATGAGGAAGAAGAGTATCCCCCTCTCGAGTCCTTGCCCGATCAAGAAGACGTGCCAGAGACCCCCACAAGGACAAGGAGAAAATCCCGGCGAAAGTCCAAGCATGAAGATAAGCACGACGATTCACCACCGGCACCACCACCTCACCGTTCGCCGAGCTCAAAGTTGAATAACAACCAACCCGTCCTTAGCCCTTCGGCTGTTCGGCTCAAACGCCGCGGATCCTCCCCTCTGAAGCACGAATACGAGCCCTCTACTGCTTCCGACTATTCAGAAACCGACTCGGATGCGTCAACTGTGCGACACTATTCCTACTCATCGTCTGACTATTCTAGATCCGATTTCGAATCGGAATCCGACTATTCGTCAGAGTCAGAGGATGATGAGAGTGAACCTCCCAAGCCAAAACCTTATGAGACTGCTACCGCAACCTCCGAGACAAGCTCTCTATCTCCATCTAACTCTGCCTCGCAGAGCGGCTACCGTACAGTTCCTGTGCAACCTACCAAGTCAACTAAGGTAGTTGCTTCTCTCTTCGCATGGTCCGATAAAGGTAACTGGGAAAGCCTGATTCCCGACGAGTGCAACATCGTCGTCAGCCCGGGCCTCATCGAGGCGTTCAAGATGACTCCCGATTCTAACACAAACTCGTCTGATCGTTCATCGCGATCATCACGTCCACTCATTTCCATGGAATTAACTCCACTCGTTCCTCTCCGCCGCGGAACTGCTATTGATATCAGCATCCGCTCCCCTCCCACTGATCGATCTAAGATCACCTCCAGCAACATCATGTTCCGTTCCCGCAACCCCGACGAATGCGATTCACTCTATGGTCTGATCAACCAGGCCAGAATCAACAATCCGACCTATATCGCTCTTCAGAATGCTCGCGGTGGTACCTTCGACAACCCAATTCCAAACTATGAGTCAGATGCGAAGGCCAGCGGCAGCTGGTTCGGCTTCCCCCGTCGGAGAAAGAGCTACCGCGCCTCCGGCTCCCCTCGTTCCCTTGCCGAAGGCTCCGAGAGCAGTGTCGGAACCATGAGCAGCGCTTTCTCCGCCCTGAAGCGTTTCGGTGCCGGCAGCAAAATGTTCAATATCTCTCGATCAACGGTAACATCTCGCAGCGGCCGCGAAGGTAGCATGTACTCCGGCGAGTCAACTTCTCACCACTCCCCCTCCTCTGGAATCGGCCGCATAGCCGCCGCCATCAAGGGCGCAGACGGCATCGGCCTTTCAAATGCCAAGATCCGCATCTATCTCCGCGAAACCGCCTCCAAGTGGCGCGACATGGGCGCTGCCCGCCTCACAATTATGCCCGCTCCCCCTAAGAATCCTTCTCGTCCCGGTACAGCCGTCAGCGGCCGCAGTGAAGGTAGTGGTACGCATGGCGATGGCGCCAGCTCCTCCCCTCCTAGCTCCGGCGCAACAACACCACGCCGTGACGTCGAAACCGAGAAACGCATTATAATCCGCGGAAAGACCCGTGGAGAAGTCTTGCTTGATGTCTGTCTTCCTGAAAGTTCGTTCGAGCGTGTCGCTCGTACTGGAATTGCTGTCTCTGTTCATGAAGAGACAGCCGGTGGTGCCGTCGCTAAACAGGGTGGTGTCACTGCCAGCTCCCAGCGTATCTATATGGTTCAGATGAAGAGTGAAGCTGAGGCGGCTTACACCTTTGGCCTTGTTGGTAAACTTCGATACTAGGAGTGCGCGGTCTGCTGACGTGGTTTGGCTGCCGCTGGTCTGGACTGGACTGGGATGGGATTGTGTGCACTTGTGATATCAGCATTGGGTCCGGTGCATGGTTTATGGGAGGTATTCTTGTGCATGGTTATTGTTTTCTATTTCTATTGTTTTATTTTTTTTACATCCGTATCTTAGATATCTTCCTGTCATGTCTTGACTATCTCTTTTGTATATTTTAGATTTCATGCCAATTTATCCGGCTTTTGGATTCTTTTACCATTTCTCCTCCTCTTAGCGAAACACTTTCACGACTCGGTAAATTCAATCACTCGATTAATTAGGTCCTGCAAGCAAACGGGTTTGTTTTCTAATAAACCCTAGTTCTTGATTGGCATTGACCCAATAAAGGCAGTGAACTCGCTCCTGATTCTAAGCTAACATCTTGGCATTCACCAAATCAATAGCCTTCCACCGAGCATCGTCGTATCCGTATTAGCGCTAGGGTATGCAGCCACAGTGATAGTTATGTGGTCGCAAAATCGGTGTAAAATTCATGTTTTTGCCCTCGCTTAGGGTCTTTCAGGCCAAATTCGGCACTAAATTACGATTCGCGATGGGGATGTTCTTTGTGCTACACTTGTTAACCCGATAAATGTCCACCAATAGCTACACCAGAGCACGGATCTGGATTTCAGCCTTGTAAAGCTTATGAATTATGCTATGCATTATCCGAGTGGTTAATCATCACTAGATGGCATAGTCTGACTGATCTTTCCATCCAGTTAAAAAGTAGTCTGCTGCCCTAAGAATCAACTAATGCAAGACGGGCTGGAACATCTCTATCAGTACTTCTTTTCCCCTGTTAACCCTTGGCAAAATGAGTTTAATTGGTTACACCCATTAGCAATGCACGTCTGTTGATTACATTTCTGCCCAGATCTCGTGATGCTGCTATTATAAGCGGCAATCCTAGAAGCGTGATAGGAGGGCTGTCCTTGCAGCGCCTTCAAGCCCCGGCAGACCCCTCATTAGTTTCTCCAGGAGACCAGGTCATGATTTGGCCATATTAAAGACAACCCCCGAGAAATAGTTTTTTTGGCTTTTACATCTCCACAGACACTTTTGAGGCTTTTCAACAACCTTCAACTGGCAACGACTTATTCCGTCTCCAAACATGCTACTCGAACGAGTATGGCTAGCTTTGTTTGGGCTGGGGGCATTCCTAGTCCTACGAACTATCTATCGTCTTTTCTTCCATCCCCTGTGCAAAATACCAGGACCTAAGTTGGTGGCAATTACCCATGCCGTTGAGTTCTATTATAATTGCATCCAGGATGGAACGTATATGTTTGAGATTGAAAAAATGCACCAAAAATATGGTAGGTATTCGCTAGCACGAACTAGTATGTGCACCACTAATTAGAATAACAGGACCAATCGTCCGTGTCACCCCCAACGAAGTACACATCATTGATCCTTTCTTCTATGATGAAATGTATGCTTCTAGTAGTCGCCGGCGCGATAAGAGCCCCAGAATGACCAAGGCCTCTGGAGTCACCGGCTCTATGATAGCAACTGTTTCCCACGATCATCACCGCATCCGAAGAGGCATCCTAAGCGAATTCTTCTCTCGACGATCAATCCTAAACATGACGCCAATAATAGATGAGTTTTTGCAGAAATTAGGAGATCGATTAGGCCAGTTCCACGACACTAAGACCGTTGTGCGCCTCGATAATGCTCTCAACGCCTTCACGTCTGACATAATCACTGAATATTGCTATGGGAAAAGCTGGGGTTTCCTGGACGACGAACGCTTCCGAAGCGATACTCGAATGGCTCTTCTAGAAACCGCAAATACCATTCATATCGGCCAGTTCGCTCCGTGGATTATCACTCTGATTCGCAAAATCCCAATTCACCTGCTTCGTCGTCTTCAGCCAGGGAAAGCGGCTATTTTCGAAGCCATGGAAGCAGTATTCAACCAGGCAGCGTCATCTTTCAAAATTCCATCTGGAAACTCTACGGCTGCAACCGAAAAGCAAGTAGAACACAGCATGTTCGATAAGCTGCTTGCTCCGGATGTCCCAGAATCGGAGCGAACTCTTGAGCGTCTTCAAGATGAAGGGCTTCTTGTCCTAGGTGCTGGAACAGAAACCGTGGCGCATACTCTAACGACTTCTATTTTCTATCTATCTACAAACAAGCCCATATTGCATAGATTGCGTTCAGAGCTACAACTGGTCTTACCGACGCCGACTAGCAACGCAAGCCTTTTGGATTTGCAGAAACTACCCTATCTAGTATGTATCTATTTTAAGCCCTACTTTAACCTTTCGAATCAAATAGTAGCCAACTCTTTCAATATAGACGGCAGTTGTATACGAAAGTCTTCGTCTAGCCTACGGCCCTATTGTACGCATACCTCGCGTTGCACCGACTGAAACACTAAGATGCGGAGATCATTTGATTCCTCCCGGTGTAAGTGACCCAAATTAAGGGTTGGAAAACATAGAAACTGATCATGTCAGACACCCATGAGTGCCATCTCGTACTTCATCCACCGTGACCCAACACTCTTCCCTGAACCGGACAACTTCGATCCGGAAAGGTGGCTGCAGGGTAGCCATAGCGAAGATTTGAAGCGGTATATTGTCAACTTCACCAAAGGGAGTAGAGCTTGCCTGGGGATTACGTGAGTGCTTTGATCTAGTTCATGTTCGAGTTTAGGGCTTTGTGCTAACTTGATTATAGATTGGCATACGCTGAGATTTACAAAGCCATTGCTGGCATTGCGCGTCGCTTTGATTTTGAACTGCATGATACGACAATCGAGGATATGAAGATTGTTGGGGAGAGGGTCTTTGCAATTACAAGGCGTGGGCAGACTCAAGTGTATGTGACGATTTCCGATTTGGCCAAGATGTGAATTTTACTGCGACAATCAGATAAGATTGGTTTGACAATGCTGTTTTTGTTTTGATTGAGAACTCTTGATATATTGAATGTCGATGCAATGATACCTTGAAAACTCCGCAATTATGCATAGCACAGAACGACCGCCATTGCTCTGTAAGTGTGTGAATGGCATAGAAGAATAGCCTCGACACTTTGGATTTCCCTTAACGCCAACTGGCATAGAAATCCCGATTATTCCTTCTCTGCTGGTGGGCTTCGAGTTTCCACTTCCGCACCATTTGTCTTCTTGAAGATATACCCAATGCGATTGCATTCGTCTTTAAGCAAAGACACGAGGACATCGTCATCGACAGCAGCAGCGACCTCTTCATCATTGTCGGCACCTGATGCAAGCAAAGCGGGATTGACATGCGAATACTGCGCGAGAGACTGGTGCATCTTCTCCTTTTGGTTCTTGGCCTTTCCTTTTTCTTTCTTAGCTATTCTACGGCGTGATGCCTCGCGAATAGAACGCTCTTGCTTCTCCATGTCAACTTCGGAAGCTTTCACCAGTGCAGGAATGTCCAATTCGGGCAGATCGTCGTCTGATCCAATTTCGCTTAGCTCTGAAAGCTCCGACTCGCTATCTTTCTTCTTTGGTTCGGCGGGGGTAGCCGTGCCAGATGATGAGGCCGATGAAATACCCTTTCCCCCACAGTCACAGCCCAATAGATCGTGAGTTTGACAGAGGCTTTCTTCATCGAGACGGAACAGATCACGTAGTTCGGCCGTGGAGAATTGGGAAACACTATCCTTGTTCTCCATGACACTGTCAGCTAATCCAAGTTTGGTGACCTGACGTTGCCAGATCTTCTCCTCCAAGCTACCCTTGAGAACCACCCGGTAGATGCGACAATGCTTCTTTTGTCCATCGCGGTGGATGCGAGCCATGGCTTGGATGTCTGTTGCGGGGTTCCAATCCACATCGAAAAGAACAAGTCGACTGGCCCCAATGAGGTTGAGGCCTGTACCGCCTGCTTTTGCGGAAAGGAGAAAGGCAAAACATGATTCGACGGGTAGACGGTTGAAGTCGTCCACGAGTTGCTGTCGTTTCTGCGCGGGAGTGCTCCCGTCTAAGCGGAGAAAAGGGAGCCCGAGTGAAGTGAGGAGGGTCGCCAATAGGTTCAGGGTGGAGGTGTAGTTAGAGACCAACACAATTTTCTCCGAGGTTTTTGTATGTATGCTATCCAAGAGTTGGTCCATTACCCGGACCTTGGCGCTTGCAGACGGAGAAAAATGGCGCATGAGGTTGGGTGGTAATGACGCCAAAAGAGCGGCAATAGTTTCGTTCGGCTTCTTGTCGTTATTCTTTGCAGACAGCAAGGAGGGACTGTTGCAAAGTTTCTTGAGAATTGTGATAAGCTGAAGAGCACTTTCTGCATTTCCCATGGCGGTTTGGAATAAGGGTGATCCAAGCACGGCTTGGTAGATATTGGCCTGGGCGCGAGTTGGGTTGCAGAAGAGAACGTATTCGGATTTTGGCGGTAGATACTTAGACAAGATATCAGCGGTTCTGCGGAGAATAAACTTCGAGGTGAGTTCTCTCAGTTCTTCACTACTTGATTCGCCCTTGTCGATGTCCTTGCTGGTCGCTTCGGGTTGTCTGCTCTGGACGATTGGCGTTTCAAATTCCCGGATGAAAGACTTGAAATTTCCAAGAACCCCAGGATTGACTAGATCAACTGCCGCGAAAAACTCTCGCAAATCATTTTGGATCGGTGTTCCAGAGAGGATGACTCTCTTTGCGGCGTTGAGGG
The DNA here is from genome assembly GCA_027569595.1 of Penicillium sp. G339. Lineage (NCBI taxonomy): Eukaryota > Fungi > Ascomycota > Eurotiomycetes > Eurotiales > Aspergillaceae > Penicillium > Penicillium sp. G339. The sequence goes on from JAPDFJ010000020.1 coordinate 239,843, forward strand.
ATTGGATAGCTTGTCCACTCTTGTTTTGCAGTGTCTTAAGACGATGGCCCTCATCTGCAATAATGATATCGACACCGGATCCCTTGGCCAGGCCCTCTTGCACGGTTCGCAGCTTTTCATATCCAACAATCATGATGCTGTAAGCCTTGCCCTTGGTAAAATCAGTCAAACGTTTCCGCTTGTCATCAAATACAAAGACCCCAATACGCTCATTGCCAAGCCATTTGCGGATCTCTTTTCGCCAATTAGTGATGAGGGTTACGGGGCAAACAATCAAAGCCTTTTTGATCACTGGGGCCTCCCCGTAGATGGGGTTCTGCTTGAGCAAGGTCCACAGCAACGCGATGGTTTGGAGCGTCTTTCCCAGGCCCATGTCATCTGCAAGAATGGCTCCTTCTCCGTTAAAGTCTCGCATCCCCATAACGCACTCATAGAGAAACTGAACGCCCTCTCGCTGGTGCTGTCGCAGGCTCTTTGTCAGTAAAGGGTCCACGACAACATCAACAATATGCTTTCCCTTCGGAACAGAGCTTGGACGCGGCATTACCAATGCTCCCGGAGCTTTGGGGTCATGACGTGGGACTATCTTGTCCACGCTTACTGGGATCACCGTGTCCTCAAGCAAAGGTCTCTTGTAAGCACCCAAACCGGAACCTTTAGCGGTAGCTTCGGTTTCCAGTGCCGTAGAGGTCCTTTTCAAGGGCTGAGATCTGCCGGTAGCTATCGCGAGGGACGAAATGCGCCCTTCGGTCTTCTTCGACGTGGGCAGTGGCCTCTTCTTGGATAACGCAGGCGGCGACGGCGCAGGTTTTGAGTCCCCTGCAAACTTCCTTGCAGATAGAAATTGCGCGCGAGGTATCTCAGAATCGAGTTCAACTTCCTTCCCTCCGATATATAGCATGGTCCCGGGCTCCAGGCTCGACTCGTACATGGCCCGTCCCATATCCTTGCCTCCTACGTCACGTAGGTAGACGAATCCCTGACGGGATGCAAGTATTCCATCTCCGTCCCATGTTTTGTTCTTTTTTGTGCTCGGCTTTCTCCTATACATTGGCAATAGCTGTTAGATGGTCTTCATTGGTCAAATGCAGAAGTGACCAGTGGCCGGATAGACTAACCAGAGTGCGTTGAAAAACCTCTCAAAGGAAGCATCCTCTTTAGAAATAGCACTAGGCGGTGCTTTCACCGCGGAATCCTGGCCCACATTTCGGACTTGAAGGAGAGGTTTTCGGTTCGCGAGTGCTGCAGGTCGCGTTTCAGTATCGACCGGCGAGTCGTCTTTCTGAAGACGAGGCTTTTTGGCGGGGTGCTCTTGTTCGTCGGTCTTTTCAGTCGATGGTTCGGGCTTCCTCATCAAAGGGGGCTTGAAAGGCTTGAAAACCATAGCGCCTGCAGACCTCAAACTTGAACGAGCAGAACGCGGCCGGCGGAAGACGCGAGAATCGAGACGCGCGGTCACGTGTGTTTTCAGTGCCCAGCAGTAAATGTGAATACGAGATGAGAAATGAAAGCCATTTCTAGATATTTCTTCTTCTCGATCAGGTACTCCAGAAGGTACTCCAATAAGTACTTTGGTCCCTGAATACCAGGAATCATATCTGAGACCCAAGTTCTAAAGCTGCTTGGATACTAAGAAGCGGTCCCTAAACAAGAAGTGGTGACAGAATTATTTCTACCCACTGTATGCGAGGCTAGGGAAGAAAATCAATTTTAATTGCGGCTCGGCCCTACGCGTGATGATGATGATGATAAGTATTGGAAAAAGTATAATTTGATTTGAATTGTTCTCGGTTCCAACTAGGGAACCGCTCTAAAAAAAATATTATTTGTGGCGCGCTGGAGGTATACACAACACGGTTAAGATGATATACAGAAGGAAATATCACATCAGTCACATAAATAAATAAAATGCATTTAAGCCATGCAAGATCATGAGAAATGAAAGGTATCAGGAAGAAAAGAAATGATGTGGTATATGCAAACAGAAAGCCCCTCCATTTTGATTTCCCTTCGAACGCGATAGTCTGCAAGACGATACGCCTATTTGGCCTCATCAAGCACATGCTTGTCAGTGATGGGAATGTTCTTCGGCCCCTCATACGAGCCCTGGCGAATGAACCACCAGATGGCGACGAAGATCGACAGACCACCCGTCATCAGACTGGCGTAGTTCATATCGGCAGCCGTAGGACCCGGGGTAAAGGGGAAGCAGAAGATGACGATGAAAGCAAGAATGTAGATGGAAGCGAGAATGTTCACGACAAAACCGATGGTGTTGTTCATGAAGAAATAACCGGGAACAAAGGAAGAACGGCGGCTCAGAATATGGGGGAAGATTGCCATGAAGTAGGACAGACTGGACAGCTGGACGAAGCATCCGACGAAAGCCTGGAAGGCGGTTGTGGATCCCATATAGATACAGGCCAGAATAGTGACAACGCCGCCACAGACGATGGTGGCGTTGAAAGGATTCTGGTACGTGGAGCTGATGCGGCCAAGCCAGCTGGGGAAGGGAGTTGCGCGATCGCGAGAGATGGTCCACAAGGTGCGACCAGCAGTGATATAGCAACCAGTAGCGGTGATCATGGTGGGGATGAAGGCAATGACCAAAAGACCCACGGCACCGCTAGGTGTACCGGTAGCCTGGTGGTAGATCACAGCGAGAGGGAACAGTTTAGTATTCCGGACAGCATCCACGTCCTGAACAGCGTAGAAGATGGCGATCATGTAGCAGATACCGGTGATGAAACCGACACCCATCTGAGCCAGAACGGCCTTAGGGATGTTACGACTGGGCTTGGGAATCTCCTCAGCCAGATGAGTCGAGCAATCGGGGGTACCGACACTATAAGCGCCGTTGAGCATTCCCATAACGAAGACGAGGCCTTGCTGGGTGTAACCAGTTTGGTTATCAAAATGCTTCCACACCTCAAAGTCGGATTGGTAAGGGGCGCCGTTGACATGGGGCATCACGGCGCAGACAACGATCGAGATGAAGACGCCGGACAGGATGAAGAACATGCCCATGTTTCCAATCATGGGTAAAAATCGGTTCATGAACAGCACAATGCAGCAGCAAACCCAGGAACATAGCAACATGCTAAGGAAGATGTTCCAAGTCGAGGGCATGAAACCGGGGTGCATCAGTGCATACATAGAGACGGTCTGTTGACCCATGATGAAGGACATTGAAGCGGCACCCAAGATCCAGGCCAGACAGTTCCACCAGCCAGCGAAGAAACCACAGACGCGACCATATCGGCCAGCAGTAATGGTGGCCCAATGGTACACGCCACTTGACGAGGGCATGCCAGAGGCCAGCTCAGCGATAGAAGCAGCAACGAGCCAGTAACAGACAGAGACGACGATGCTGTAGCACGAGGTTAGCCAAAATACAACCTTGGACGTCATGTTGTGCTCGGTGGCGAGAGGACATACAATTCATAGATGGTTCCTGCAAGACCACCGTTGGCCAAAGCAGCAACCAGACTGCCACCTTGGGCAATCCAGGTGTTACCGGTGGTCACGGCGACCGCACAAATGCTCAGCAGGCTGAAGTTGCGCTCGAGTTCCTGCTTATGCCCAGAGGCGTTGATCATTTCACCCTGGTTGCTGTTGGTGTCGTCCGCAGTCAACTCGGCGGTGGCCTTGGTCTTCTCGTCATATTCGTTCGACATGGCGGATCCACGTGGCTCGGCTTCCCGAGTCGTTTGACGGGAGCTTTAGAAGTAGTAGCGGTATATACCGTAGGGATCCGATGATCCGGAGAAAGAGAGAGACGAGGCAAGGGGGGTTGCGTCCGAATCTCACTATTGCCGTCGTAAGGCACAAGTTGGGAAAGGGGGGGAGGTCGACTTTCGTTCTTCACCCAGACCGAAAGAATGAAGGAACTGAAGTGTTGAAGACAGAAAAGGAGCAGCAGCGCAAGGCTATATTATTTTGCGCTGGTGGAGACCTGTACAACACTTCCGAAGGGGGGGGAGCATCGCGGCCCCGGGCATGAACTCATCAGGTTGGCCCATCTGGTTTGCTCAACCGTGAATGCATTCCTCCGACTCCACCTCCCTAGCCACTCTAAATGACTGAAACCCCAATCTCTATCCAATGGACGGCCGCGGGACGGCAGATGGAGTTGGCCACCGGCTACGTGTGGGTCATGGCAAGGGCAATCCACTGGACTCATTGGATGCCTCCAAGGCGCAAGTTGAGCCAAACTCCAACAAAACTCAGCTATCGACGCGGAGATTCACGACGCACCTTACCTAGAAGGGGAGCTTCAGCAGAAAGAATTTTCCTGCGCATAAGGTCGTCCTGTCGGTTCCTTGGCACCACTACTTCACCCCCCATCCCTGGCCCTATGAAAGTAACCGATTGCCTATTCCTGCTTGATACTCCGTGATCCGGACGAGAATCCCCATCCCGCATGTTCTGGTTCTGTGGAGGATGTGCCGGGTTGGTGGATAGGAGCAGAGATGAGGGGATCCCTATTTACAATACAGTACTTATGGGATTATACGCTTCGATACACTCGTCTGCTAATTAAGACACTTGCGCATGTTATGCATAACCATGCGAGAACCCGTGGAATTCACTTGTCTAGCAACAGCGTGTCGGAGCCCTAATTTTCTGTCTTGGTGACGTATAATCCCCGATCCTTCCGAAGCACATGTTCTTCGAGAATGACTTCCTCTGAAACGGAAACTGGTCCCCATCCACATGGCGTGCTGTCCAAGGTTCACTAGACGGTTGACGCCGACACCGACCTCCCATAAAGTGTTTAGAAGGGTCATCAAGGTGAGACAATCCCAGCCCCGTGGCCGGCATAAGCGTAGTCGTCGCACTTCTATTCCGTTCGGAAATAATATCTTTAAAAATTAGCTATGGTGGCACTATGTACGAGGCTCTCGGCACTTACCTCGACAATCCTATTGTTAGACGAGATCGGGATCCCGTTCTTTACGTAGTAGTCATGCTAATAATGCTCGCAAGACGAAACCAGGAGTCTAGATCTGTAAAGCGGCTTATTTTTATCCCGGTCGCATGTTGCACTATGAACAAAGTGCAACTCAGCCTGCGAGAATCACCCAATCTGGCCCACGGATCTACGCCCAAGAGAGATCCCCTGAGAACTGTGGACATGTCTCAAGTGCTGTGCGTCGTAGCTGGAGTGGATGATGCATCCACCTTGAAGACGCCGCAGCGTCGCAGCTACGGACTTCGATCTCTCTATGGACCTGCGCAAATTAGCCTTCGATTTGGTGGAATCTAGGTGGCGTGTGCGTTCTGGATCTAGACAAGTCGCCGAAACTGAGCGACAGCCAATCTGATTTGGATCTTGCCTAGGTACATACGTTGTATGTACCTGCGACTAGTATTAGTGCGCCCTAGGGTCGAACGATTCATCTAGTTCAGGTACATACACAATTTTCTCAACTTCTTTTGGATTGAATTCTAGATCGAGCCATTGATTCGACCGCCACCTTATTAGCGTTGCGACCGCGGGTTGGCGTGACGAACTGTTCTGATCTTGGTTCCTGGTTTATATCCGATCGGCAATCAATCTCGCCTTCTCTCCAACCATAAGCACACAGCACTGTAGAATTGATCACTTGGCATAGATGTGTGTCTTCCCCGATGCATCTGCTCCATGGCAAATGATCTGTTTGCCACGCTGAGCCCTCCCCCCACGTCTCCTCCACCTGGACCGTACGGAGTAGCGATCTCCCATTCTCCACCACAAAATCCCTCAACTCAACTGCAACGGGTCGCTAACCAAAAGGTAAATGATCCACCTGCCCTTAGGGGCCCCGCCAAGTGCACTAAGCAAAGTCTATTAGAGTTGTGGACACCTAAAATCTCAGGCTGGACGGCCGCTTCGAGTAAAGCATTACGGACGCTCGCCGGAAGTTTGTTGCATGAGGACAATCACAGTGGCTTGGCTTTCTCCAAGTAACACATTTTTGCGCGATCGACTTGTCCACTTGTGGGCACACCTCCGCAGCCATCCAACAAGAGAGTACTGGAACTTGCCTCACCTAAGAAGGCAGCTTTGAGACCAGCCTTGTCGCGTGCCCTCTTTGGTTCACCTAAGCTGTATGGTCTTGTATCACATCTTTGGGACCTAACATCTTCTAGGTATTCCAATTAATGCTTTAATCTATCCACGGCCAAGTTCCGCTACCCGGAGTAGACCCGGTTAAACTTTATTGACGGGATTCTGTGCATCTGCACCGCGCATGCCCTTGCGAACTCCCCGTAGTTGAACCTTGAGGGTGAACCCTCTGCAAGACCCAAGGACGACCTCCCCAAAACGGAAGGTATGTAGCCAATCCCTGCTAGCACAGCTGAGGTAGGTGGAGTATATCGGCACCGCTGCCAGGCACAAATCATGTTTGAACAACTCCAAGCAATCACGGCCATTTCCCAAAAAGTCTATCCCAAGGTTTGGTTTCTCCAAAGCCAACACTGAGCCATGGAACTGCCCACCGCGATTTTATCCCCACCACATCCTATGGTTGGTCCAGTGCTGTCAGAGGAAGATCCTCCATTTCCAAGTGCGGCGACCTATCGGAGACTCGTCTCTGTCTGCTCGCCTCTGATAAGCCCTGTCCATCCAGGCCTAATTTCTTCGATTATGCATCTCCCCAATAATACGCATCACGTCTGACAAACTCTCTATTCGCCCACACCCCTGGCGACGTGATCGCCCTCGGTAGATGGAAGCGTTCCCAGAAACCCTATCTATTTTCTGGATTGGTCCGAATTTCCCGGTTAATTTTATAATAAGATGTGGGTGCTGCACTTCCTTCGAAGCCCCCTCCGTCTGATCGATCATCTAACCTTCCTCAAGGCTACACGCCGATACTATGTCTGGATTAGGAGGTGACTTTGGTGTTCGCTTTGCCCGCGAAACATGGGCACTATATGCCGTCGGTGTCCTGGGTGCTGTCCTGCGATTGTGAGTTGAGACCTTCTCGCTAGCGAGCGATTATGGCAAGGCTTGGACTGTATAACTGACTTTGGTTCGATTAGCACTGCTCGTATCCGTCGATTAGGTATCCGCAACCTCCAGGCTGATGACTATCTCATGGTCTTCGCTGTCTTCTGGTATACCCTCCTCTGCGTCTCACTCAACCAAGTCGCCTCTGGTGGAGGGTCAAATTTGATGACCCAGGAGGATATCGATACCTTGACTCCCGCAATTCATGCCGAACGAGAGAAGGGCAGTAAATGGGTTTTTGTGTCGGAGCACTCCTTCGTTCTGGCGGTATGGAGTATGAAGGCTTGCATGCTGGTGATCTATGCTCGTATCACCGAGGGCTTGCGCCAGCGCAAATGGATCAACTATATCGCAATTTACGTTGCCCTTGGCTTTGTCGCCACTGAGTTGTCTCTGTTCCTCATCTGCCGCCCATTGTCCAACTATTGGGCTGTTCCAACACCTAACTGTAAGAGAACATCTCTTCTGTTCGTTGCACAAAACGTTCCCACTAACTATCTCCAGACCAATGTTCCTCGTACCAGCACTATGAGATTGTCCAAGGATGCATCTCTATCTCTGCAGATATTTTTATGCTTCTCGTCGCCATTCCGCTACTGATACAAGTTCGTGTTCCCGTGAAGCAGAAGCTGATTCTGGTCCTGCTCTTCGGCATGGGTATCTTCGTAATTGTTGCTGCCATCCTGACCAAGGTGTACTGCCTGGTTCCCTCGCTCATCTCCTACGTCTACATGAACTGGTATTTCCGCGAAGCCACTGTCGCGATCCTGGTTACCAACCTACCACTCATCTGGTCGCTCCTGAGAGATGTCTTCCCTGCCCTCAAGAGCTGGACTGGAGGATCGAAGAGGGGCACCGATCGATACAAGTCCGGGCCCTGGGCCAGCAAGGGATCCCGACCCTATGGGACCCCCAGCCAAATGCGCTCAGGCGACTTCGACATGCACAACTTCCCCAACCGCAGCACAGTTGCTACACCGCAGAAAAGCGGCCCCGCGGTCTCCGATGTCAGCCTTGGCTCCGATGAGCGGGATATGAACAGTGACGATGGCTCTGCACGGGCCTTGCGTATCCGGCAAGACATCACCGTCACTGTGCAGCATGACTCGCGACCACCAGACTATCAAACGAGCACGGCACACGTCACTCAAGGTCATGAGGAGGTCTGATCCGATTTCACAGTCGAACTCATTATTCTATCATTGTATGACATACAATATATCGTGCACGCCGATCGTGCATATCCAACAACCCAAAAGAAAGCCGAAACCATTTACGAATTCTACGCAAACCAGGTGTGGGCCTGATACCCTAATTTTTGGATCATTTCTCTGTACATATTTCTGCTCTTTTTTTAACTGGGCTTTTTTTTTTCGGATTACGTTGATCGGGGGATTGACCTGTATCAAATGGGGGATTTGCCGGAATATCCGTACATACATATTATATTTTGTACAGTATAGACCAATAGACCCAGCGTTTTCGTCATTAACGCTGCTCCACGCACATCAATCTTTCATTACTGGTCCCATGGAACCACCCACAGCTCAACAGAGCCTATCTATTCCACACGCAGTTTGGTTCGACTCCGCTCGACCCGCAGATCTCCCGGCTCCTTGCGTCAATGACTGTTGATCCTATTGCTGTTAGGTCTAGCTTCGCTATGTTCTTGTGCCCAGTCGCTGTGAAAGGCTGGCGAGTGGTTACTACGCTGATTCAGGAGGCCGGCCGAGGCACTGGTTCCCACCCCTATGCAAGCGATTGGAGGAGAGGGAGTTCGCCTGGAAGTGCCGCGATCCTAGCTGTGGAATATTCTTCGATTCCTCCTAACGTTCGTCTCATTGCCGAAACTGTCTCCCCCAGGATTGCCCAAATATACGGATTGACGCACGAAACACCCTCCATACCATACCAAAAGGAGTTCTGTCTCCGTATCAAGCCGGTCTCACAACACCTCCGCCCTTTTTGCCCCGGGTTGATATTCATCTGGTTCTCCAAATTGTGCCCCTTCGGCGTGAACAACGGTTCAGCCTGTCAGCAAGCCTTCGGTCGACCTCGACGGCTCCACTTGTGTCTTCTTCTGGTTCCCATCCCTTCCGGTGAGCGCCACCTCCTAGACATTGGCTGAGGTCTATCAACATTCCTCTATCCACGGGTCGCTCCATCTCTCCAGCCCATTCCCTTGGTTGACAACGGCACAGCTGTGGGTATGGATTTTCCGGTTGCACATCTTGGGGCCGCTCCCACTTTCCAAGAAAAATGAAGGGAAAAATGAGACCAGAAAGATCTACCGGGGAGAAATAGAGGAGATGATAAGCGGTCTGGAGAGATTATCAATGCCCGACCGTCATCGGCCGAACCCTGGTCAATCTACTGTCTGTGCATCTCTGGTCGTTCTCCACTCGATTTCTCCAGAAATCAGAAATGCCTCTCTTCCCCCTCCCCCCTTTTTTTAAATTCAAAGACTACGCAGTATGTACGGATATGGAGGGGGAGGTGGAAATGTAACATTGTTTCACATCAGGTCTTCCAGAAAAAGAACAATGTCTGGACTGCCACGCAATCGGTCATCGCGCTAACAAACCTTCGAGAGAGTTTCGGCGACCCACGGCGTCTACTGTGCGGTCCGTCGGGCGTAGACGCCTCCAATCTTGCCCTGATTCGAACCGACATACGCAGTACAATATACTGCTACCTAGAGATGCCTCGGCTAAACAGTTCGGAAGGAGCTTGTTGCAATTGTTGTAAGCGGTATGTATCTTGGCATCAAGACAGATCTCCCGGGGTCGCTGCCGATGTCGTTGTCAGACATTCCGAATTAAGCGTGGGCTGATATTCTCAGGATAAAATGGATAAACAACCAGCCACTCGTCAATCAATGCCCAACGGGGAGTGCGGCAGCGGAAAACTCTGGTAGAACAAATTAATTCACCTAAATTAATCAAGATCGAACCAGCCTTCAGAATAGGTGGGAATACTGTGCTATTGTCTAGTGTCTCAGCACCATTCAAAGTTCACTCCATCCCTGATTCAGTTATTGCAGTCTGGGTCAGATCGGAGGACATAGCGCAAGGCCACTTATACTTCCTTAGCATCGATCGTAGAGCTGCCTGTGTGTCGATTCGTGCATACTGGTCCACTCTCATGCAGGTCCGTGCATGGGGTGTGATGGTGGCTACGGAATGGTCTCCCGAGTACGATTCTTGCTCGGCGTGTATGCGGCTTGAACCTTATTGCATGATTCTTGCTGGAGTTTGGGGGTCAGGCACAGACCTTGAAGCTCAGAGTTTGAACTCCAAGGCGAAGTTGATTTCTTTCCTATTATAGGAGTCTATACGGAGATCGAGTCAGGAACATGCGAATACGATCGATATATAAGTCATGCCCATACTAGTACCCATCCTACGGTCTTTCGGGGAAAATTGATACTTTTGTCCAAAAAATATTGAAAGAGAAAACAATACTACTATACTGCTACCATTGTCACCACTACTCTTTCTATTCTGACATGCTCCCAGGCTGTAAACTGTATTTTGTTGAGTAATGTTGAGCCACACGTGACGGCAAGGGCAACCCGCTCGGACGACTGATTGAATCTTAACCACACTTGCTGCGAAGCCTAACCTGCCCCCTCCATCCCCGACAGGTTTGATCTCCGAAAACTATTGAAGCTTGGTTGATATATCCAACAGTCGATCAAGACTGCCGAGTCGGGGCAGCAGAGACGCACAAACGAAACCGCCGAAATCCTGTCAAAATCCACTGGAGGCTGGTCCCCCGAAAGCCTATTGGGAACGCCGAAGCTAGTGAAGACAAGTGTTTTCCAAGTTTTTCCCTCTAGACCCGGACAGCTCTTTCCAATCTCTATCATATTCTGGATCCTCTTTTCTACTTCCCCCTTTCTCCCGATAGAAGTCAACCGGAGCAGCGGAAGTTTGCGATAGACAGGAGATCCTACCTCCCTAGAAACTGATACTTTGCAGTTTCCACTTCGATCAAGGTCTCTGACATTTTGCAAGGCAATTCGTCGCTGATCACTCCGCACACTATTAATCCAGCCGAACGCCATTTCCACGTGGTGAACGGCTTTCTGGGCGCTGATCCTACCACAAGTGGCAGGAGCAGTAAATCCTATGTTGATCGGCGTTCGTCTCGACGACCTCGAGGAGTAGCTGCCGGATAAAAGTTGACGATTTGACTATTCGTGTAAACTCAATACCGTTGTCTCACCGACAGGCCTACTATGTCGAGTGAATCGCTTTCCCGTCGCTCTTTTCTGGGGCTAGAAGGCTATCACGTCTTCATCACTGGAGCCAGTGGTGCCATTGGGGGCGAAGCTGTGAGGGAATTCTTAGGTGGGTGGTCTATTTCAATTTGATTTTGCCAGCCTCGCACCGGACTTTGAATCCAGAGGCTTTATCATATTGTAGTAAATTTTCGTCATTGAATAGATTTGAGTCTCGACTCTCTTTTGTCCAACAGAAAGGCCTAATTTCCAATTTTAGATCACGGATGCCGTGTCACAGCATACGATAGCCAACCCCTCCAGCTTTCCGGAATCGATGCAGAGCGATTCTCGAGGCTCCAGATCTTGAATGGGGATGTCACCAACGAAGAATCCGTCAGATCCGCGTTCTCAAACGCCCAAGAAAGATTCGGGCCTACAAATGTGTTGATTGTCAACTCTGCTGCTGAGGATCTGACAACAGAATGTCCCATCTGGGAACTGTCGCTTGAAGAATGGAAGAAGAACTATCAAACGAATGTTCAGGGCTCCTTTCTGGCCATCAAACACTTCCTTCGATCCCTGCACGAGTACCAAAAGACCTCGGATGCAGAACTAGCAAGCCCGGCAATTGTCGTCACAGAAACAGAAACTGGCTCGGAACTTGCGGCAGGCAAAGCTGGACTTCACTATAGCCTGCTCAACAGTGTTCGTCAGGAGATACTCCACCTCAACCCCGATGGACGTATCAATGCTGTTGCTCCCGGTATCGTGAATAGTGAACAAGGCCCTGTCCCAGCCGATGTAGCACGAACTATGGCCTTCCTTGCCTCAAAACGTGCCGCCGGTCACATATCTGGACAATGCATTCGTGTGGAGAGAGGCAAGCAGGATCCAATTGCTGGTGTAACCCAATCTTCTAAGGCCGCTGCCACAAAGGAAACCATAGAATCAATTCCTAAAGCCTTGTCGAAACCGAGGCGTAACAAGATCCGTGTAGCGGTTTCCATTGATTTGGATGCGGTCTCAGGCTGGCTCGGAACAAGTACGTGCTCTAATGATGGATGGTCATATAAGTCAAAATTGCTAACGATGTCGCTCTCCAGACTCCCATCCAGACAATAACCTAGCTGACTACTCGGCCGGATTCTTCGCCGCACGAGTCGGTGTCCCTCGTCTCCTTCGTATGCTGAAGAAGCTAGATCTTGCTAAACGATGCACCTGGTTCATTCCTGGCCACTCTGTTGAAAGCTTCCCGGAAGAAGTAAAACAGGTAGTTGCTTCAGGTTGCGAGATCGGACTGCACGGCTACGCTCATGAGGGTGCTTACCAGCTCACTCCTGAGCAAGAGCGTGATGTGCTCGTTAGATGCATGGAGATCGCCCAGAATCTGACCGGGAAGAAACCAGTCGGCTATCGAGCACCGCTATATCAACTGCGCGAGTCGACACTGGATCTCTTGGAGGAACATGGCTTTGAATACGGTTTGTTCCTTGCCCCTCCACTTGTAGATATAACCTAATCATTGAATGATATAGATGCGTCTCTAACCGATCATGACTGCCATCCCTTTTTCGCACCTCGACGCCCACCGCTTCAGCCTATAGATTTCTCTAAGCCCGCGGCGACATGGATGCACCCTGTCAAAGAATCACCCACTCTACCCGACAGGCGCCCTCTGGTCTGTGTGCCTTGCAATTACTATATGGAAGACATGACACCTATGCAGTTCCTACCGCATACGGAAAACTCACAAGGATATGTCGGTGTTCGTGTCATTGAAAATCTCTGGCGAGACCGATTCTTGTGGATTCGGGATAACGAGGAAGAACCTGTCTTCCCTATTCTCATGCATCCGGATACCAGTGGTATGGCTCATGTCATCGGTATGCTGGAACGTACGTTGAGTTGGTTGAAGGAGTGGGAGCGTGAGGGTGAGGTCGAGTTTTTGCAAACTGGGGAAATTGCGCGATGGTGGAAAGAGAAGACGCTGGCTAAGACGACTTCATAAAAGTTCATGGAATTTAAATCGCGAAATTACATATTGAACCAAAGTTTCCTTCCTGTACCAGCGTTGCTCAGACTGATCTACAAATGTATATTTTATAAGAAATATCCTCGTCTTTTAGTCTCTCTCAAGCTTGAACCGCCAGATCATTCAGCACCGGGGAAATTATGGAGCCACCATAATCGACGTTAGTTTTCGGTTCGTATTAACACACTCTACCTCAGCATATTCTGAGGTTATAGCTGTAGAATGCGGGGCTGACTAGTGATTCATAGTTGAGAAAAACTCCGCGGGAAATATTATTGGGCTTTATTTCAGCTTTCTTTCTTTTCTATGTATCTGATGGATTGAAACTTAAAACAAGGTTTTTTGGGTTACCTTATGTCCACATATTAAACAACTTTAAATTATATATTGAAGGGCCTCTTTTTATACTATATTGCGATGAGCTACGGCGAGACCAAGGTATACAATACCCTAGATTTCGCATGCATACACTATCTCCTCTCCCAACTTGCAGTCGTTCGTGTGTTAATTGTGTTGAGATCAAGCTTTTCATCTCCACCTCTCCTTATTTGTACGAATGATAGATAAATCATAGCTGTATGCAATGTAACATCAGCTTCGGTCCTTTGAAGCTCAGCTTGGGGTGTGATAGGGCCAAATCTGCAAGAATATCACACACACTATTTATTTACGGGATGATCAATGGCGGCGATCTGTGTAACCAGCAACACCGGATCCACCAAACCGTTTCATGCTGCTACTCGCTCTATCCCGGACCAATCAAAACCAAAGTAATATCCACGGTAGGTTTCACGCCTTATAAGACGCATCTGCCCCAGTCGCCCATTTTCGGACAGTGCAAGGAAAAATTAACAACCACAATCGTTCGAGTGTGACTTCACTGCTCATTCCACTATCTTCATCGAAAACATACATTGGAACCTTTGGAACCACCTAAACAAGTCTTCTATTTCCTTGTTCTCGCAACAGCAATGCGGCTGTATCGCGTCCTGTTGGCTTCGAGCCTGGCCATCTGGGCTGGTCCAGTGGCAGCCAATCCCGCCCCCCAGGACCAGCTTGACAATCGCGCCGAACAATCTCCCACTGTCGGGTACTCCGACATTTTGGCGTCTGGAAAGTACGGCCATGGACCACAAGTTACACGTCCCTCTCCAACGACATCCTCTCAAGACAAGCGAGATGACCACTTCGACACTTTTGAGAAGTGATAGATACTGGATACTGTGGCTGAAGCGGCAGCTAGGCCCCGGAAACCACGTGGAATGCGGGAGCAGATGGGATGGAAACAACTCCGCTATCAGCTAGGGCTTTTGTGAGGCAGCCGAGTGACCTAGAGTCCTGGGGCAGACAGACTGTCCTATTGTTCCTCCACCCCAGTACATCCTTCTGTTGAATAACGCTGTGGAAAAGACGATGCTCTAAATCTTGATACTTTAGCAATAAATGCCTACTGACTATTTATTGCCAGTCCTGTTCTGCCTTTGCTATCCTTTTGGTGATTTTCAATACATCCTCCAAAGCCACTGTGTTACTAGAGAGCCGTAGATACCATGAAAGCCCTCACAAATTAACAATCAGAGATTCCTAAGAAATCTTCGTGATCCCCTTCTGTCGCCTGATTTTCTTAACAATTATACTCCCGACATCCTTGGTTACAGGCAAATGCGTAACGATGATAATATTGCCATCATCCGGGACTAAAAATCTTTTGCTGTATGACTGGGTCTCCATTGCGCAGCCTCTGGTCTGGGCTGGAAAATGATCTAAGGTGACCTATCTGGTTGTCTGATAACTTATAAACCAGTCGGACATTGAACACATTGTCGTTGTTTTGATGCTTAATCTCGCCAACGTCGCTGGGCTGACCTCCTCCCTGTGCATGGGATATGGTCTTTTCGGTTGCAATGACGTTATCGTCATCTTCTGCTCCTTTATATAATGCCCTATCAACGTCTGGAAGAGACTGTATCGGAGTACAGGAAAAAATCTTGGTTGTTAGCTCATGGCAAGTGGCATCTACTTAGTGCAAAGGCCCCAACGGGATTATAGACGTTGGCTGGAGGGAGTAGCTGTTGTAAGCGAGAGCTGCTGGTGGATGAGGTAGACTAATATACTCACCACCATATTTCAGTGGCCCAGAATCGAGAACAAAAGTCTTCGTTGCTCACAATGCATGCCAGTGTTTCTGGTATTTTTGGTTCAAAAGGCTGCGTTAATTGATGTGCTTTGGGAATGGGCATTTCCGGTCTCCACTATTGCCGATCATCTTACTTCCGCGGTGGAGAAATATGGAGGTTGTATGCAAAATGTCATGACAGAATTAAACGGGTATGTATGTGTATGTACAAGAAGCTCCGCTCAGACAACGGAAATGGCAAAAGGAGAGTCAGGTTGAAGTGCAACACATCCGCCAAAAACAAAATCTCAGGAGAGGTAGAACCAAAAGATGCATGCCCAATAAACTGATACTCGAAACGCCATATTGAGAATCATAAAACCAAAATCAATATGGGGAAGCTTGATGCAAAAGAGCGAAGGCATAGCTAAATCAGGAAGAATGGATTGCAACCGAGAAAATGCAAAGAGAGAATCATTATGCTCCAGCGCCGGGGGTATTTTGGAAAAGACAAGAACCGGCTGAACATTCAAGCCACACAAATTCATTTACGCAAGTCTCCTGGACTCGAGTATTACCGTCGGAACATACGAACAGGGGCACTGAGATCCCGGCGCTCGCTCACATCTTTCTCGCCTCTCGAATCGGCGCGCAGATTCGGAACGCGCTTAGCCGTTCGGCCAGGAGTCGATTTGACACTTCCGGTGGACCCAGCAGACCTTCCAGTAGCTTCGTTTGCGCTCACAGATCGCTGCTTGCTGCGAGCACGGCTTCGTCTCGCTCTGATTTGGGCTAAAGCTTCCTCCCGGTTGATGGGAATATCGGAAACAAGCGTAGAAGAGCTTTGGGATCCGGTTGCCTCACGGAGCGGAACTCGTTTTTTCATGGAAGGATGAGGTTGATATTCCTCTCGTTCTTGACGTCGGGAGGGCCTAATATGCATAGGCTCAGTAGCATGCACGGGCTCCTGGCCAACAGGCTCAGCCGACTCGGTGTCGGTCATGTGCGAAGGAACCGGCTCGGGTTCCGCAGACGGAGTGTAAGATTGAACTTGCTGAGCCGAAGAAGCTGCCGAAATTGCCGAACTGCGCCAATCCCGGTTGGAATGGGCATTCGAGTGGCTCATTCCGGATGAGGCAAAAGAATCAGTCCGGCGGGGTCTGACGTGATCGCGAAGAGGCGACGGATAGGTCGTGAAAGTTCCTGTCTCAGGCGAAAAGGTAACCGTCGGCTCCGCAGGCATAGGCATCTTTTCAGGCGGGTCGGTCGGCTCGGTTTTGATTGCGGGGTCCGGTTGTTGGCGAACCGGAGTGTGTTGGACACTGGTGTGGTGGTGGGTGGGAGTAGGAGGCTCAACGCTGGGTGTATAGCTAGTTTGAGTTTCACTCAGAATGGGCTCGGCGTGGACTGGGACGGGAGGAGCAACCTCCACGCGGGCCTCTGCTCGAGCCTGAGCCCGAGCCTGAGCCCGAGCTTGACGAGCTACCTCCTCCGCCTCTAAGTGCGGCTTCTGGAAATTTTCGTAGTATTCCTTGTCGTAGATATACCGGCGTCCCTGGCTTTCAGCGATGCGGCAAGAGCATCGCTCGAACTGACACTCAATATTCATGTAGTGCACCATTTCCTCGGCCTCTGATCTGCGGCGCCGCTCGAGGTTGAGCTCATCTTGCAGATCCTCCATCGCTTCAAGATGCGATTCAGACGAAGAATTATCGGTGGCGACGTGGTCGTCCCCAGCAGTTGTTGTGCAGTCGGACAGTCGTTGTCGTTTCGGGGGTGTGGCTTCGGCCTCGATCGTTTCGAGCTCGGGTGCTGGGGATCTCACAGAGCCTGCGGCGGCGCGTTTCGGTCGGCGGGGAGTTGTCAGGAAAGCAAGGTCGCCCTCAGCGAGCGAAAGTCTGCCGAAATCCTCCTTTCGGATTTCATGGGCGCGAACCTCGAGGGTATCGGAATGGTTGGAGGCTTCCATAGACCGTAATTTACCCTTCAGAACTTCAAGCTCTTCGGTAAGACCTGCGAGAGCATATGCGCGTTCGAAGGCCTCTTGCTTCGCTATATCCTTTGCCTCGCGTTCCGCGGCAACTTCATCTTTCAGGGCCTTGGCTTCAGACTTAGCGTTCTTCAGCTCTTCTTGCAACTTCACCAGAGTCGACCCCGCTCGAAAGGCTTCCTTGCGGGCCTTGCGGATCTCCTTTTCGAAAATCGAGCGTTCGTGGGCCTGTCGCTCTTTGGTTCCGTGCAGTTCTTCTAATAGAGATTCAAGTCGCTCACTGATGCGACGTTCTCGTGATTGTGCCTCGGACAGTCCTTCTTGGACCGATTCTAGGGCCGATTCGGCCTCCTCGCGACCGAGAATGGCTCTCTGCAAAGCAGCATTTTGCGCCGCCGACTGGTTCTGACTACCCGGGCTAGGGTGACGAGAAAGATTGTTCAAGAAAGCCACTTTCGCTTGAACTTCCGAGACTCCTTTTGTGTTCTTGTGGTGAAGTGTCAAAAGGTCTGAGGGTAGGGACGGCGAGGGCGGAATTGTTTGTTGATTCATGCGTTCCGGCGATACCGGGTGGAGGACCTTGGAGGGGCTGCTGAGGACTGGACGCGTTGGAGACTCCATCGCGGATGCAGTCGGAGGGGGTTAGATAAAGTCGAATGGCTGTCAGAGGGTCATGAGGGCGTCGCAGGTGGGTTAGTCGAGAGGAAAATCACCGTTGGATCGCTTGGGGAAGTGACGCACCCATGTATTGTTTATTGCCATCTTGGGAAGGTCAGGTGACCGTTGCTGTGGTCACCATCCCATCTATCCTAGTTGGGACTAGTGTATTTGCCAAAGGTAGTCACGGGAGCTGTAATCACGTGCAGCGTCCCGCCCCGAAGCGGACTAGCCTCGTGGGAGATTCGCTCGTGACTTTGTCTGTGCGGCCATCGCAACAGAGCAGCAGTGTCAATCCAACAACTTGAACATCGTTATGCATGAGATTGTCACCCTGCAGTTGGGTCAGCGGGCCAACTATTTGGCTACGCATTACTGGAATCTCCAGGTATTTTCACCTCTTGTCTTGGCTGTTTTTTTGGGATTGTCATCCGTGACTGCGATGATATATATTCTGATATATCAGGTATAGGAATCATATTTCACATACAACGAAGGTGAAGAATCTCCTGTCGACCATGATGTTCACTTTAGACCGGGTTACGGGGCAGATGGCTCTGAAACTTACACTCCACGAACCGTCATCTATGATCTGAAAGGTGGATTTGGCACGTTGCGCAAATATAATGCACTGTACGAGCTGAGCGAAGACTCGGTGGCGGGTCAAGGCCTTTGGTATGCTGTCTCCGCGCGATGTCCTAAGACGTTCATTTACTAACTCTACCAGGGATGGTCAAGAGGTTGTTCAGAAACAAGCGCCTATTCCACAAAGTGATTATCAGAAAAGTTTAGATCAGGGCACCTCTGCACCTCGATTAACGTCGGAGACGGTGCGCTACTGGTCAGACTATAACAGAGTTTTCTACCATCCACGTTCAATTGTTCAGCTTAACGAATACGAGTTGAACTCCCAGATCATGCCTTTTGAAGATTGGAATGTGGGTGAAGAGCTATTCAATGATCTCGACAAAGAACATGACCTCTTGGACCGAGATCTAAGACCGCTCGCCGAAGAGTCCGACCAGCTCCGCGCCATTCAGCTTTTCACGACTTCAGATGACGCATGGGGTGGATTTACTGCCCGGTACATCGACCGACTGAGAGATGAATACGGCAAGAAGAGCATCTGGGTTTGGGCCATGGAAGACGGTACCAAGGTGCAGCGGGTATGATGGAAACCCCACGACGAACTAAGACAATGGCTTTCTCTGACCCCAAGTCTGCAGCACCGGCAAATGAAGAGAGATACGAGCAAAGCAAAATCGCTTTGCTCGATTTCGCCACAGTCCACCCTCTATGTGCCTGTCATCGACATTCCGCAGCATCTTCCCCGCTCGCTCCAAGTGGACCGGCACTCGGAGTGGCAAACCACGGCCCTGTTAAGCTCTGCACTAGAAACAGTAACACTACCGTCAAGATTACGGCCCTATCACGACTTTGAAGCTTCCCTTGCGGGTGACGATGGAAGACACAATATCTTCGAGCTCCAATCAACCATCAATCCCGAAAATGATGACTCGGGTGCCCACGACGAGAATTTACCGAAAGCCAAAACTGAATTCGATATCGATTTCACATACGATGGAGAAGAGGGCAAGTCTCCCCATATCTTCAATCAAGTACAGGTAATGCGTGGGGATGTGTCAGGGCAGTCCGGCGAATCCGTTGACGGTGGTGATATTGGGTATCGGCGTAAACTCCGACTGTATAATTCGGAACCGATGCTCCAGAGGTAGGGCCCCCATCGATGATATCTTGTTTTCGTCCAGAATTAATCAAAGTCGGCTTAGCTATCGCACACCGCTCCACCTGCCCATTCTCGACAGTTTCCCGCACGGAATGTATCCTACATCCCCATCTGGTGCTGGGGTAAGTGTCTTAGCCGCATTGACCGCCTCCACCCGGACGGCCGAGAGAGTCAAGGCCATCGAGAGTACCGCTGCACGAATGCTATCGGTGGATGAGCGGGAAAATATGATGAATGGACTCGGCGAGATCAGGGAGTGTTATGAGACCGGGTGGAGCAGTGGATCCGACGACGATGATGACTAGGGAGGGGCAGGATGGGCCTAAGCATCGTTGACTTCATCCTGCCCTCTTCGGGGAGCAAGAAGAATTAGATTCTACATTAGAGCACAGGCGGACCCTCGCTGGGCTCTCCAAAATTAGCGCAACCAATGCCAGTATGGCCAGATTTCAGGGTTCTGGAAGGGCGCCCGCCAGATCATACCGATTCTCCGCCTGATCAAAGCCCTTGAAGTTACAATACGAAGTCTCAGAACGCCTCTCGGCCATGTTCAGTTCGTAGGATGAGACCTCAAAGTAGACAGTGTTCACCGACGCCACCATTGCTATAATTGATTATGGCCGGGTGTTCATTGTCTATTATTACATACTACTACCACTCGGGGCACGACTGATGATTATTGAATGTGGCGCAATGTCCTGGAGAGCTCCGGACAGGCTGAGTGAGATGGTGCTTTGTTTCCCTGGGCGACGAGCTGACTCCTACGATACCTGGCTCTGGCGATGCCTCCATCTTCCATCCTCCCCAAAGGCTGGGCCATCTCACCCGGAACTCGGTACACCGTTGAACCCTAAGTGGCCCGTCTGGGCAACCAGTTACCAGCCTCTTCGGAAATTGTCAGTGCGGGGGATCGCGGATGTCCCAGGCCAATTGTTAATGCAATATGAATACGAAATACATAGGGATCATCAGAAAAGAAGAAAAACAGGGAAAAGAAAAAGAAATACTATGCGAGAAAAGAAAAGCATATCGCAGAAGCTAAAGAGCATTTTTGTTTATTGTGACGAGGGGGAACCTGGAAGGGCAACCATGGAACACGAAATCCAAGACATGTCAACCAAGTCGGCCACGCAGCGGCCAAAAGGGGGGAAACAACATGGCAGCAGCATGGAAATAACATGGCGTTGCCGAAGGTCGTGACATCATGAGAGCCCTCATGGCTGGTATCGCACCAATCGCGGATGCTACTCGGAACTCATCCCTGCTCGAGCATTACAGAACGCAGTAGAGTACTCCGTAGTGCCAGCGCACTGTGCCACCAGCACCTTGCCCGGTACACTTGGGCCTCCAGCGATTCTGGCCCTGTCGTCGAGGCCCTGCTTGGTCTCTGTCATGTAACGTTACCTGCAGGAGCTACATCAGGCACTGGGGACAGGCTCAATTGACTCCCGGGTATCGCTGCTTAGCTCTGCCGATCTATGCAAATAAATGGCGTGCCCCATCCTGATCCTCATGGATTGTGGTGGCAACATGGATAATAGCAATATGGACTGGGACTGCAGGAACTCGTGGCCTGCAGGATAGGCCCACTGGCGACCAGCCACCTCCAGGACCCTGAAAAGTGCAGGCGCAGGCGCAGAGGCAGACGCATCGGAAAACAAGAAGACCAGAGGGAAATGGGGCAACCGACTTATGCACGGACATCACAATTCACCGGGTGGGCTCGCCGGGATCTCAGGGCTTTCTTTCCTTTGCCTTGTGGGCCTGGAGAGCACGCTAGTTTAGCGGTCTCAACCTTGGTATCGGACACGGTAGATGTGCCGTCGCGTCTCTCATTCGTGAGGTTTCCCCACAACCAGTGCTCACCCATCAACAACAAATGAGACCTGCCTGAGGGTTCCATGGGTACTTCAAGAGGTACACACATACTAGGTCCAGAACGGTAGATCTAATCTGGGAGCGACAGTGAGACCGATGTCCGAGCCCCAGCGACACTAAGCAGGAATTGACATCCCCCAGCCCCAGGTCTCATGAGGGGGACTGACAACGAAGGGGGCGGGGAAAAAAGCAGAAGAGGGAGACAAGGTAAACAAACGAGAGAGAAAAAAAGCACACTGCACAATGCATGGACAGGAGGGCCCCTATTCCTTCCAGCCCCGGTCAGCCCCAACCGAGTGAGCTATCCATCGGTCTTGTTCCCGCCTCGCAGCATCTGCCAAGGCCGTCATGCATCCTTGGGGGGGAAGCGGGTCGACCTCGATCGGTTCCGCTCAAGCGTCGGTCTTTCGAACGCTTTGAGTTTGGCGACATGTATCCCGATTCTATTCATCGGGCGAACCAGAAGCCAACTTGTTCTCGAAAGATCCAGTGATTGGTCGACCCCCGGCTACTGTCGCTGAGCCAACTGGGTCGGTGGCCTGGCACTAGCTTCGGCCCTGCATGGAGACCCAGTTCAATGTACATCGCGAGGTCGGCTTCAACATTGCGAAGACACAGAAACTCTGCTCACGCATCTGCAAACGTATGCCAATTTTGGTTAACTCTACAAGCCACTGTTGAGCCTAGTATCGTTGGGTACCGCAGCCTGACTCTCCGTTTGACGAATCGAGATGATGACCCCAACTATCAATCGATCATGGATAGAGCACCTGATGTCAGTCATCAGAGACAGACCCGCCCCCGGGCCAGGGTTCTTGCACCTGCGCTATGAGCTGTGGGCTGTGGGCTAAGCAGGAATCCTCTTGCCCCCCGAATGAGGCCGTGGATATAAAATCATCCCGGTGCCTCGTCTTCTTTGCCCGGCTTTTCTGGGTTTGAAATAAATCCGTGAATAGGAGCTCTTTCGCTACGGTTCCTACTCGTCCTTCGTTCATCGGCTCGGACCATCCAAGTCATTAATTGCCCAATTCATAATCTAGCACTTCTTCGTTTGCCTGCTAGACACAATGCGCGGCATTCCAATTCTCGTCCTCTATGCGGTCACCATGGCCTCGGGCACTGTTCTGCCCCGAGATGCCAATGGTGACTTCCGCCTAGCTATCCGCGGCGGCGGCGGTGATGAGGGTGGCCACGGTGGTGATGGCGGTTTCCCTGGTGGTGGTCACGGAGGTGGTGATGGCGGTCACGGAGGTGATGGCGGCCACGGAGGCGGTGACGGTGGGCATGGCGGTGGTGATGGCGGCCACGGAGGTGGTGACGGTGGTCATGGTGGTGGTGATGGCGGCCACGGAGGTGGTGGTGGTGGTGGTGGTGGTGGTGGTGGTGGAGAGTCCTCGACACCATGCGAGACTGATACTCCCACTCCTACTCCTCCCCCGGAGACCACGACTCCCTGCGAGACTGATACTCCTACACCCACTCCTCCCCCGGAGACCTCGACTCCCTGCGAGACTGATACTCCTACACCCACTCCTCCCCCGGAGACCTCAACTCCATGTGAGACTACCACCACTACTCCTCCTCCGGAGTCGTCTACTCCATGCGAGACTACGACTACCACTCCTCCTCCGGAGTCATCTACTCCCTGTGAGACTGATACCACTACCCCTCCTCCGAGCTCTACTCCTTGCGAGACCACGACCACTACCCCCCCTCCTGAGTCGTCCACTCCTTGTGAGACCACGACCACTACTCCCCCTCCGGAGTCATCTACTCCCTGTGAGACTACGACCACTACTCCCCCTCCGGAGTCATCTACTCCTTGCGAGACCACGACCACTACTCCTCCTCCTGAGTCGTCTACTCCCTGTGAGACTACGACCACTACTCCTCCTCCTGAGTCGTCTACTCCCTGTGAGACTACGACCACTACCCCCCCTCCTGAGTCGTCCACTCCTTGCGAGACTACGACCACTACTCCCCCTCCTGAGTCGTCTACTCCTTGTGAGACTACGACCGCTACTCCTCCTCCAGTGCCTACCACTATTACCACTACTTACACCACCACTACCTGCCCGAGTAAGTCCACTGTAAAAACATTTCTATGTAGCCAATTGCTAACTTTTGCAGTCACTTGGACCACCGTCACTAGTGGATCGTCCACCTACACCCAACCGATTACTCAGACTAGCACTTTGACCATCACTTCTGTTGTCACTTGCACTGAGGGCTGCGTTGAGCCCACTTCTCCCCCGGGCACCAGTGTCGTAGTTCCTCCTTCGAGCCCTGCTCCTGTGCCTACCTCTCCTGCTCCCGAGGTTTCTCCTGTCCAACCGAGCAACCCGGAGCCCTCTTCGCCAGTCACTTCGACTGCCCCTGCCCCGGCAGCTACTTCGCCCGCTTTCAACGCCGCTTCTTCTCAGTACAAGATCTCCCTGGCTGGTCTTATCCCTGGCCTTGCCATTATCATGGCGCTGCTCTAATGACTGCACCCTGAGCCTGAAAGTTTAATGGACTCGCGAGAGTTCATGTTTCTCTTATGAACATCGTACAGTTAATACATTGGAAGTGAAAGCCGATTGCAAAACACAAAACGACCAAAAAAAATTGGATTCTGGGGGAAGGCATGGATGACCGAGCTATTACCCTAATACCTGAAGCCTGCATCATGGCAGGCGGCAGTGGTTGACGAGCACTTTTATGACTTACGTTCCTTACTATAATTGGCCGGCTTAGTTAGTTTAAAGTAGTTCACTAATCGATGTGAAATCTTTGTATATTCAATTCCTTCCAAATAGTATGTATGATCTAGATTTGAAATCCCCCTCCCCAATTTCCCTGCGATACGCTATCTTCTGAGCAATTATGTAGTATACTGTATACCCTAGGCTGGTGGGCCTGAAATTAGGGCTGCCTTACGTAATTCGGGTCAAACAGTGCAAACGCCCTTACCTGCGGGCCCCGTGGCCTCAAGAGATGCACCTCGTTGAGCTTCTCTTGCCAGGTGGCCACTGCATCCCCTCGCGCCCGAATGGCCTAGTTCCCCTGGATTCTCTGTTCCATTCATCTTACAACACCCCGATTCCCTCCCAATTCCTCCCCGAACAACATCCTCGACGCGATTTAATAGCTCCCGCTTCCGCACATCAACTGGCGCAAGGCCAGCGTTCCACCGACACACCTCTTGGCGATCTGGTGGAGCGCCTCGAATTCTGTTGATTCTTTCTGATTATATACCGCTGCCATACGTATGCAATTCCGCGAGGAGCCAATTTCTCTTTCAAACGAGACGCTGACTTGGTGCAGCGTGCAGCATAGACATAGACCATGGCTCTCCCGGGCCGCCAACGGCTACCTACCTCTCCATTCGTCTCCTTCGTGATCCTCCCTCTCCTGATTTTCCTCCTCGGTTTTACCGGCTCAGCTTCCGCCGCTGGCTCCGGTGTCATCGGTCTCGATGTCGGCACTGAATACTTCAAAGCTGCCCTCGTGAAACCCGGGGTTCCTCTCGAAATTGTGCTCAGCAAGGACTCGAAACGCAAGGAACCGGCAGCCATTGCGTTCAAACCGACAAGAGAAAGCGATGCGCCCTTCCCCGAGCGATTTTACGGTAGCAGTGCGCTGGCCCTGGCGGCTCGGTACCCCGACGATGTTTACATGAATCTCAAAACTCTTTTGGGAGTACCCTTCAACGATGGAAACGATGAGACTGTCAAGGAGTACTGGAGCCGGTATCCAGCCCTCAAGGTTGAACAGGCCCCCGGAGGCCGTGGTTCAGTAGCTATGCGCACCAACCGACTCGGCGAGGCGGAGCGAAAGGACGCATTCTTGATCGAGGAAATCCTGGCCATGCAATTGAAGGAGGTCAAGTCCAATGCCGATCTGTTGGCTGGCAAGGGGTCAGATATCCGAGATGTCGTGATTACCTACCCCGCATACTACACCGCAGAAGAGAAGAAGAGCCTCGCCTTGGCCGTTGAATTGGCTGGACTGAAACTCGAGACTCTTATCAGCGACGGACTGGCTGTTGGTTTGAACTACGCTACGAGCCGCCAATTTCCCAGTGTCTCGGATGGAGAGAAGCCAGAATACCATGTTGTTTTCGACATGGGAGCTGGATCAACGACCGCAAGCGTGTTGCGCTTCCAGAGCCGTCAGGTCAAGGACGTTGGCAAATACAACAAGACTGTCCAGGAAATCAATGTCATGGGAGCTGGCTGGGATAAGACGCTCGGAGGAGATGCTCTGAACGACCTCATTGTCAATGACATGGTCGAAAATCTTGTCCAGGAAAAGAAGCTCAAGGACAAAGTCACTGTCGAGCAGGTCAAGGCGCACGGAAAGACCATGGCAAGGCTCTGGAAAGATGCAGAGAAGATTCGGCAAGTACTAAGCGCCAATGGCGATAGCAGCGCCAGCTTTGAGGGGCTCTACGATGAGGAAGTCAACTTCAAATACAAAATCACCCGAGTCCACTTTGAGAAGCTGGCTGCCGGTCATGCAGCTCGTATCGGTGCTCCTCTGGACCAGGCCCTTGAATCTGCCAATCTGAAGCTCAGTGACATTGACTCCATCGTTCTCCACGGTGGAGCTATTCGCACTCCCTTTGTTCAGAAGCAGCTGGAGAAGATCTCCGGGTCATCTAAAAAGATCCGGACCAACGTCAATGCCGATGAGGCAGCTGTCTTTGGTGCCGCTTTCAAGGGGGCTGCCCTCAGTCCTAGCTTCCGCGTCAAGGAAATTCGTGCTAGTGACGCAGCGTCCTACCCTGTCGTCCTTCAGTGGAACTCGGATGGCAAAGAAAGAAACCAGAAGTTGTTCACTGCCACTTCTCAGGTGGGCCCAGAGAAGCAGGTTACTGTCAAGAACCTGGATGATTTCGATTTCAGCTTCTACCAACAGGTCGGCCAGAACGGAGATAATCTTCCTGTTCTGAGTGTTCAGACCCAAAACCTCACCGCCTCTGTAGCTAAGCTCAAAGATAGCTTTGGTTGCTCAGCGGCGAACATCACCGCCAAGTTCAATATCCGCCTGAGTCCTATCAATGGCCTCCCCGAGGTCACCAGTGGCAATGTCAGTTGCGAGGTTGAAGCAGAAAAGAAGGGAATTGTGGATGATGTCAAGGGTTTCTTTGGCCTTGGATCCAAAAAGGGAGATCAAGAGCCCCTTGGTGAAGATGAGGCTAACGAATCAATTACTCTCGAGCCGGACGTCGAATCTTCAACGACTTCTGCAAACGATGCTTCAAGTACCACCGCTACTACCGCTAAAGATAGCGGCAAGGTAACCACGCAAACAAAGCTCGAGATCATCCCTATTGCTCTGAAGTCTACCACCCTCGGAACCCAGGCTCCCTCAGGAGCTGAGCTGGACCGTATTCGTGGACGCCTGTCTGCCTTCGATGCTTCGGACCGTGAACGTATCCTTCGCGAGGAGGCTCTCAATGAGTTGGAATCCTTCATCTATCGCAGTCGCGACTTGGTTGACAGCGAGGAATTTGCGAAGGCCATCAAAGCGGATCAATTGGCTACTTTGCAGGATTTGGTGTCCAAGTCCAGCGACTGGCTGTACGAAGAGAGCGACAACGCCAAGACGGCGGACTTCCTGACTAAGTTGAAGGACCTGAAGAGCATTGTTAACCCTGCACTAAAGCGCATGACAGAATTCGCCGATCGACCCGCACGTGTGCAGATGCTTCAGGAAATGATCAAGAACGCCGAGTCGATGAAGCAGCTCATTGATGGCCAGATCAAGTCTGACGAGGAGACCTACTCCTCTTCTCTCTCCGCCTCAAGTACCTCCACCGAACAATCGGAGACTAGCTCGTCGACTCCCGCCCCTGCTGCCTCTGGCGATGACCTTCTGGAAGACCTCGACGATGACTCTTATTCCTCCTCGTCATCGAAGACATCTACCAAGACTGCTGCGGCAGCTAAGCCCACCGGTCCCAAGTACACCCTCTTCACACCCACCGATCTTTCGTCTCTGACGGATATCTACGAGTCCTCCAAGACATGGCTCGAGGAAAAGGTTGCGCTGCAGGAGAAGCTTACCGAGTCTGATGACCCGGCCTTGACAGTTGTGGACCTTGACTCCCGTCTGCGCGAGTTTGAGCGTGTTTTGAACCGCATGTACGAGCGCATGACCATTGCTTCCAAGAAAAGTAGCCCCAAGAAGGAGAAGAGTAAGAGCAAGGACAAGAAACCCGAGCCTAAGAAGAGCAAGGGTAAAGAGAACGAAAAGACTAAGTCTACGGACGACGACCGCAAAGACGAGCTCTAAGCTCGCAGGCGTCGCTGCTTTGCATTTTGATCGTTTTTGCGCATTGAGTACAGGACATGCTTCCATTCCCATGTACCATTTCATGTCTTAAAATAATAGAGTAAAGAAGTACAATGGGATTATGATTTGCCATTCACCCTGTGATCGCCTAGTTGTCTGGAGTGAAATTTTCCGCATTGCATGGAAATTATGGATCAGGCAGTGTTAAAGAGTACCCCGATTTTTCACCTAGATATACCCCATTTACCAGATTTTTGAATAATACTTAGAATAATTAGGTACTAGAGTCTCGAGAAGTGTTGCTACCTCAGTAGCTACTGGAGTACCGAACTGATGAGATGTCAGGTCATCTGGTAACGTAGATGAAATGGGGTACAGTGACTGGCCAAAATAATTTGTCTTTCTCCAGTTTCTCACCGCTATCACCGCTCCATTGAGCTAGCTAAGTATGTACTAGGGAGTTCTTAGTGGCCTATTATATGTAGCCCTCTAATCAAGACTAGGCATAAAATGGGGCCTTTCCTGCCGGCAAAACATTATGTAATACTATGGAAAAAGACGAGTTATTTTGGCCTCCCACGTATATCTAGCTAAAAAATGGGGTACTCTTCACACTGTCCACATAGAACCATTCCTATTCGGGACATCATGGGTAATATTTGATAACAGTACACATCCGCCTGAACCTTCTCTTTGTAACTCTATTTGCCAGGTGGGACTACTGGTGTTCGAAAAAAAAAAAACACCAAGGTGTTTATTGGCAATTTCTTTTCACGCGCTTCAGCACCTGCACCTTTCTTCAGCACAAGCTCAATTGTATTTTGGCAACTTTGAAATACAGCCTGGTAAAAAACAGTAAGGCGAAACGAATCTCGACCATCAAATTTTTGAAGTGGCCTGCCTAGTTCGATGCTGGTATATAGGAGGCTCCTATCTGCCGGAAGATTCCTCCAAATTTGGGGATCTAATACTTCCGTTCAAATTCGTCTTAGTCCTGTTGCTTCGGTCGGATATTTTCGATGCTGCTCTGAAATAGTCCCATTAGTCTGCTAAGAAGACATTGCTCGTATGTCTAATCTTTATACTTCACCTCAACAACCTCCGCCAATCCAACTACCATAGATTTATTAGAGGCTTGGGCAGATCAAAGTCCATTGCGTATGAACGATGAGGATGTCATTTTCCTAGAATTGCTATATGGATATTGCGTAGTGCCACGAGTTCAAGAGGATATCGATAACTTTTGTCCCCTAAATTCAGCAATCAATCCGTTCATCTGTATCATATCAGTGTCATCATAAAGAGGTAGATCATCACGCGCTTGTTGAGGATATCGACACTGTGCTCGATCTAGTACTATTGACGTCAGAAGCCAGTACTCGGGAGCATGCCTTATGAAGCCGAGAGTTTTCCACCGGTTTGGATCCGAATCTGCGAAGTTTTTCGCAAGTTCCATGTCGCGAGCTTGAGATGGCCAAAGGTACTTCCAGTGTTGCAGTCCCTTGCGGAGGGAGGCCGTATTAATCATTGGGAACATTAAGTTCCGAGCTTGAAAAGTTAAAGTGTAGAGTGCTAGCGAATCCGTTAGAATGGTGGTCTTCAAAGATTGAAGGCTTGATGCGTACCAGAAATGATGGTGAACATGCTCAGAACACTCATTGATGAAAAGACATTTCCATACTCCTGTGGAAAGTCGCTGCAAATGGCGCTTACAGCGAATGAAAGCTTCAGATTCCTCTGAGGAGCTATATTTGACCTCCAAGACTTCAATGCGACGAAGCATTCCTCCGCCGACTCAGCTTGGAAGCATACTTCTGGTGCGGCAAGATCTATATCAGCCTCTTGTATGATCATTCTTGGAGGTTGTTGATAGAATAGGGCATATGCTGCATCAAGATCGAAGATATAAGAAAATAATCTTTTGGGGGGAGACGGGGAGTGTTCGATCAGCATTTTCCCGTAAGTCCACATGGCATTGACATTACCTGATCAGAGACTCCCGGACTATGAAATCACGCCAATCAAATTTCGATATGTCTTCCGTGCTGACGGTATCTAAAGTCGCGTTCTTGAGGCCCATATCTCTTGCTAACTGTGTTTTTCCATGAAGTCAGGTATTCGATCATCCCTAACGGTAAATCTCTAGGTTCAGACTCACCCAGATTATTGCATTGTAGCGATGTCTCCGAATGCGGCGCTTGCTATCTCGAGAGCCTTCCCACGTCTGATATAAACATACACAGTAACCAGCTTGTAGAGTGCTCAGGCGGTTTGTAACAGCATCCATCGTGGATTCATCTTGCAGCTCAATCGTTGTATCTCGTAAAAAGGCCTCGTCATTGAAGATGATTTCTTCGACCACGTTAAACCAGACATTAGCCCTCGCACGATCGGATTCCACCGGGGAAATGCAAGCCCCGATGACCACCATCGCAATCACCAGGTTCAGTTGAGAAGTAGTTAGATCAAAAGACGGTCTGTGGATACAAGGGAAGTTCGGGTGCCAGCTATACCAGAAGAGATTAAGAAACCTCTCTATGCTGGTAGGAGAGAAGAATTGAAGGCACATTGCTTCGACAGGGCGGGACCAAGATATTGGTATCTTGCTGTCGAATGTCTTGGTCGTGACTGCAGTGCGAATTCTGTCGACTATTTCGCATGATCGGTTCAAAATAGTGGCGTCCTGGTCGCTTAAGAGCAAATTAGGCGATACCGATGGCATTGAAACTTCAAGTTGTGACCACGGAGATTTTGAAAGCTTATCGGCACATTCATTAACATCGATTGATAAGTCTTCCCAGAGGATCGAATTTGATTCATCAAGAATATTTATTTGCGGCATCTGTGGAGTGGTAAGTAATCTTGTTGACTGAAACGGGATACCTAGCGCGGGAGGCCAGCTCTGTCGGCCATCAATCAATGGCCCGGGAAATCATTCGGTACAAACCTTTTGTGTTATAAGTAGTCGATATTGTGAAGTACCGCACTCAAATGAGTTTGCGATGCCACTCGCAGTGACCATGTTGCCCAGAAAGGGAAATCTCGCAAGGACTGACAAGTCCATCTCACTTGGACGGTGGATCTGGACTGTCCCAAGTGTGTACTCTTGGAAGAGACTCTGTATTGTTTGCTGGCCAGCCATCTCAAATGCAGCGCGGCATTGTACATCCATTCGTGAGTTAGGTGCTGGGGAAGTATCAGATCTTTTCTCCGGGTTATCGTCACGATGGCATGTTCGTCGCCTGTATGAACAGGTTGCATTGGTGGCGATGCATGACTGACATGTCTGACTGGGTAATGTCGGCACGCATGCTTTTTTTAAACGGGAGCATCTATCACAAGCTCTGGGCTTTCTCCCTTTGGTTTTTGGTGAGACTTGGGGTATCTCTAACGATCGTTCGAGTCGGGTCTTGCACGTAGTCCAGTGCCTTTTGAGCGCGTCAGGACGGTTGAAGGAGGCTTGGCAAAAGACACATTCGTGGGGCCGCCGTGCGGCCATGTTAATAACAGAAAGCATGGCCGATGGCGCCAGGCTGGGGAATGTGGAGATTGAACATTGAAGTGTGTCATCGATCCAAATTCATGTTCGGCATTGTCCCCTTATTAATCACTGCCGAGCTACTCCGCAATGACACTGTGGGGACCATCCTGATAGGTGCATTGGCCACGCCACTATCTTATTTTAGCTCAGAGTGTCATGATAAAGTCCTTGATTGGACGCAACAATTGATTGACTTCGAATGTCCGAAGCTCATTATTAGGACATTTCGAACTTCTCAGGCCGACATTCCTCCTGTGTTTCTGGTTGTTAGCACGTTCAATGTAAAGAAAGCTAAATGCGATGGAAGAAAATAAACGGATGAAATTCCTAGCGTGTGATTCTTGACCAAATTGTATCTAAATTTCCTCGATATTACATGGTCCACTCGTGCTTCGTGTACTGCTTCGGCCAGACACCCGACTTTCCGGGGGCTAAAATACCCTTGGGGTCCACGGCATTCTTGATAACCTCATTGAATCTCAAGAATGCCCCGTTATTCCAATTGTATGTACCCATAATCTGATCCATGACAGCTAGGTGAGTACGATACTCTCCCCATCCATTAGCTGCGCAGTCATCGATAAGAGTCTTGATCAACCAGTGCGCCTTTCTCTTGTGTTCCTCTGACTTCTTGTTGAATACGATGCAGACGATATGATCTAGTGCATCATGATTAGTGATCAAAAGTTCATGATTTCAACGCTTGAATTTTAAACTTACGCATCTCTCTCATTCCCACAGTGAAAGTACCAATGAAGTCCAATCCAGCCTGGTGGCACCTCTTTTTGGTGATCGCATACTGCGCCATTGCATCCTCGCCTGCTACTTTGGCAATTGGTGAAAAGAATAAATGCGCACCATTAGGGACCCAATCAATCCATTTGAGTTCATCATAAGTCGGAATACCCTGCATGGTCAAATCTCGAACCCGAAGAACAGAATTCTCAGGAACATCTTCCGGGAAATAAAATTTTGCTCCTGGTATAGTCGAAAATGCGTCTTTGATGACACTCCACAGAGCATTACGAATCGGTTCCGGGCCCTATTCCGCATTAGTACCAATCACTCAGAAGTCTCCAAGAGCGCGTGACTCACGTAAAGAGCGCCGTAGAAATTCCATCTTCCTAAGTTCAGATTCTCGGCAATCTCATCAAGTTCATCGTCAGACAAGGGCTCGGTTTTCGAGGAATATTTTGCCTTTGGGCCTAGAACTGCCGCATCTAGTAGAATATGTCTAATTGTAGGCACATTTTGAAGGGCCATAGACAGACGCAGCGGACGGATTATCTCAACGGCAGACTTCAAATCTTCCTCTTTCGGGAGGGTGATAAGATACGATTGGTAGCCACCAGGATTGGGCATAAGCCACATTCCCATTTTTGTGACAATTCCAAGATTTGACTGTGTGAAAATTCCGTCCAGATACGGACCAAATCCATAAGGAAATAGCTGGGCCGTCTTGTTCCACGGCTGGTCTTCGGGCTTTAGTCCCATGGTTTCTGGCCGTCGTGGGTCAGGAAGAGCACCCATTCCAGTTCGAATAAGCTCGCCGGTTGGCAATACTACCTCCATTCCACTGTGCATCATGAAATGGTCTAAATTCTGTTAACAAATACTTTTTTTGTGCGAGAAGTGAACGAACCTCCATAAGGGGTGTATCCTACTCCACGCTCAAGAGTGTTACCCAGAATTGAACCACCGCCAAGATCTGGGACATCAATCCAGAGTTTATCTCGGAGGTTATGAGCGACAAGATATTCGTGCATATCCTTGAAAGTAACACCTGCAACCACTAAATGAGTGCATATAATTTAGGAATGCTGAAGAATCCCTCATACCGGGTTCAACCAGGCAATACGCTCCTTCAACATTTACTTCCAAGATTTTATTCATGTTCTTTCCCATGTTGAGTACCAGGCTACCTTTCACCCGAGGGGCGGCCCCTCCGTATCCAGAGTTTCTTCCTATAGAGATAGGCCATAGAGGAAAAGAAATCATGTTGGCGAGGTGAACGATCTCCCTGGTGATTGCTGTCACTTATTGTACATTCGGCCTTATGATAAAAAAAATGGACTTACTGGACATCCCCAACATTTCGGGGAGCAGCAATTGCAGAGGCCAGGAAGTACTCCTGGTCAACCACATGATGGGGGTCATGCGTATATGGAGGGTTCATGTATGAGCCATCATCCACTTGGTCTCTCGACGAGATTATTTCCACATTATCTGCCCCAAGAAGACCCAGGACCTTTTGAATGAAGGTATTGAAGACCTCGAGGGTTATCTTTGGCGGAAGCGCCAGTGGAATGAAGGCTTCAGAGTTGTTGGAAGACATTCTAAGATTTTGAATGATGATAGATTTTTGATGATCAAAAGTTGAGCAACATGTGTCAATTTATAGGCATGAAATTTGTATCGCCCGAGTTGTCCCATCTCGTGACCCTTCTTCCTTTTTAAACTCTAGCACCAATGAATTTCGTTATTTTATGGGGAGAACTACATTAGGTCATCTTCAGTGAGAATTGGGGAGCAAAACAAAGCCCATCCTAGCATTATTGAAGAGGGGGTGGAAGTTTCCCGGCGGAGGTGTTCAAAAAGCCGTCGGGTGCGGAGAATGCGATTGGTGAAGGAAATGCGCGATCAAAAGATCAAGCGGAAATAGTACACGCTGGCTTCCTAGTGCGGATACTCGAGATTATTTAGGAGGGTCCGCTCTAAATAAGAGACTTCTGAGACTGAGTTGTTGTTGCAGAGGTACGAGGCCTCGGTAGTTAGCGAACTATACAAATCCCGTCCGCGCGAGAGCGAAGCCCCACGCCTCCCCACTGAAACCCTCCCCAGTGTTACTTTCCCCGCATTTTCTGACAGGAGAGCAAATTGGGACAGCAATTTTCCTGGATATCGTACCGGTCATGAATAGTGTCCGGCATGACAGTTCGCGATGACGAAAGCGCGTACAGCACTGGAGCAGCTGCGTTTAGGCCCCCGGCGGGGCCGCCAATTCTGGCAAAGAAAGCCCGAACCAGGCTGGGCCCAATCGTCAATGCGAGGGCATAATCCCATGCATCTGACTGGGTCCTCCTACCGATGTAGGCTCTGCGATGGGGCTGCTGCCAGTGTTGATCAGCCTGGACTGGCACATTGTGGCGATGCCCGATTCGTCCAAGGCACAACGACTTCGGTAGATAGCGAGGGCATCAAATCCCGTGTGGTGCTTTTCTTTATATGTCACCGCGACCCTGTCCACCGATTCTGACAGTGCAGACCATTCACCCCTGTGTTCAACACACCTCACTAGTAGTACCCGACGCTCAGTCAACATGCGTGGGATAACAGACCATATTCTTCATGTGCTTTCTCAGCACTGGCTAGTCGTGTGCTTCAGCATATTACTCGTCTGGAGTATCAAGAATCGATATCAGCATGGCCTTCATCGGTATCCAGGTCCCTTTCTGGCATCTATCACGGACTGGTGGCGCCTCGTTGATGTGTATGGCCGCCGGTCTGAAGTCACACATCGAGAACTCCACAAGAAGCATGGCGAGGTTGTCCGTCTTGGGCCAAATTCGCTCTCCTTCTCTAATCCTCGAGCTCTCAAGACTATTTACGGCTTGAACAAAGGGTTCACCAAAGTCAGTCCATCTTTTCAAACTCAATTTTAGATCTACCCCAGTACTAATGATTAGAACAGTCTGAATTCTATATTGTGCAACAGTCTATTGCGAAGGGGCACCGCCTGCAGTCGCTCTTTAGCACGACGGACAACAATTTTCATGCCAGATTCCGCCGGTGTGTCAACTCGGCTTTTGCAATGTCGGCCCTGGTCCAGTATGAGCCTTTTGTTGACAATACAACCAAGCTATTCTTAGAACAAACGAAGAATATCTACGTCAACAACCCCGAAGGCTGCGACTTCACTCAGTGGCTACAATTCTACGCCTTTGATGTGATCGGTGAGATCACTTATAGCAAAAGACATGGCTTTGTGGAGAAGAACAAGGATATCGACGGCATCGTTGCCTATTTGACATGGCTATTTCTCTATGTCGCTCCCGTATGTTCTAGCCCCTTTTCTGATTATTCAATCTTAAGCATATTCCCTGATCTAATTTTCTAGATCGGTCAAATTCCTTTCTTGGACAAACTTCTGCTGAAGAATCCCATTTACCTTAAGCTCTCCCAATGGGGCTTCATCGATGCTACTTTTCCTGTTGCTCGATTTGCTGGTAACCGCATGGCGGAGCGAATGCCCGAGCTAGCCAATGGAGAACTAAAGCCAGTCTCTGGTGCAAAGTCCCTCGATCTTCTATCCAAATTCATGGCTGCGCAGCAATCACATCCAGAGTTTATGAGCGAAGCTTTGGTTCAAACGATGGCTGTCAGCATGGCATTTGCTGGCTCTGAGACAACCGCTATCAGCCTCTCGGCAGTATTTTACTTCCTGCTTAAACACCCCGATGTACTGGCACGTCTTCGGGTTGAGATCGATCGTGCTGGTCTCGACGGAGCCTTTGCAGACTCTGAAACGGGTCTTGTTACTTGGCATGAGAGTCAACGCCTTCCGTATCTTGACGCTTGCATCAAGGAGGCTTTCCGACTGCACCCTGCTGCTGGTTTGCCACTGGAACGGGTTGTACCTGAAGGTGGAGCCGATATTGCGGGCCACTTTGTCCCGGGTGGGACTATCGTAGGCTGTTCTGCCTGGCTGATACACATGGATAAAGGCATTTTTGGTGAAGATGCAGAGCAGTATCGACCTGAAAGATGGTTGCAGGATGAGGAGCTTTGCAAGACAGAAGTTGGAAGACAAGGAGAAGAATCTCGAATCAAGGAGATGAATGGTACTATGTTCCAATTTGGAATGGGCAGCCGGACATGTATTGGGAAGAATATCAGTCTCCTTGAAATCTACAAACTAGTTCCCAGCATGTTGAGGAGATTTGAGGTACGTTACCTCCTATCGGCTATCATGGAACTTCGGCTGACATTTTTTGCAGATAAAATTTACCGATCCCAATCAGGAGTGGGAACTGGTGAATGCTTGGTTTGTCAAGCAGAAGAATTTCACCACATCATTCACGCTAAGGGATATTGTGGTGCCCCAGGATAAGAGGGAAGACGCATTGCCTGTATGATTGAGAGATCTGGTTCCTAATGCCCCTAGATATCTGAAAGTATCAGCGAAGCACTTCAAGACCTTATCAATATGAATCAACCACTTTTACAAACAGCCCCCTGTTGGAAAGGCACCAGTCGGACTTTTTCCGTAGACGTGGGGATAGCTCTGCCGGTCAGCCACCCACGATTGGGTTTACATACGGCTCTAAGTTTAACGCAAAGGGGATTCCCATAGAGCAGTGAGACCCCTGCAAAGTTTAATTAGCAGATTGGGAATGTCAGAAAAACCCAAGATAGGAAGAAGTCGGGGGCGGAACCCAATTGGCAGGCGCTTATCTGTCACTCGCCAAGAACAAGCTTATCTGCCGGATCCTCTCCGATGGCTACCCGAGTGTGTCATCGTGGGGAAACACGTTGTTTCCCCGATAAGCCTAATTATTTGGTATATGGGGAAGACATTGTCCCCCGCTTAGCCCGTACTAGATTGTATTACTCTCAAATTATCATAGCCATGTCAGAAGAAGCGCCCCAAAAACTCGATGTCCATACTACCATTGCTAGTGTGGACATTGACCCAAAGGCAGAGCGCGCGTTGGTCTGGAAGTTCGACCTACGCTTGCTCCCCGTGCTGGCTATAATGTACCTTTTTAACAGTCTCGATAAATCTAATTTGGGAAATGCCAAAACAGCGGGACTCGAGGGTATGTTGCCTTTTTTCCCTAATTTTCTTTCCTTTTTGGCGCTCGTCATAGCATTCTAACGTGTTACTCATAGATACCCTCAATCTACACGGAAACCAATACAACCTTATCCTCAGCATCTTTTTCGTACCATATGTTCTCACAGCGCCCTTTCTCGGTCTTCTCGGAAAGAAATATGGACCTAATATTGTACTGCCATGTATGATGTTGACCTTTGGCATCTGCACCGTTCTCGTGGTTGCCGTGTTCAACTTCAGTGGGCTCTTTGCCATTCGGTGGTTCTTGGGGATGGCTGAGAGCGCTTTCTTCCCGCTGGTCATCTACTACCAAACAACGTGGGTTCTAAGAGTCCACATGTCTCAAGGAAATATTCTAACTTTATTCAATCCAGTTTCTACCGCCGCGGAGAATTGGCTCGCCGACTCGCTATCTTTTACGCAGCCCAAAGTATTGCCTCTGCATTCTCCGGTCTACTTGCCTTCGGTGTCTTCCGCATTGAGACCGGTCCTCTGGCATCATGGAGGTATCTTTTTCTCATCGAGGGAGGCGGCACTGTGCTTTTCGCACTTTTTGCCCTGTGGTATCTGCCTAGGTCAGCTTCAGAAGCCACATACCTATCCCCCGAGGAGAAGGAACTTGCATACATACGGTTACAAATCGACAGTTCGTCCGTGGTTGACGAAAAGCTCAATGTCCGCGATGCATTCCGCGTTTTTAAGCACTGGACTAGCTGGGCGATTTTGGCTATTCAGATCTGCCTTGGTGTTCCTCTTCAGGGCGTTCAGCTGTTTCTTCCTGTGATTATTGGGCGCCTCAACTATGGAACTATCAAGACCAACTTGTATACTGTGGCGCCCAATGTGTCAGGCGCGGCGATGTTGCTTATCTTAGCTTTCTGCAGTGACTGGACCCGATGGAGATTCCCATTCATTGCTCTGGGCTTCCTATTTACTTTTATCGGATTCGTCATCTACGCAGCTATCGATGTTCAGAATGACATCAACGTCGCTTATTTTGCTTCGTTCATGATGACATGGTGAGCTCTATTCCTTAATACTTTGCTCTTCCCTTTGCTAATTCCGTTCCAGGGGTACATCCGCACCTTCAGTTCTCCTTGATGCTTGGTACAACAACAATATCGCGAACGAGGGCCGTCGTGTAGTTCTAACGAGTATTGCTGTCCCTGTGGCCAACCTAATGGGTGTTGTGGCTTCCAACATCTTCCGCAGTCAAGATGCGCCAAAATACCTGCCGGCGTTGATCACTACTGCAAGCTTCGGTGGCACTGGAATCATTTTGACCATTTGCCTTGGAGCTTGGATGATGATGGACAATAAGAAGAGGGACCGTGCCCAAGGTCTGCATGTCAAGGCGAAGGACATCCCAACTGAGTATCTCCAGGATGGTCCGGCCAGCGACGCTTTCCGGTGGTTTTATTAATTTGTATAGACTTTTGTTTCCCTTTCTAGCCATCTGTTTCAATAGAATATAATGATTATGCTTATGATTTTGGTCGTGAAGTTTGTTTTATGCATCACTGGCACATTATTCTAAATATTAGCATGAAGTGAAGTCATGAGCAACTGGAAGAATAAGTCTTTAAGTCTCCCTCTGGCGTTACCTTATGCACCTTCTGTTGTCACCGATTCCGTCCTCATTGGTCCAGGCTTCCTGGGGCACTTGATGGATGTCATCGAAGAGAACCGTCAGATTACCTGGGATTCATTCCTAGACGCAAGAAGTGCGATGCATACAGACGAGAAGTTACGCCAAGGAACTAGTTGGGGTTGAAGGAGAATAATGGGTGGTGAATTAAAGGGTTTCAAAATTGTGTTAATTCGAGTTATGTAAATCCATGGCATGCACGCTTGCTGCGTGCAGAGGTTTCAAGTAATGTACAGGAAATGATGGTACAGGAAAGTCAAGGTGGGTATAGGTGCAGGGCAAAAAGCGATCGACTGGTTGAGTTGTTGTACAAGGTGAGCCCGGGATCCAGCTGAGCGTCGACAGAAAAGTAAGGTAGAAAGAATTGTAGAAAAAGTGCGAGACGAGGCAAGGTCCCTTCGCCATCCAGTGGCGTGCGTGGATTGTGTTGAGTCGACTCGGCAGATCAAGCACAGTCCATCCCCGTAGGATCAGCGTCGACTTCCTCCCGTCGTCGAAGGAAGGGGGCTTCTTCAAAATCATCCAAATCCATGCTCGGCTGGCTAGCTTTTTGCTGCAGAGCAAGCATACGACGGCGTTGCGGGCCCAGTCCTGGGGCTAGGATGTTTCGGCCAGCAGGAGCGTCCTGCCAGCTACTGCCAGCCCCATCTTCCCAGTCAGCGAATAAATCATCAGAATCGAATGTCCGCTTCTGAGCGTTCGCAGAGTAGTTGAGGGAGTTGGTGGATGCGATGGATTCTTGGCTGCTCGGTGGGAGAGAATAGTCGTCCCCGTCATCGGTTTTAAGATGGCCAGAGGCGAAAGACTGATCATATTTGGAAATACCGGAGAATGGGGCAAGTTCAGCGTATCTGTGACTGTTCGAATATGACTGAGCACCAGGAGCCTTAATAGCAGCTGGTGGAAGAGCAGCCTTTTCTTGCTTCATCGACAGCTCCGTTTTGTACCCGTCCGCCACGGACTTGCGAACCCGCATTCCGACGGAGAGAAGCGACGATTGCACCTTTTCCGATACTACCGGAGTTGCAGAGAATGTTGCGGCAGCATAGTGGTTATGTGAAACGGCTTTTTCGTCGAAAACGTGCGACTCGGATTGTTGAGACGGAAAGAAGTTTGTGATTGCGGGTTGGAAGCGTCTGCGCTTAGAGAGCGCGCCAGAGGTTGTCATCGGATGGGCCACGAGGGAGGGCATGACGTAGGGAAGAGGTTGATTCAAATTAAGGTTGGCGATAATCTGAAAATCCGGAGAGAAATGTTGTTCAATTTGAAGTAAGGAGGGTGGCAGTTGCTGGGGCGAAGAGAGGGGAGGGGAGAGGGGAGAGTTTCGATAAGAGACTGCCGGTGATGGATGCCAGTGGCTGGGGAGAACTTTGAACCTTTGGACGCGACGCGGAAGACGCGCCCGACTTAATTTTACCCTTTCGGGTTAGGGCTTAGGGCTGATGTCGCCATTGATGTCACGTGTGAGCGTCATGGGAGATTCGCGCGATGTGATTGGACGAAGTCTGCGTACAATAGAGCAAGTAAAGATATACTAGTCAGACTACTTCAATCTTTTCAATTTTAAAGATTGACACTATAATACGTCGAGGCAATTTGAATGACCAGTAGAAAAAAATATATTAGTACTACTAGTACTAGCACTAACTTGATGATTATACATAACATGGTACTTAGGTACCTCAGTTGTACTCGATATATATTTCGACAACCTCGGGATGATACTAACTACTATTTCTTTACCTTCAAACTACTTAGTATGCGCAACTTGAAATGCACACAAGTCAAATCGACGCCAGATCCCATTTTAGACATATATAAACTGCATGCATGAATTGTATGTACTCGACCACTATGTTACATACCCAAATTACCTCTCTTTCCACCCCTCTTCTGTCGGTCATGATGCGCCTTGAGTACGGCACGCGTCTCCACCAAACTACGCTTGTTCTTGCTTCTCGCCTTGCCGAGAGTCATCAGGAAGTTCTTTCGGCGAGCCTTCTCCTTGTTGGTAGTACTCTTTCCTTGTTCTTGCTTGCGTTCCTTGCGCTTAGCCTCCTTGCTCTTGTGCTCTGAGCGATCCAGCTTGCCCTCACGGGCGTGCGCAATACGCTCCTCACGCGTGGCCTTGGCGGCAGACAAAGCGGCAAGACCCTCGATCTCCTCAGCGGTCAATGGGTCATCGGTGTGACGAGATGAGTTCTGAGCACCACGACGAGACTTCGGAAGAGCTGCATCGACAGCAGCCTCGGCACGGAGCTCGGCAAGCTTGGCTAGATCCGCAGGTGTCAGGATCTTTGTGGTGGCAAGTTTGGAGAATGCGGTTTCTTGGGCAGCCTGGTCGTTCTCCTTGGTCTCCTCGTCGGACTTGGTCTTCTTTGACGGCGGGGCCTTGCCCTCGTCCTCAGAGTCACTGAGGTCAATCTCGACATCACTTTGGACATTGACCCAATCACCAGAATCATCACTGTCCTCATCATCTTCAACATTCCAGGCGGCCCAGTTGGTTGCCTCATCTTCCTCGTCATCATCCTCGCCATCGGAGGGAAGTCCCATCTCGCGGCGCTTCTTGCGGCGCTCTTCATCCTTCCATTTCTCCAGCAGCTCGAGACCCTCGATACCGCCAGTCTCCTGTTCACCAAATCGCTTGCCAAACTTGTCGCCAGCCCGAAGACTCATGGATGCCTCCTTGCCGCGATCCCGCTTCTTCAGCATATCCGCGCCGACATCACGGAAGAGACTGAGAAGACCCTTTGAGGCCATCATAACACCCTTGTCCTTGCTCTTCTTATACATGACAAGATCTTGTAACAGTGTCTCGTTCATTGCCAGAGGTTGCCTCACGCAAATTTCTCGGATGGCGTTAAGACCAGCAGTAGCGACCTCTCCAGCCGAGGCCTCAGAGACAAACTCATTCGCAATTTTCTGGACAAGGGGCTCGAGAACATCTGGCGGAACTAGGTCATGAGAAGCCTGGGCCAAAGATGCCAAGAAGGATGTTACTGAAGGTTGACGAGGGGTAAGGAACTTCTGGAAGTAGGAGTAGAGCGACATGATATGTAACTTGTGCAGACCCACGAGGCGTGAAACCAATTGCAACACAAGGAGCTTGTTCTCGAGGTTCATCTTGGATTTGGTGCTTTGCAGGTGACGGGTGAACAGACAGTCAGCAAATCCTTGGGGATCGTGCAGCAGGTGGAGGGCTGAGAAGTTGAGAGGGTGAGGTTGACTCTTCTTGCGTTCCTTCTTCTTGTGCGTGGCCATGGCCTTCTCAGCCACACGTGCCTTCTTTTTAGTTTTTTTATTGATACCAAGCTGGTGCTTGATGCGGCCAACGTCGACGGCATCATCATCGCTACTCTCGTCCTCCGCCTCCTCTCGCTCCTTGTCTCCGCCAAGGAAGAATCGAACACCACCAACGATGACCTTTTCGTTCTCCGACAAACTGGCCTCCTTCATGATTTCAACCGTCTTGGCATCAGTCCAGAGCTGACGCTTCCACAGCTCTCGTGTCAATTTGATGGCCCAGAGCGCCTTGGAACTCGTGCGGTCCGATGTTACCAGGTTGAAAAGAACAGTCTGCATGGTCCGGTTGAGCTTGTGGTTCGTGGTCTTCGTATTCGCTGTCCGAAGCTCGGACAGAATCTTCTGAAATAGCAGAGCACGCAAAGTCTTGCTAGGCGTGGAGATGAGGATGGGGAATAGCGTATGGAGCAGCCTGCAACCAGGAATCCGTTAGAAAAATGATAAAAGGCAAAGCTTCCACGGGATATCCATAAACATACGTTGCGGAATCGACCAGATCCTTTTTCTTCAGTAAAACTAGACTCCCGACCAACTTCTCGCGCAATTCCGGCTCTAGGAGCAAGTGATGCTGCATCAGCATGTCGATGAGCTGCTGCGGGAAACCCTTGAGGATTTCTGGGTAACAATCGGCAACGTGCGAAATGAAGTCGATCAGTTCGCGCAGAGAAATGATACCAGTGTCCGTAGCAGCCGAAGGCGCAGCCATGAAAATTTCGCGGTGCGACTCATATTGGTAGTGCTGGGCGCGGAAATCCTCAATGTATGACCTGAGTTGCGCCGAGCACCCGTCAGTCCCATTTAACTGTGAAATAACGGAGAGGCAAATTAAAAAAAAAAAAAACTTACTTTGGATCCCTACGAATCTTGTGCTGCAGATTGGGCCTGTGAGGGGCGAGATGTCAATAGAGCGGCTCCTTGAGGTCGTTGCCTCTCTACCCGAGCAAAACTCGGGCGTATGGGGCGATCGCGAATGGGAGAGACGTACAGGTCAGCTTCGACCTTTTCCAAGGCTCCAATCTTTCTTTTCACCATCTTGATGGTGTCTGGCGTGAAGAGGAATGGTGGGTGGTGGGAGGAGGTTGGTCCAGCACTTACGAAAGGTTGGCCGAAACTTTTTTCGCCGTATCGATAAGCGACCCGAGTCAAAGCGGCCAGGCACTCAGCGGTCAGCGGTCAACCTCCTGAGGGCTGGGCCTACTTCAGTACATGCAAAAGCCTCGGTCTAGAGTTATTTAAAAACAAAAAAATTCCACTCCATGTTACGATCTGGTTGCTACTGGATGAGAAGTTGCATTGGAAGGAAGAAAAAATTTTTCATATTGAAAGTGGCTATTAACCACCCGAGACTTTCGTGATCACATCCCAACTACTTGGAAGAAAGCAATCCCACGGCGTTCCTTTTTTTTGGACACTGCTTTTCTCTGGCCGTATCAGACTAAGTACAGCCGCGCAGATGCATGCAATTCCACTGGATCCCGGCGAAAACCCCCCGTCCACTCCAGAAGCCGTAAACAGAGGACCAAACGGAGAATACAACCCATACACCCTTTACCGGTTGCTCTTGGCAACACGCTCCAGCTCGTCCTTCTTCTTGATGGCGTAGGAGTTGGAGCTACCCTTGGCGGCGTTGATCAGCTCCTCAGCAAGGCATCTATAGTCGATATGATTAGCAGTAGTTCCAGTGGCCCGTCTGGGAAGAATCTTCTTACTCAGCAATGCTCTTGATGGAGCGGAAGCTCGACTCGCGAGCACCAACGGTCAGAAGGCTGATGGACTGGTTGACACGGCGGAGAGGGGAGACATCAACAGCCTGGCGACGGACGGTACCGGCGGAACCAATACGGGTAGCTAAATGCAAATATGAGTATATGTTTTCCCGATTCTCGTTGTTCGACAATGGCTCGATCCATGGTTGAAAAATTCCCCCAATGATCGAACATTTCATCGTAATTCGGGGCGCAACTTACAGTCCTCACGGGGGCCGCAGTTGACAATGGCATCGACAGCAACCTGGATGGGGTTCTGGTCGGTCATGATGTGGATCTGAACAACAAAAAAAAAAAGAACAATATTAGCGACTGGGTTGAAATTTCAGATAGCAAATCGGGCTGGTAAAACGTACGATGTCGAAAGCGTGGGAGACAATGCGCATGGCCATGAGCTTCTTTCCGGAGTTGCGGCCGTTCATCATGAGCGAGTTGGTCAGACGCTCAATGATGGGGCACTGAGCCTTGCGGAAACGCTTGGCGGCATAGCGACCGGCAGTGTGGGAGAGGTAGACGGGCTGACGGATCTGGATGTAGTCGCTGGAGATGAAAATATCAGCACTATTCTGTGTGGACCTAGCGCTCCGAATGGCCCGATATGGCGTGTTTCCTCCATGTCCATGTCCAGGGCCCTGGCGTCTGCCCGTGTTGTGCTTGACCAAATTTCATAAAATTCCCCAACGCCGATTGTGGACTCGACAACGACCATATTTGCGCATTCGGAGGCGACTGAATTGAGAGGAACTCACG
The DNA here is from genome assembly GCA_027569595.1 of Penicillium sp. G339. Taxonomy (NCBI): domain Eukaryota; kingdom Fungi; phylum Ascomycota; class Eurotiomycetes; order Eurotiales; family Aspergillaceae; genus Penicillium; species Penicillium sp. G339. Next base: position 284,620 of record JAPDFJ010000020.1, read on the forward strand.
TCAGGGAGATGTCGCGGATCTCGACATCCTCGTAGGACCACTTGTTGAACTTTGGCAGGTATTAGCATTTTTCGAGATTCAAGGTCGAAGAATTTGAGATGCGTACAAGGAGGACGGCACCCTCGTTCACATCCTTGGGCAGGATGGAGTTGACCGCGACGACTTCCCCGGCGTCGGACATGTTGACAGTGTCGAGGGAGGGATTATGGGAGGGATTGTCGTTGGGTGGTTGATTCGAAGTCGGTCCGATCGTATGGAGGAATTCCTACGTTGGCGGTGCGAGCTCGCTTAGATTGTGGAGTCACATGAGTTAGGGCAGGCCTGGCACCAATCAGGTGTCGACAGTCAGGTGATGTATAGGTGCCTCAGGCATAAAGTTTCTGGCCTGAGGCTGACGTAAAGCCTGAGGCCATAGAGTCAACAATGAGTGGATGATACTTAACATCTTGACTCTTAGCAGTCCCTAAAGCAGAACACACATATACAGATATGCACAGATATACAAACATACAAATATATGTATATAAATATATATATACTTATATACCAACCCCATCACTCCCCCACACTGACACCCACTCAACTCCTGTCCTACATCGGCACTTCGTAGGTAAGGTACATGTATCTGAGAAGTCCGCCATTTCCATTCAGGCCACCTGGTACTCTCGTACTCTCGGACTTTCCTCTCATATTAATAGCAAACCATTGACTCAATTTCTTCATTTTTACATTTTTTCCTCCCACTATAACCCCATCTATTCTGATCGCCGTTGTTGTCTCAACCGCCCTCGGTTCACCGCCCTCCGGTGGGTGACGTTGCGGCCCATTTCCCATTTGCGCGGAGTCCGTCACTGAGACAAGTCGACCTCGTTGGCCCTTCGTCCAAACGACCTCGGATCTTTCGACTTCAAATACCAACGGGCTTCCCACCCAAAACCTCTGCTGTCCCTCTTTTGCGCCTTCGGACGCTCATTGCGATGAGGTGTTCCTGACCACACGACACCCACTCCTCCCCCGCGCGTTCGATCCACATTCTCTCAAACTGAGGCCTACCCGTGTCCAAATGGCGGAAGAAAGCCCGGAGCTTCAAGCCGCATTACGGACCCTAGACAGGGAACTGGAGGTATGTACTCAACCATATGTGGTCGTGAAACCTCCGCTGACACCGGTGCTTGACAGGAGGGCGATATCACCGAGAAAGGGTAAGCAATGATGCCACGGTCACCGTTGGGACCAACCGGCTTCCAGCGGACATGGACATGGCACCCCAGGCCACCCTGAGAGACCTGGAAACCAATATGGGGAGATTGGAAGCTGACTCGCGACTAGATATCAAAAGCGACGCACCGTCCTTCTTTCGCAGTTCCTCGGCCCAAATAAACCTCTTGACATCAACCCCAACGCGACTTCAAGCCATGCGGACTCGTTAAGCGGCTCTCATGCCGCCCCTCAGGCGATTCTGAGTGTCCGACCACCAACTGCCGACGCTTCATATCCCACTATTTCTTCTCCAACTTATGCCGGTGCATATGATGGTAGCGGAAACTACGGGTACAACCACAGTACCAGCCTGAGCGTAAAGAATCCCTCTCCGGCACCCACGGGAGGGTCTCATGACAGAGATAGCAACGGCATGTTGCAGACAATCGATCGAATGCCATCCGCATCGTCCTATGATTCGCTCTTTCTTCCCAGACCTGCGCCCCCCGGGTCGCAAGGCCCTGATGGTTCGAGGACGGCGACTCTCCTGAGCCAGAACTATGCCTTCAACCCCGAAACTCAACCCGAGTACGCTCAGCCTGAATACGCCCAACCCGAGTATGCCCAACCCGAGTACGCCCAGCCCGAGTATTCGCAGGCGGAGTATGTTCAACCCGAGTACGTGCATGATGACATGGGAGCCTACGACCCTGCGTCTACTGGTGTCACGCGACAGTCCACAATGCTTGACTCGCAACAGGGATATTTCTCGGATTTTGCCGGTCAGCAGCATGATGATTACAGGGATAGCTATGGTGGTGGTGGATTTCATCGTTACTCTCAATCTGGCGAAGCCTTCTCTCCAACGGCAAACATGGCGCCGCCTTTCATCCCGCCCTCAGAACTGGCCCACGGGCCTGCCATTCAGCACTTACTACCTCTCGAACCTCGAGATATCCCATTTGCCGTCAATGACCCGCATGAGAAGAATACTCCCATGTCCAATTTCGATAATATTCCAGCCGTCCTCCGACACCGTGCACGAGCTCATCCAAAGCAACCAGCATACTGGGTATTGGACCAGAAGGGCAAGGAGATTGCTTCTATTACATGGGACAAGCTGGCCAGCCGCGCGGAGAAGGTTGCTCAGGTTATCCGCGACAAGAGCAACCTATATCGCGGAGATCGTGTCGCCCTGATCTATCGTGAAACCGAGATAATCGAATTTGCTGTTGCGCTCCTGGGTTGTTTCATCGCCGGAGTGGTTGCTGTGCCTATCAACAGCCTCGACGATTATCAAAGTTTGAATTTGGTCCTCACCTCAACCCAAGCTCACCTTGCGTTGACCACGGAAATCAACTTGAAAGGGTTCCAGAGGGACATCGCTACCCAAAAACTCAACTGGCCGCGTGGTGTTGAATGGTGGAAGACGAACGAGTTTGGTAGCTTCCATCCTAAGAAGAAGGATGACTCCCCTCCCCTTGTCGTCCCCGACTTGGCTTACATTGAGTTTGCTCGAGCTCCGACAGGAGACATGCGTGGTGTAGTGATGAGCCACCGTACCATTATGCACCAAATGGCGTGTCTTAGCGCAGTCGTCTCGACTTTCCCCGTCGAATCAAGCTCCAGGCAGTTCGCTAAAGGAGAGACTATTATCAGCTACCTCGACCCACGACAAGGTATCGGTATGATCTTGGGAGTTCTCTTGACTGTATATGGAGGCCATACAACTGTGTTCCACGAGGACCGAGCGGTGGAGACCCCTGGTCTGTATGCCCATCTCATCACGAAGTACCGCGCGACGGTCATGGCAGCAGATTATTCGGGATTGAAAATAGCTGCCTACAACTACCAGCAAGATCCAATGTCGACAAGGCACTATAAAAAGAACTCCGAACCCAACTTTAGCAGCGTGAAACTCTGTCTGATAGACACCCTCACGCTCGATTCAGAGTTCCACGAGATCCTGACCGACAGATGGCTGCGTCCAATGAGAAACTCGCGACCCAGAGAGATTGTTTCACCAATGCTATGTTTGCCAGAGCACGGTGGGATGGTCATCAGCATGCGCGATTGGCTGGGTGGCGAGGAACGAATGGGATGTGCACTGACACATGAAATGGACCCGGCCGAACGTGATTCGAAGAAAGACGACGCTAAGCTCGAAAAGTCCGAGACCAATACTGGTTTTGGTAGCAGTCTTCTGGGCGGCGGATCTCGTGTATCAGCTCCTAAGGAGACCGGGAAGAACGACCTGGGTGAGGTTCTTCTTGACAAAGAAGCTTTGAAGAGTAATGAGGTCGTTGTGCTAGCAATGGGCGAAGATGCTCGGAAGTATGCCAGCACTATGCCGCATGCTGTCCGGGTGGGTGCCTTCGGTTACCCTATCCCCGATGCTACACTCGCCATTGTTGATCCTGAAACCAACCTCTTGTGCACTCCGAATGTCATTGGTGAGATCTGGGTTGATTCCCCTTCACTATCAGGTGGATTCTGGGCTCTGCCGAAACACACGGAAGCCATTTTCCATGCTCGTCCCTACAAATTCGAAGATACCAACCCGACACCTATCCTTGTAGAGCCTGAGTTCCTACGAACGGGCCTGCTGGGCTGTGTAATTGAAGGCAAAGTGTTCGTGCTTGGTCTATACGAAGATCGATTGCGGCAAAAGGTGGAGTGGGTTGAGCATGGTCAAGAGATTGTTGAGCACCGGTACTTTTTCGTGCAGCACTTGGTGGTTAGCTTGCTGAAGAAAATACCGAAGATTCATGACTGCACCGCATTCGACGTGTTTGTAAATGATGAACATCTGCCAGTCATCGTCTTGGAGTCCTATGCTGCCTCAACAGCACCTACAACATCTGGCGGTCCACCACGCCAGCTAGATCAGGTCTTACTTGATTCGCTCGCAGAGAGATGCATGGAGCTCTTGTACCAGGAGCACCATCTTCGGGTATATTGTGTTCTCTTGACAGCTCCGAACACACTTCCTCGTGTGACCAAGAACGGAAGACAAGAGATTGGTAACATGCTTTGCCGCAAAGATTTTGAAGCAGGCATGCTACAATCTGTGCATGTCAAGTTCGGGGTTGAGCGGTCCGTTATGAATCTACCCGTGGGAGTTGATCTTGAGGGCGGTATCTGGTCTCCTCTCGCTTTAACATCAAGACAAGAGCTGCTAGTCTACTCAGAGAAGCAGTACTCAGGTGTGGATTATCGTGATGTCGTGATGGATGACCGGACTTCTACGCCTCTCAACAAATTCAACACAGTTGTCGACCTCCTCCAATGGCGCGTATCTCGTCAGGCCGAAGAACTGGCTTATTGCTCCATCGATGGCCGTGGAAAGGAGGGCAAGGGCATCACCTGGAAGAAATTTGACCTCAAAGTCTCCGCGGTGGCAACCTATCTCAAGAATAAGGTCAAGGTCCGGCCCGGTGATCACCTTATTCTGATGTACACCCACTCTGAGGAGTACATCTACGCTGTTCATGCTTGCTTCTGTCTGGGCGTTGTGGTCATCCCCATGGCTCCGATTGACCAGAATCGTCTCTCTGAAGATGCCCCAGCATTTTTGCACATTATCAATGACTTTAACGTGAAGGCCATCATTGTTAACACAGAGGTCGATCATGTGATGAGGCAGAAGCTTGTGTCCCAACACATCAAGCAATCGGCACAGGTTCTGCGGATTGGTGTCCCGGCAATATACAACACTAATAAGCCATCAAAGCAGTCACATGGCTGCCGAGAACTTGGGTACACAATGAAGGATACTTGGCTCCAAGGTAACCCGACTGCAATGGTTTGGACTTATTGGACCCCGGATCAGCGACGTATCTCTGTCCAAATCGGGCATGATACCATCATGGGCATGTGTAAAGTGCAGAAGGAGACATGCCAAATGACCAGTATGCGCCCGGTGCTTGGTAGCGTGCGCAGCACTTTGGGTCTTGGATTCCTCCATACTTGTTTGATGGGTATCTATGTCGGTGCTCCTACCTACCTGGTCTCCCCTGTCGACTTTGCACAGAACCCAATGACGCTTTTCGTGACGCTTGCCCGGTACAAGATCAAAGACACCTACGCCACAAGCCAAATGCTGGACTACGCCATGAGTGCCATGGCTGGCAAAGGCTTCCAGCTTCAAGAACTGAAGAACTTGATGATCTCTGCGGAGGGTCGGCCCAGAGTAGATATCTACCAGAAGACGCGCTTGCACTTCGCCTCGGCTGGCCTGGACCGCACCGCGATCAATGTTGTGTACTCGCACGTTCTCAACCCCATGATCACCACACGATCATACATGTGCATCGAACCTATCGAGCTTTACCTAGATATTCGAAGCCTTCGTCGCGGTCTGATCTACCCCGTGGACCCGGATGCCGACCCCTCCGCGCTCTTACTCCAGGACTCAGGTATGGTGCCTGTCAATACCCAAATTGCGATTGTGAACCCGGAAACTTGCACGCTGGCCCATGTGGGCGAATACGGTGAGATCTGGGTTCAATCCGATGCTTGTGCTGCTGGGTTCTACAAGTCAAAGCAAGAGTTTGATTTCGAGAGAATGAATGGCCGCGTTGCGGACGGAGATCCCAATGTGCCATACATCCGTACTGGAGATCTCGGTTTCCTTCACACCGTGACCCGGCCTATCGGCCACGGGGGACAGCCCGTCGAGATGCAGGTTCTCTTCGTTTTGGGCAACATCGGTGAGACCTTTGAGGTCAATGGCTTGAACCACTTCCCGATGGACATCGAAAGCTCGGTCGAGAGATGTCACCGCAACATCATGAACGGAGGATGGTAAGTGTCCATCCATTATCGAGATTTACCTATCATCCCAGCAGACAGTCGCTAATATTATACTCTGCAGTGCTATCTTCCAAGCTGGCGGGTTGATCGTGGTTGTGCTTGAGGTCACTCGCAAGGCCTTCCTAGCTTCACTTGTCCCTGTCATTGTCAATACAATTCTGGGCGAACACCAGGTGGTGGCGGATATCGTTGCTTTCGTTTCTCATGGTGACTTCCCTCGCTCGCGTCTCGGTGAGAAGCAACGTGGAAAGGTACTGGCTTCCTGGGTGACTCGGAAGCTACGAACGATTGCCCAATTTAGCATTCGTGACATGGATGGAGACCACCCCTTCGCCGATGTGCAGATGCAGCACCGTGCTAGCCGAAGCTCTAAGCCTGGAAGTACCATGGGTAACAGTATGCGCATGTCAACTATGCCCGAGGATGATGTTCCTGCTGTGCCACCATCTCCCGCTGGGGTGGTTCTGGAGGAGCCGATCGATGTTCCCCAAGGCACCTACCAGGAAGTGCCATGCCGAGGCACTCTTCCTGAGCTTGACACGCGAACCGATCACAGCGCCGCCACGCCAGTCCCTGCAGCTACCTCTGCCGTACCTTATATTCAAGAGCCACAGTCGGCTACGATTATGTCCGCTGATGATGATCACTTCAATCCAGCGGGACCTGAACACTCCTCAACCGAAGCGAATCGCGACTTCCGATTCAGCTTCGACATGGTCAGCACTCCGATGGAACAATTACCGCAGCAATCGGCTCTGCCCACCCACCAGCACTTGCCAAGAGGGGATTCGCTTCCTAACCATCAAGCAAGCATGGCAAGCCCTGCATACGACCAGACACACCGACCGGGCACTCAGGAAAGCGGGCTGATCGACGATTGGCCCGCGGAGGCCCTGATGTACCAGTCGGCTTTGGGCGATGACAGTCAAGCTACAGCGCACGGGCGCTAGGTTGAAAATGGCTTCGACCCTGAAACTAATTTTCGGACATTAGCATGTATATGAGCGGGCACTCGATTTGTGAAAATTTCTTCTAGAGTAAAAATGTGGCTATCATCTGAGCCATTGTTGGGCTGTGCGTTGTCGGCAGTCGGCAGTGGGCTGGATCATTCCTTCTCTTCTTTGTTTGTTCATTTCAATTTTTCTTCTTGCTTTCTGATTGCTGGCATTGTCTTTCTCCCAATTCCCCTCATCTGATCCCCGAATACCATAGTCGTTGCTATTCTTGCGTTCCTGTTGTACATACCATACCCGACCAAGCATATCAATGCCTCCATACCCGAGTTCCCAGGTAGCTTTGCTTTGCATCTGTTGATCCCTCTGTTGTCTTCCCGTGACATCGCACGCACTACTTATCTCGCTTGCGATGTCCAATGATTGCCCTTAAGGTTTCAAGCTTGTCCCCACACCCGAAGACGTGATGCCGACCCACCCTTATATCATCCGCACTGGCATCATTGCTGTGCAAATTTCGCAATCGGCATTTTTCCACTTGACCTCCGCATGCACGGAGAGAAATAGAAAACGAGGCCCTCGTGTAGCCTGCCTCTCCCGCATGATCATCCGCCGGACCCGTTGTGCTCCTCTTTTCTCTATGGGCACCCGTCGATCAGCGGGCTTGGCCGCGCATTGCTCTATACTCAGTAAAGTAAAAACCATGGAGCGATCACAGATGATTCTCGGTTTTGCAAAATACTGTGGAGAAATGATACAAGAGCTCACTTGGCTCTTTTCGTCGCTATGATGAGGGGTGGTACGAGGATCGTTCCGGGAGATTGAGCTATATAGATCTCCCACGGGACCCTCGAAAATCCGTTGTTGACTCCAGCAAAAACCCAGGACAGTCCCCGCAGAATGAATATTTTCCGGATATTACTGCTAGCTGGGCTAGCTGTGGCTAAACAACCCAACATTCTCTTTGTCTTAACAGACGACCAAGGCAAGTATGTCGGAGGATTAGAACATATGCCCAAGCTGCAGGTACGCATTGACATGTGGAAATCTTCCAATTCCCTCTACGTCTAACACGATGTAGGAGCTTCTTGTCCAGAAAGGATCATCCTATCCCAAGCATTATTGCTCCGTCGCCCTCTGCTGTCCGTCAAGAGCAAACCTTTGGACAGGTCGCATGCCACACAATACCAACGTCACTGATGTCGGCCTCCCGTACGGTGGATATCCAAAGGTAGTCTCCGCTGGATGGAATGATAACTACCTACCTCTGTGGATGCAAGATGCAGGGTACAACACGTATTATGTCGGAAAACTGTGGAATGCCCACACAGAGGACAACTATAACCAACCCTATGCGCGTGGCTTCAATGGCTCCGACTTCCTTCTTGATCCCTACACATACCGCTACTACCATGCACGGATGACTCGCAACGGTAATCCGCCGGTCAAATACGACGGCAAATACTCGACTGATGTCATCGCCGAGAAAGCTGCCGGTTTCCTAGACGAAGCGATCGCACAGGATCGTCCGTGGATGTTAACCGTTGCTCCGAATGCGCCGCATGCCAATGGCTCGCATGATTCTACGCGCAATGCGAATTGGTTCGGTGAGCCAGAGTTTGCGCCTCGCCATGCCAATCTGTTCAAGGATCACAAAGCGCCACGTGATGCAAGCTTTAACAAGTTGATCGAGGGTGCTGTCAGCTGGACTGAGAATGTGCCTGAGCTGAGTCAAAAGGAGATTGATTACATTGATGTGTTCCAGCGCTGTCGTCTACGTGCCCTGCAGGCGGTCGATGAGATGATTGGCAACTTGGTCGAGAAGCTTGAGAAGGCGGGTGAGCTGGACAACACATACATCTTTTTCTCCACGGACAATGGCTATCATCTGGGCCAACATCGCATGCAACCCGGAAAGAACTGTGGTTATGGTGAGCATCGAAAACATAATGCTGCTACTATACATAATTCTAACTGACGGATTGTATAGAAACCGACATCAATGTTCCTCTCATCGTTCGAGGACCCGGTATCCCGGAGAATCAGACTCTGGACGTCGTGACTAGCCACACAGACCTCGCGCCTACTTTCTTGTCCATTGCCAACTCCTCGAGAGAAGGTCTGGATGGCAAGGCTATTCCAACCACAGTGGCGGCCAGCAAGTCTGACAACAAGAAGGAGCACGTCGCTATCGAGTACTGGGGCTTGGTAAGATATTCCATTGATTCCATGGAGATAATTAATACCACTAACCACCGAGAGATAGGCTGTTCCAGAGGGTATTTACGGCTATGCGAGCGACAAGCTCCAACAACCCCACAACAGCTTTCAGAACAACACTTACAAGGGCATCCGACTCGTTGCCGATGACTATAGCCTTTACTATGCAGTCTGGTGCACGAACGAGAGAGAGTATTACAATCTTAAGGTAATATCCTGTCACCGTCACGCTGATCATGCACAAGTTAACCATTTGATTAGGATGATCCCCACCAAACCGTGAACCTCGCAGCCCACCCCAACAAGCACGCAAGCTACAAGGTCGCAAATCGGGAACTTCCCCAGATTCTCAAGCGACTCGACTCTCTAATGATGGTTCTGAAGTCTTGCGAAGGCGACTCTTGTCGGGACCCGTGGGGTCAACTGCATCCTGCCGGCCAGGTAACTACCCTGGCCGAGGCGCTGGCCCCAGGATTTGATGAGTTCTACAAGAACCAACCCGATGTTGCTTTCTCAGCTTGCGAGCATGGATACATAGTTGCTTCGGAAGGCCCGCAAAAGTTTAATGTCTTCCAAGGAAGGCAGAATGAGAGGAGAGGCTGGGGATGGGACACTTTCTTCTCGTGGTGATTCGATCATAGAAAATTCCTTGGTGTACATATCACATACAATACTGTAGACTCACAGCGATAGAAGCTGATGATAATGATTGATTAATGTTTGCCTAGATGGAATTTTGAGAGTAAAGAGCAGGAGTCCTTCTAAATGGACACCCCCCTTCGGATATAATAAGGGCTCGTCAGTGGATTACCGAGCCTATATGGTAGTTCATTTAGCTATTGAGTTAGCTACCCTACAATTGCCCGAATAGCTCTATATCCGGTTTTATTAACCTAACTATTATCGTGTCTCCGGTTTAATGGTTTATAATCTCGCCTGGTACCCGCACTAGTGCTCTATCTATATAGCCCCGTTTATTTGATTTTTCCCTAGGTAATCTCTACCTTATTCTATTACGCCTTATTCACCTATTACAAAATTTTCTCGTCTTTACTATAACTAATTCTAACAATTGATTAACGGGAACTACTGATTCGCGATCCATGATAGAACTCTAGTTGTTTTTGATCGGGATCATGTTTGAAATCAGTACTACAGTATAAGGGAACGAGGAGGCTGCTATTTCTGTCGTCGAAAGCGAGTCATTTTCGGCGTCAATTTCACAGGTCCTCAGATTCTACATGTGACATATGTGATAGATAGAACTAAATTAGTGTTAGCTGTGAAATTTATTATATTATTTTGTAGGAAGACCTATTTGATAAGATATAAAGCACGCTCACATTTTTATAAAGCCTTCTAAAAAACCCTAATATTACTAAATTTATATAATCTAGTCTATTAATAAAATATTTATGTAGGGTCTGACTTTAATTTTTGACTCTGATTTTTAAATAGATATTAACATATCAAAACAATTAAAGAAGCTGTAGTTTTGTAACTTGGATTTGCAGTGTTCTGCGGTTTCGGGCGATTAGTTTACGGTTTTGCGGTTTTCATAGGTAAAATTTGAAGTTAGTTTGAGGTTAGTGTGGTTATCAATGGTGATCTATCAGTTAAATAAGGATATCCGCACTAGCAAATATCTATACTAATTCAATACAAGAACCCCCCCCCCCCCCCCACCCCGGCGGCATGAAATATTAATTGACTAACAGATCACGGAGCTTGGCGTGTTTAAATATGACGATGACGTCCATGAATTTACCAAGAGTTTATCGGGCAAATAGAAATTCCACAGGTACAATTTGGCAATATATAAGGACAAACCAGGTAAAAACACTATTTGTAAATACCGTGGACCGCAGGGAGGAGAATTCAAGGAGGAGAATTCAAGATCCCACACGGCGTCGGCCAACATAGACTCTTATGCAGAAGTCGAACATACCGTCTGTCTATCTAGAAGAAGAAGAACAAGTAAAATTATTTCCTCTACGGGCCCGTCGTGTGTCATGTATAATTGGAAACCCGAGCAACATCCACTCAAATGGCTGGCCTGGAATGGAATCATTTTGACGACCAGTATAAATCAATATCTGTTATCACACAAGTTCATCTGACAGAAGGAAAAGGCGGGTTTCCATCTAGTTATATCGTGATCTTCACAGCGTGTAACGAAAACCCGGTAATCCTTCAATGACTAGCTTGCCCTGACTGGCCCCAATATTCACTGTGTGGAAATGCACTGCCAACAATCCTGTCACCACGAGTGTCACAATGTTGCAGCTGTTAAATTAACCATTAGTTTAGATAAGAGAATGAAGAATGAAAGAAAAGTGGAGAGAAAACCACATACGCAATAGACGTTATCACCCCTGGAAAGAAATTGGGAGCGTCCTGATGCCGATAGGCTATGGATCCGATGATTCCCCCAATACCCCCACAGGTGATCAAGCTAGCACTGCAAAATGCTCGCTTCCATTGCCCACGAATATTGTTTGCTTGCCAAGCGAGTACGGCAGGTATGGTGGCGTTGCATCCAGATGCGACCAGGAAGATGCTGAAGTACTGAACACCGGGTGCAGTAACCCATTCCAACAGACACAAGCCAGTGATGGTTTGCAGAGAATTATAGATAATCATCGGGCTCCTAACGTGCCATTTGTCCCCCAGCCAGCCCTCGGTATACATCAAAATTCCGGCGAAGAAGAACGGTGGGGTACTGAGGGCCTGAGAAGCCCCAATGCTGAAACCGAGTTTACTGGACAGAATGATAGGTAGGAAAAAAGCCATGGCATAAGCGACGACGGTGCTACATCTATCAAGGTCAGCTAGTCGAAGAAATAGAAATGAATTTGACACCAGGACATACAGGAAAATCAGTGCAAATCCCCAAACCTTCCACTCAAGTGCGGGTCTTAGGAATGCAGAAAGGCTGAAGCGTTCATCGTTTACATCTTGCCGATCTCTCTCAATTCGCTGAAGGACAAAGTCAATCTCACTCGGCGACAGAAAGTTCTTCGACTTATGTGCGTCTTGTGGCAAATTGATAAGTAGCAAAAAGCCGATCACAGCTATTATGCAGGTGAGAAGACCTTCCATAACAAAGATCCACTGCCAGGCAGTGAGACCTCCGAGGCCAGCCATTTGCATGAAACCATAGGCAAGAACGCCGGAGAGGGCGGATCCGATAAGACTGATTAGGTAGAAAGATGAGTAGCGCTTGTGTACGTCGTCTATTTTAGTCATTATTTTAATCATTTTGAAATAACCAACGGAGGCAGAGGAGCGTATCAGTCCACTTACACCTAGTATACCAAAGTGAGAGCAGATATACCGCTCCGGGGAAGAGACCAGCTTCTAAAGTCCCCAGGATGATACGCAGCCCTAGCATAATTTTCCACTCGTGGACAAACCCAAAACACTACTCTCGTTAGCTAACTATGGACCAAAATGGAAGACAGAGAAATGCACTATCATCACCACACCCCACGCAAAAACGATAGCCGAAAGAAATACCCGAGGCCCAAGTTTGCGGACAATGATGGAGCTAGGCAGCTGAAAGAGGACGTATGGAACGAAGAAGACCAAGAGCACGATAGACTGTCCAGTCAGTGAGACCAACGCAGATAATTAATACAAGGAAAACGGACATATCGCGATTCAACGTCAAGTCGAAGGTCCTTTTGCATCCTGAAATATGTTAGATAAATTCGTTGTTTGAGTACCTCTGTGCGCACCCTGCAATTGATGCGTTGCCCATATTTGTTCGGTCCATCAAACTGACCCCAAAAAGCAACGCCAGGCCTGTTATGAGCCGCCGGTCAATTTTGTGGATAATCTGTCGCTGCTCGCGCGGCGTAAAGTTCCACTCATTGTCGAGTGTGTTCAACTGAAAACTGTCGGACGTTTCGATGTGCTGTGACTCTCCTTTGGGGTCCATATTTCAGACTAGTGAACAATATGAGCAAGATAGGAAACAGAAACAGGAGATATATACAGTACTACTTACTCATCGTGCGGGATCAGCGGTGAATTTATACTTAGCAATCTTCACTTCGTCATTGGAGCATAGTTAGATTCTGGAGCTGTGCGGGGTGCCGAAGCTTTTTCGGCAGTCTCGGCTTCTGTGCCGAATGCGACAGCTCTGTTCTTGTGCCAGCTTGATAGTTGATTTAGTTGAAAAATGCATTACCAGGTTTCAAGTGGGTAGTAGTTTTGAGTAGCTCTTTTTTGGCTCCGTTTGTCCTGAATCATCATGGCTGACTTTGACAATGCCTTTCGGGGGTTTCTCGGCACACTCGAACCAAGTATCATAAAGACACAAGCCGATCATATTGCCTAAAACACCGACTAATATGCATTCCTCCATGAGGAGATATGGCCCAACACAGTGCTCTCAAAACTATGGCGACAGAGCAAACTTACGGCGAAGCACGGCCTATTCAAAATAGCTGATGGCATCTACCAAGTGCGCTGGTTCGACTTGTCAAACATTACGTTGAAGGTCGTACGGGAGTGATCGTCATTGGCCCATTGGTGTCAAATGAATACGCCCTCGCTTCATTGTCCCTCTACCGAAGATATCGTGGGGAACGTTCGCTGACAGCTCTAATCAACTCGCAATCACATGCCGACCATTTTTGCGAGGCCCACGTAAACGTTACCGGAATTAAATTCTTACTTCTGTTAAATCTGAAACCTTTTCAGTTATATCCAGAAATCAGTGGTTTAGGAAGGTTAGAGGGGAATTGGGTGCTTTTGAAACTTGCTATACATATACGTGAGATGAATTGGATCAGAATACTTTAGATAGCTTGATTCTTTCAGTACCTAAACGTATTGCAGCTATATGGAAGGCTAGGGGATATTATACTAGATATCAGTATTTAAGTTGATTGTTTATTAGCTTAATTACCTATATATTAAGTTTTGGCTATATTGCTAAATATTTTGTGCTGATATATGTAGTAGTCGAAGGTGGTAGATAGTACTGGGGTGAAGAATGGCAAATTAGGCGGTGTCACCAGACTTTTGACGTATTATTTATTAACCTAGCGGGTTTTACAAAGTATCGGCAATTCCACCTCGGCTCTGATGCATAGCTGAATTCTGGGGCAAGCGGGGGGCCACAGCAGATTCGGCACTTTCGGCTCCTGTGCCGAGCGTGCGGGCGTGGCACTTTTGAAGTTTGACCTTGGTCGATAAAGTTTGTCGTCCCTGTTGAATACGAGCTACAAAACAGGCTTCTTAGGAATTGTGAATAAACTTGAGAAAAAGTCGTTACGATATGACTGGATAAGCCAGTGACCGCAAGATGATAGCGAAACAGACCGCAAGCCTGTTAAAACAGGTTTCTCTTTTGCAATGGCTCTTTGCCGATTAAAAGGCTTCATGGCGTATCTGGTAGTGATTACAAAGACTGTATGCCTGTTTTTTCGAGATCCCATCATACCAGTAACTCGATTAGCATGTGCTTGCTATTGAAATTTTTTTTTCGCAGAGTCGATCCTGGCAATACAAGCTAATAGAAACTGTCTGTCCCGGCTGCATCTACCTCCCTGAATTGAATAATATTCCTGCATAAACATCCAAGCCGTTATGCTGAAGCTACTCCATCCGGTGGCAGGACGATAACAGTGGACAATGGTACGCACGTCACTTCCCACATCCGAACCAGCTGTGACTCAGATACACGCGTGGAGCATTTCGACTCTTTGAACATTACGTAAACCATTTCAGAAGCGGCTACGGCTTGAGCTGGAGAATTTTGTCATATTTTGCTTTTATGCTCTAATTATGCATCATCTAGCCCCTGGAAGCGCGGTGCAACTGCCGAATGAGCAGAAAATGTCGTCTTTTGATACTAGGAACATTTCGGCAATCTGTATATTTTGCATGGCGCGCCCAAATACAGGATAGAAATGGTGAATCCCCACTGCCCTGCAAAACATGTTAAGTGTAAAACATATCGTGTCGATCGGGGGCATGCGCACAAGGGTATTAATATTTCTAGTATTTATCTTTGCCGCGCTTTTTCGTTTCGACTTCGCTAATGCCATTTTCTAGACAGTATCCCTTCAGTGAAATCAGCATTCCAGCCTTTGTAGTCAGCAATGCACAATGTACAGTTGAACGAAGACCCCAAAGCTTGTCTCGCACTGCTCGCTTTCACATACGAAGGAGGCTTGTTGTACAAATACTCTCATTTAACAAAATTATTCCATTGCTTCAGACTCGGAATCCCGCTCCGGGATTCCCTTTGCGCGTCGTGAGAGGCGTAAGATGGGTTATTCCAGGGAAGCAGTATTGGATTATCAGATGCGGATTGGGATTACAGTCTGTTTGGGAAAACCTTGAAAGAACAGCCGAAGAGTTGGCTAGACATCTAAAAATGGAGAGTGTGGTGTTGCTTTGAAAAGCCCTCACCGAGAAATTTGATAAGCTTATGTTAAGGGGAGATGTATATGTGATATAAAGATCTGTTCCTTGTTGAGAAATGGAGGATGGGGGCTTTAGAATCGGCTACTAGCAGAGAGGATGAATATGAAGAACTTGTATTTATCTTTCTTTGTGGGTCCTCGGCTGCAATATTTGTAGTCCTGAGGACGTCTTGTGATACTGATTGCAAAATGAAGGATTGTGGGATTCCTTAGAAATAAGTGATGCTCTGCTCTTCGCATAGCTAGGGATAAATTTCGCGTTCCTGTAATGACACTTGACGATATTCATGGTGATGTCCATGTAATTTGCACTATTCTTTTACCATAGCAAAAGATTCAGTTCATTTCTAGCAAACACTGGCACGATCCAGAAAATGATTAGCGTGAACGATATTTTAAGAGTTTCAATGTTAGTATCTACTTGCACAGCACAGCAGGCAATCCAGCCGAGCGATGAAAATAAATATGGCTTCGCGCCATTGAAGAGTAGCTCCTCACCATTACGTCTGCCCCTACCAGAAATAATACATCCGCTGACGCCGATAAAACTGTACTGAAGAAAATAACCTCATTGGAGGAGATTGTAACTACTGCGATGATATCTATACGAAGGACTAAGTTCATTGATAATCAACATGGATTTCTCGTTGTATATAGATTCATGTATTCCCACCGAAATGGATGAGTGACCATTCCTCTGAACTGCAATAGATCTCATATGAAAATCAAATCAGTCCGGTTCGACAATCGCAGACAAAGGAAATCAGAAACGAGAATGCGCGGCACACGCCATAGATAATAAGAATATTCATTTGTAATCTGGGTTGGCTGCAGACGGAAGTTGCAAAGCGGAGAGCGCGCTCCCGTGAGATATATGAACAAAACAGCAGTCAAGGTATCAAAAGCAAACAAGAAAGCCGTTACAACTCAGGCGGCTCATGACAGACGAATAGCTAATAACTGATTTCCTTGGGGCAAGAAGCACAAAACCTCCGCGGAACACAAATGATGTGAAAGGGTAGACAGATAAAAGGACCTCAGGGAGTACTAATGGATTCTATGTCTAGAATCTCTTCTTAAGAAATCCCCCCTAGCTCGCATGTCCCGTGTAGTTTAAGTTTGGTGCTCACATGAACCCCTGGCGCTTGATGCTCGGGAGCAGTGAACACGGATAGTTGGAATGGAGGCGCGACAGGTGCATCACGAGGAATACACATAATGTGAACCGTATTATAAATAGATTGTAGGCTACTTTTAAGCCACCTGTTGTTAATTCTCAATTATATACAAGGTCTATGAAGTGTGACCGACGAATGAAGAAATAAGCCTTCGGGCGCTACCGCTGACGCATCTCGCCTCGGCTGGTCGAGATGCGGGGTAAGTAAAGACCGAGCGAACTGTCTCGTGTCACGAGCTGCATGAATTTCAATGTGACGAATTGACTCCCCAGTGCAACGATTGGACTTATGCTGGGAAGACAAAGACAGTCGGACCGGGCGAGGATTGTGTGCTTGCACTGCCATGCCCGCAAGGCAAGACCGTGTTATGTACCTCGCAATGGCAAACCCAAGCTAACCGAGGGCTAGGTGCGATGCGATCTCGAGGACCAAATAGGGGGAGTTTGTAGCAATTGCCGGAGACGTCGTCAACATTGCCGGTCGGTCACCGATGGAAGCAACATGCAACCTTCTCCAAATACTAACCGAGATGGAACAGACGCCGCGGTCGGAAAACCTATTCAACAAGGAATAATGACCTCCCATCAGAGCCTTTCTCGCCACCCAGCTCTTCGGATGCACACATTCTAGACACAAGCACCAACAGTGCAGACGTGCTGGCAATACCAGTATCTCCGTCTCGGGGGATACAGAATGATCCCCCAGCTATTACTGTGACCAGCGAGCCACAGGCCTATATTGGTGACTTTTCTTTCATTGATCCATTGGCCTCTCAACAGGAGCAGGGAGGACCACGGTTGGAGGGGGCTGTTCATGCTCGCCATTCTAGGGAACTTCTGAGCGTGATGGACGCGGCAACACTGCCATCGAAAGCCAAGATTGAAGCCTCTGCCGACTCCTATTTCCAGCACCTCTACCACCGTGCTCCAGTGGTTGACCAAAAAGACCTTTCAGGGGATGGACCGCCAATTATAATTTGTCAAGCGCTCTGCTTGATTGGCTCCCTCCTTCGACACCCTGGTATACACTACCCTCTCGATGAAAGCGATGAGCACTACTGCAAACTGAAAACGCTGCTTTTTTTTAACAACGAGAGCGATCATCGGACCGTACTCAAAGCCCTCTGTCTCCTCGCATTTAGGAATATTACACCGCCCAAACTCTTGAGTTTGGAATGCTCGTGGCAATGGCTGGGAATGGCAACACGTCTTGCATATCAAATGGGTCTCCATCGTGAATTGACTTACTCTAAACTCACAAATCCTGGGAATGCACGCCGGATAATGTGGTCTCTTTATGTACGTTGATCAAAGTGGTGTCTCGGTGGTACCTAACGGCTCCAGTAGGTAGAAGATAAGCTTCAAAGCGCTTGTTATGGACGTCCCCCAGTGATTGGGTCTCCGGAATTCGATGCTCGGCCAGTGCGAATTGCGGACTTTGATTGTCAAAATACTCAAGCCGAGATTTTTATTGAGTATATGAAACTGAATATCATTCTTGGCAAGATGGTGGATTGCAACAGCCGAGGGACCGAATTGACACATGAAAAGGTGAAGTTCATCGTTCGAAAGGAGATTGAATGAAAGAGACGAAATTATAGACCTTTTGATCAGTTTCTAATCATTACATCACAGCAGGCAATGAACATCCTGCAATCCTTGCAGAAATGGATCAACGATTTGCCAAATCAGCTGCGCCTGTATAGTGGTACCAATCGCTGTACCTTTCGGCGTGACTTGTACGAGGTGCACATCAATTACTTCGTTTGCATCATTGTTTTCTTCCGTTTATTCGGCCACTCTCTCCCACAATCCACCTCGTCAGCGGCATCACTGGCGGCATCATCTTGTATTGCGCGCCTGTACGAGGAGATCCATCTCCGCGACGAAGTCAATTACTTAATGCCCATAAACAATTGGTTTGTCATGGTAGGCTGCGCACCACAGATCCACCACAATGCAGCCTATCAGGGTAAAGATCAGGTTGGCATTGAGGAACTACACATCCTGATGACCGTGCTGCGATACATGGGTCTGAAATGGCCACCGGCAAACACTTTATTGGGGATTGTAGAACGCTTGTCTATTGTCACGCCTAAAGAACCCTCCCCTTTTGATCAGACTGCAGATGTCCCGCGAGATGCAAATGAAGTTGGTGAGCAATGGCTGTGCCAGCCGTATCCTGGTATTCTCAAGGCATTGTTTCCATTTCCGAGCTCTCTCAGCCCTCGTATAGATCTAGTTGAAAGAAGCGGCGAAGAGGCTAGCGATCTGCCAGGACTTCAAAGGATGGCCGGCTTTGGAAACGATGATTTAAATTGGATATTCAACCAGTACGAACTCGACTTTCTGGAGGCTTCAATTGACTGACTTGGATTGACTATCTGCTTCCCATTACTGGCCTGTGTGCAATGATCATTTCAACAAATACGTTGTTCGAAAGAAATCATGGTGTCACAGCACCATCGTCTTGTTTCTATTCCTCATTTTACACCGCAGAATTTGGAATGGACTAGAATTTCAAAGATGGCTTCAACTGGAGTTTGTCGCACACGGCAAAAATCGCAACAACCTTTAGAAGAGCTTGGGATGACCCTTGAACGTTAGCTCCTCTGGTTTGGTTTGTCCGAGCACCAAATGGGATAGCTTTCCCTTATCATTGTGAAGTTGAGTTGCGCTTTGTCAGAGAATGAATTGGTCCGACAAAACCCGATATATCAAAGCACCGTTGCTGAGGTCAGGCGCTAGGTCTGGTCTTGGTCTGTAAGCCTAATGTTGATGAAAAGTGACTCTCTGGTGGCGCGGCTCGTCAATCTGAACAGACAATTTGCTCAACCACCGCTTCAAACTCAATAACGGGTTGAGATTGAGAACTGAGCCCATCTTCCTCAGCTCTGAATCATTTTCCTGTTGCAAATCCAGTGCTCTGTTGTGGTAACAGTTGCGCCAGGTCGCATTCACCGCGCTAGGTCCAAGCCGCGAGAAAACACAGCCAAGAATCGCGCCTGCCCTGGAATGACCAGGCTCCGCGGCAATAATATGCCCTAGAAAACCCCACAAATCATACGACTTCATCAACTTCTGCCAGAACAATAGGATTATTCCTTATTGCTTCCCTTCAAAGCTCACGCATCTTCTTCAGCCTCTAGGCAGTCTACTATTCCCACCGAATAGGCTTCAGTGATGTCTCGCCCAGCATACTTTAAAGTAACTTTGAGCCGAAAAAAAATCTCAGATTCCGATAAGCGCATCCAATTTGTCCAGGTTGAAAGATATAGGACAACACATACTAGTAGCATCACCGGGATATTCCTGTGCGAAGCCAGTTACATTTCATGTTTCATTATAGACCACAATCCGAATGTTCTAGGACGTGTTGTGCTCGGAAATACGACGAGTGGAGACTAGGCTGTCTTCCCGCATGGTGATACGGTAGGACGTTTACAAAGTTGGTGCCTGACTAGTCACCGAATGTAGTCTATAGGATAAGTGGGTGAAAAAAAGTCCAATATGGTTTAACTTGGCTGGATTTGCCGAGCGTGAGCGCACAATATCAACTCCCTAGGAATCTCGGGCACAACACCGAGTCATTTGTCATCAGAATTAAGATGAAGGGGCCAGCGGGGAGTATTTATAGTCCTCCGTGACTGTTTCTGGGCCCTCCACAAACATCCAGGAAACGAGGAAGAGCTTCTCGGTCGAGCAGTTCCAGCTTACGATCATCGGAAACAAGAACACAAGAGCTTATATGAATCACGATAGATTTACCCGCCTTCTCTGTCGCAATATTAATTCAGGTGTCGATATCTATACCACTATCTATATTTTAGCTCTGCTCATGGAATTGCTTTCCAGGTCTCGAAATTGCTGAAAGCATTCTATGCTCTCTGGATTCCGGACTGTGGCGCTCAATTTCACATCCTTGCCACTTATCATCTGTTTGACTGCTATTTCGACCCGTTTACCGTTGATTGTCATTGGGATGTCCGGAACAGCTAACACGAACTTAGGCACATGACGTGGCGATAGCCCGTTTCGGATAGCTGTTTCAACTTTGTTGCGAAAATCTTGTGTAAGATAAATCCCAGGCTTCATCACAAGAAATAGAAAGACCTGCTCATCCGTGTCGTTTCGTCGTCTACGACCAACACAAAGGCAATTGCTGAAGTAGTCGGTGAATGGCCATTTTTCAATGATGGCATATATTTCACCGCTGCCAAAACGGATACCTGATGGATCTAACATTTGGTTAGCAATTGGTAGATTGAAGGCAATATCGATGTAGCTTACTGAGTACACCATCGCTTCTTCCCTCCATGATAAAGCCTCCCGTGTTTGGGTTTTTCCTCAGCCAGTCATGCTGCGCCCAGACATCGATATTTTGGAAGCGCTCAAAGTAAGCTGACTTGTATAACTTGCCATCGAGGTCACCCCAGAAGAAACATGGCATACTCGGGTATGGCTTTTTGACTACCATTTCACCCGCGTCTCCTGTATGTGCAATCGACTTCCCAGTCACTGGGTCCAGAATATCGACATCAATTCCAAGTCCGAGAACTTGCATTTCGCCTGCACGGATTGGCCCAGATGGATCCATGGCAATGAGGGCCGTGGCCGTCTCAGTTCCTCCAGCAATATTGCATATTTGTACTGACGGTGGAAAGTTTTGATAAAACCACCTGTACTGCTCTACGGATAGTGGAGCGCCAGTAGTGTGGACCGTCTTCAATGGTGAGAGATCGAAGTCAATTTTCGGGACGGTTCCAGACATTTGCATTTCCAACAGCAGACGTGGAGATGCACCGAGAAGCGTCACCCTGTACCTATCACATATCCGAAGGAGTTGTTTCGCGTCTGGAAATGAAGGACTACCATTGTATACAACTATTGTTGCTCCCACCGTCAGATGACCGCACATTCCATAAAACACAATCCAGGACGTGCTGCTGTATTGCATGACCACGTCTGCTGGAGTCAAGCAGTTGTGGATTTTCGATATCTTTTTGAACTGAATAACAGCACCATGCTGGTGGACCATGCATTTCGGGGCTCCGGTGGTTCCCGAGGAATAACAAATCATCAGGGGGTGGTGAAATGGTACCTTTGTAAATGAGAGCTTCTCTGATGGAAGCGACTTCTCTAAAAATTTGTCCATGGGCGGAAATCCACCGAGTCCACCATCGGCTACCGGTATGACATATACCTGGGGTCGTGCTTTGAGTTGCAGAAAAACTTCTTCGATCTTCTGCTTCGTAGGTACTGCCTTGCCTTTGTAAATAGCGTGGCTATCGACAAAGATAATGCTCGGCGAGACCTGCTGTAGTCTTGATATACATCCTTCGACTCCAAGCTCTGGACTGATCGATGTAAAGATGGCCCCGATCGAGGCCGCCGCATGAAAAATAAATATGGCCCAAGTCGACGTAGCAACCACAGCAGCAACCCTATCTCCCTTCTTAATACCACTATGCCTCAACGCACTTGCAATCTGTCTGACACGTTCTCGAAAATCGCGCCAAGTAACAATTTCCCCTTCGTCTTTGTAGATGTCCTGCCCTTCTCTAATACCGACTAATGCCACTGAGTCAGGATCTGGGTTCGCAAAAAGCACATTTTCCGCATAATTAATCTCATGTCCCAAGAAAAATGACGGAATGCTGCTCATTGGCAGGGTGTCATCGTAGGCTTTGCTGATGGTAGACGGCAGGGGAGGCGCAAGACCCAGGTATGTATATAGATCAATCCAGAAATCATGTGGGTATTCAACAGACCATTTATGGAGGTCTTTAGTGTTTCTGTGTCCCAGGTCAAAGCTTTTGTTGACGTGTTCACGGTACTCGTCCATGGCCATTACGGTTTGTCGTTGCGACGGGCGCCATACGATTTCCGGTTCGTGATTTTCGGTCGCCATGTTTTAAAGTCAGCCCAGTTAGAATAGATAGAATTGCAATTTAGCTACTTGAGTTACTACCTGGACAAATTTATACTGCGTTTTATTAGGTTGTCGGCGGCATTGAACGATTGCGTTATCGAGGTCTGCCCCACCGAGTCTACCGAGGTCTGCCACCGAGTCTGCCGAATGTTTCGGTAGATTCGGTGAAGTGGGGGAATGATGCTCTATTACAGTATTCTGTGAAAAGGATGCTGTGAGTTTTCGAGAGGAGACGATCAAGTCAGCGTTAAATAGAGTGTTTTTAAATGCAACCGTTGATGCACCTGAATTTAAGGTCCAAACATAACTACATACGGTGCTTTTTGGGCGCTCCACAGTAATTTGCTTTGAGATATATAGTATAGAATAGGCAGGTTTTTACATTAGGGACTGATTTCCCTAGTATCGTGGGGAAGTTGGTGCTGACTAGCAGGTAAAAGCCGGAAAACTAGTTGACTGACACATGGCCATTGTGCCATGGCTGTGCGGAAGAGAGAGAAAGGGGGAAATGACCATATACTACGATAGACAGTAGACCAACAAGTCGAATCTGATGCTAAAGGAAGAGAACGAGGAAGGAGCTCACCTAAAGCAATCCTCACAAAATGACTCCGATAGCCTAGGGCTTCAAGTATTCAAAATCTGCAATCGCTCATTCTTCTGCCCTTTCGCATCACAACAAGTCGCCGAGATGACGACATTACTGCCGAGTGTATAAATTGCATTCGGTATTACCGAAGTAGCGTTAAGAATAAATAATGGGGTGCTATACCCCGCACCGGTACCTACAATTAAAATCGATCTGGTGAACTGAGTACGCCTAGTAGCATTCAACTACGGAGAGACCCGATAAGATGGCAAACAAAAACCCTCTTAGCGACACTTCACCCTCTTCACCCTCTTTTGACGATACTGCAGACTTTGCAAATGCCGACCGCGGCTTTTTGGTGTCACGAAAGCAATGTCTGATCAAAAACGACATGGGAAAGATAGTCTGGGACAATGACGAGTACAATTTCGTCAACGAACAGCCGTGCCCAGCAACTGTCAACCCCAAGCTTTGGCGCCAGGCTCAACTGCTATCAAAGCAAGGCCTATACCGCATTAGCCCATCTATTTACCAAGTTCGCGGCTTTGACATTTCCCACATCACCTTTGTCGAGGGCAAAACAGGCATTATTGTCATCGATCCTCTAGTTTCGTGTGAATGTGCCAAGGCAGCATTGGAGCTTTACCAGTCCGAGCGAGGTGTTCGCCCAGTCAAAGCAATTATATTCTCGCACTCGCATATTGATCACTATGGCGGAGCGGCAGGAGTATTGCCTGATTCAAATATGGGTCCTGCGATGGACGATATTCACATCATTGCCCCTGAGGGTTTCATGAAGGAAGCAACCTCAGAGAACGTTATTGCGGGACCTATTATGCGCCACCGTGCAGTATACATGTATGGCTCTACTCTCCCCAGATCTCCTGTCGGGCAGATTGGGGTCGGACTGGGAATGGGAACTTCACAAGGCAAAACCAGCCTTATCCCGCCTACCATCGACATTGGGCACACAGGACAGACTTTAACTATCGACGATGTTCGGATTGTTTTTCAAATGGTGCCAGATACCGAAGCACCAGCTGAAGTGAACATGTACTTCCCCGATGAGCGGGCTCTTCTGATCCCAGAATGCGCAGTCCACTGTATGCACAACATCACTACTCTTCGTGGTGCTTTGGTCAGAGATGCGAGGGCCTGGAGCAGGTATCTGGACGAAACTCTTATGCTGTATTGTGGAAAAGGAAAAACGGATGTTTTGTTCGGGAGCCACAGTTGGCCAACATGGGGAAAAGAGGAGGTCATTGGCTTGTTAGAAGAGCAAAGGGACCTGTATGCCTATCTGCACGACCAAACAGTGAGGCGGATGAATGACGGCTGGAATGGCACCGAAATTGCAGAGGCAATGATTTTACCGGCCCGGCTGAGGCGGGCATGGCATGCACAAGGATTCTACGGGAGTGTGAGCCATAACGTGAAAGGGATATATCAACGTTATATGACATGGTTTGATGGATATGCCGAGAACCTCTGGAAGTGGCCACCACATGAAGAGGGTTGCAGGTACACCAAATGCATGGGAGGGGTAAATGAAGTTTTGGTCAAGGCTAAGCTCTTCATCGAGGAAAATGATTTACGGTTCGCCGCTACTTTGCTGGGTCACCTTGTCGCAGCGGGGGATCAAGCTGGGGGTACTCCGGCCTTGCGAGCTGAAGGAAAAACAATGCTGGCAGACGTTTTTGAGCGCCTTGGTTTCGGGAGTGAAAATGCAACATGGAGAAATTTTTACTTGGGCCAAGCATTGGATCTGAGGAGAGGAGACCGGCCTAGAAACAGATATCCGTCCGGGCTGGCAAAGTTTCCAGTGACTTTGTCAGTGGAACAGTGGCTTGGTGGGTTGGCCCTTAGAGTTGACGGAGAGGAAGCCGGAAAAGACGAAAGACGTACATGCATTGATATTCGCGTTACGGACATACAGGAAACGTGGAGACTGATTCTCAGCAACGGCGCCTTGACTTACAGACAACAAGATAAGAGTACATCGGGCGTGGAATCCAAGTTGGATTTATCTCTGTCTCTAAACAAGAGTGAGCTGCAGCAGATCCTGACTGGCAGGGATGTACCGGAAGCCCAAGTGCTCGGCGGCGATATTCAGGCCCTCAATAAATTGCTTTCATTTGCTGGGATTGCTGGGGTGAGAATGAAGTCGAATAGTCACCTCTGAACCCCATAAATTGTTACTACTTGTGTCAGCGCATGTAGTGGTAATTACCACTAACAAGCGATTTGGTACCAAGGAACCCACATTTATTTGATGTTTGTATGAAAAATTGGTTCAGCTGGCAACCTCAGTATAATAACCACTGAGTATACGCACATACATGGGGTATTTCAACCTGCCCTTGATCGCATGCCTATTTCTCTAATAAATCTATTTTTTCATCCTGAATTTGTTCCTCTTGGTTTATTCGCCCTATATGCATAGTATTCCATACGCTTTTAGCCTATTCCGATAACTTGCTATAAGTGATAGTTATGGTAATATTGTACTACCAGGTAGCCCATGCTATGTGTGGACAAAACTGCGTAGTCCTCTGTGAACATGTTTGCATTCCGTGGATTTATTGGTCACTCCCCTCTCCACTATTTCACCTGAGACGAATTCAATGTTCAGAAGCACTTAGAGCGAGCGATTCTAGCTTTCGATAGGTATTGCTCGGTTATATCGTACGGTGCCGAGATACATCGGCAGTTCGGTAGTCAGGTCGGTGATTTTCACATTAAAACTACCGAGGATATGCTATATATATTTCCGTCAACAATATAAATGTAACATTTTCTAGCCATCGCATAGATACCTACCAACCATTTTACTGATTAGGCAAAGAAAGATGGTATCTTCACCATTTGACAATTCGAATGAAAGGCAGCATGCGCTTAATTTTGCGTACATGGTGAGACGAAGATTGATGATTCCTGTGATCAAGACTGACATGGTGCTATAAAGTATGGCTATCCTATCCTGGAGTACGGCAAATTTGTGGCACAATTTCCTTATGCCCGCACCAACACTCTCTACCATGACCGACGACTTTCGACTTCAGACGATATTAAAATAATTCGGCCCAACTCGGACACGTTGTATTCCACTATCTTCGTGGATCTGTCCTCAAATGACCTGCAAATTACTATTCCAGAACTTGCGGGCCGTTACTGGGTTTATCCCTTTTATGATTTGTACGCGGCCATTTCACTTCCCGCTGGGTCCCTATCAGCTTACTCTTTGCTTTCCACTAGTTATGGAAACGATATAGGCAATATCGGCAGCCTTCAAGGTCACCAAGCGGGAAAGTATCTCATCCGATATACCGATGAGAATTTTGGTTTCTTTCTCGGTCCCCCTCCAGAACACGAAGGCGATCGCGATGTTTTGGGCTATATCAATTTGTCCACTCCCTACGGCATATGCTTTGCGCGATTTGCCGCGACACAAGCTATCCAGGACCAAGAGGCTATTTGTAAGTATCAGGATCAGATTCAACTTTCCTCTATTCCACGGCTTGCCGGGCGCTCGGCTCCTCCGTTGCAGCTCTCCATTTTTACGGCCCCTGAGCATCAGCCATCACAGCACGTTTCTCCTGAACAAGTCATTTTGAACTTGACTGCATCACTGGCTCATTTTAATCCTTCCCCTGTCTTGGAAGACAGACAGTGGATTTATGACACCCTCATGCAAAGTGGAATGAAAGACGGTGTTTTTACTTGTCCTGAGGGAGTTGATATCTCACAAGTCTCCAAGTTTGCAGACACTCAAGCTCGAGATAGTCAGCAAGCTCCTGGTGGCATGATGGACTTCGGTAATGGATGGATCTCTGTTTATCCCAAATGTATGGGAAATTTCGGATCCAACTATGCTGCAAGATATTACATAGCCAAGTTCGGCTACCTGGGTGTCACGAGCGATCAGGCAATTTACCCATCTCGACCGAAAGCTCTAAGATTGAAACATAACGAAGCTGTTTTACTACGCTTCTCTCGCCGACCTGTTCTCCTCAATACCGGGTTCTGGAGTCTGACCGCCTATGATGCAGACCAGTATCTCGTCAAGAATGACATGAATAGGTATGCTCTCGGAGATCGAGATAATATGAAATTTCCCGATGGGACCCCACTCGACGACAAAACCAAGGATGGTGAGTTTTTCATCCTGTTGCAGCCCGCGGATATTCCACCACCAGCCAAATGGAAAAGCAACTGGCTACCGTTGCCAGCAGGGGGCGGAAAGGCATCAATAACATTGAGATTCTATGGCATCAAGGAGGAGATGATGCCTAAATCCTACGAGTATCCGAGACTCGAGTATATTAAAGCAATCACTGATTCGCCCAAGTCATTGCTTTAAAAATTAGTTTGTGCTTGTTACTTTCCTTGAACTAGGTGTTGTTTTAAATGTTCAATTAATTTCTTGGCTTGAACCTTGAGTTTAATAGAAGGGAGAGCGTGTAGTCTTCGAGGAATTAGAGATTGTGGGGACTTCGAGACGTGGTGGAAATGCATGTCATTATATTCATCCACACTGATATTTTCACTTTTGCTTACAATAATATTACTGTGCTTATTTGACTGACGCTATTCCAGATGGGATTTTCTGACTAGTTCTGAGCGCCTGCCCCAATTCATTGATATCTTGACGAGGGCCATGCTCTAAGAGACAAATGAGTTGAGGTTATATAGATTTAAAAGATCCTCTACTGACCAGTCTGTTAAAATATCGAAAAGCCCGTTTGTAAAGTCGTCCGTTTCCATATTGGACAGCAGCTCCATCATTGGGCTCAATTACTCCTCGAACGGAAACAACTCGTGTCCTCTTGGTACAGTAGTTATCCGCCCCAATTTGGGTCCCACGAAGCTGTGCTTGCGTCTCCAAGCCCTGGTAATGCATTTAGTGATCCACCATGTAATAATATCCGGTTTTGCAACGCGGAATCCTTTTCAACTGTATTGCTTGCACCGGGAATCTTCAATTTTCTTTGAGGAAGGACCCCAAGAAAAATATCTAGTTCTTCCAATGCGGCCCGCGCCTGGTTGCGACTTTGTCTTTAAGAAATTTTAACTCCAGACACATCGCAGGCGGTTTGAACGATCAACAGTAAGAATCCATCAATATGCGCTATTCCATTTAACAGAAAAACTTTGGTTGACATGCATATAATAACAAGAAATAATTTGTATCTGTGTGGGGAGGAGAGGCACGACAAGGGGCGAGGGCGAGGGGTTTAGTTTTGGAAAACTTGAGAGTGAATGAGTGATGGTCGCCATCGCCGACCCGACCTCATATCTGGGACGTGGCGAAGCCAAAAGCCTGTCGATCGCACAGTTCTAGAGGCTGTGCTCACAAGCCTACTGGTCGAACCGCAATACGAGGGTATATTTGGCTGCATAATTGACGCTGTCAGCCTCTTGGCGTGGGGTCTAAAAATGGACTGCCGCTTGAGCCACGGCACTTTATAAAGCTTGCTTGCTATCTAAAAATTTGTACAGAGACGGAGATATTATTAGGCTCTGTTTTATTTCTCATCGCCTACGACTAGCAAGTATGGCAAAGGGCGGTCCGCGAAAACGATTCTACAGCGACCTCGCTCAAGTACTCATCCTCCTGTCAACATTCGCTGGGGCCGTGACTCTCCAAACTCAATTTGCTCTGCCAGATACCTGTAATGGAAGTCGGACTCGGACGCTAGTTGCGTTCTCATCACAATTTTTCCTGACGAGTCCCATCGCCGTTTTTGCCATCTTCATGAGCCTGCACGGTTATGAAGAGAACGACCTCATTGAAGCGGGACGGCATGAATTTATCCAGTGCCAGTTTGCTTTGACTGGTATTATGATTATCGCGGGATTCTTACTTCTCAATATTGCGACAATATACACTGGTGGAAATTATCTGGGTCCTTCCGGAACGGTCTTGATGGGTCTTTTCATTTTGGCGACGATTGCTTGGGGCATTGAGGACCATTTGCCCAATAATAAACGGAAAGAAAAGAGGAGAGCACAAAAATTACAGGATGGCTCTGCTTTTGAGGTCGAGGCCCAAGTTGAAGATCAGTCTGATAGGTCTGGTTCAAGTTTGCGGGGGTTTTTAGGGCTGGGCGATTCGGATCCGTCACTTTCGACAACACGGCTTGTATCTCGGTGGATAATTTGCATTATAGTTATCCTTGAAGCTGCTGGGATCCTTGTTTTGTTTGGTATGGGGATCGCTCAGACTGTAACTTCCTCGCCTTCCGGGTGTGACTTAATTTGAAGGTTGTATGTAAAATTATTGAATGTAACCCACTAGAAGAGCCATAATATACTTGATTCAATTTGCTCTATATCACTCGATATATGTCTAGTTAATTGAATATTGAAGCTAGAGTACTACATCCAAGACATTTATTTGCAAGAATCGCACGAATACGACTTCACATGTCAACTTGGTCTTATCTCTCTATAGACTATTCAAAAATGAAATGAACGAAATTAAATCTCCAAATTCCGCTTTTCCAATATCCTCCTCATCTCCTCTACAATTCACATGCACCTATATCTTCATGGCCGCCGGAGGGACCGGAAGGGGGGATGACCGAACGCATCACTGGGTCACTCCGCTGCCCTTAATGAATGCTTGTTCATAAATATTCCATTCAATTATAATAAAGCAGCCGTTAAGCTCTCTAAAGATACCTGTGATTATTTCTTGCGTGCCAAATGGCTTCTGTATGACTGTTGAAGCCCCGCCAGCATCCAGTGTCAACAGCCAGAGGGCATGGAATTTTCGCCCTATGCTCACAATTGATGTGCGAGCGTCGATTTCTCTCGGATTCGAACTTCCGCTTGCATCCCTCTTTGCGGTAGTCACACCCAATCTTGCCTGGAGACATTTCAGAAGATACAAATGTTCAAAGTCTTAGTGAGCAGAGACTTCGCTGTATCTCGATGGGAAAACAACGTATAGAGTAACAGATAGAATATTTGCTATGAGAGGATAGCGTACTAGTATGACAAGTCACTGATTTGAGTTGTATGAATTGGTGTTTTTAAGTAGTAGGTGGATGGCTCTGTCTTCAATCATCCACTCCACGAATGAAGCAGTATATATACCGCCGGTCTCCCACTATAAGCCCATCGCCGATCACCAGTCAAAGGTCCTATGAAGTGGCTTTGTTCTTTCTCCAATCTGGATGAACAAAATCGCTTATAAAGAAGTTGGTATCCCCGGGCCGTTGATAACGATAGATCTCTCGAGGAAATTCAACATTAAATCATTGGTTACTCGGGATCTATAAGGGTATCGGGAATTTATAAAACATTATAAGAAGACAGGAAACAAAGGAGTCTATTGATTGTCTATGACGGTCGAACATCTCTGTATCATGATCATGTAGCCCGCTGTATGTTGGGTGAGACACCCGCCTCGCATCAGCAAAAACATAACCAATGGAGCATGATAGTAGGAGCTAAACAAAGATATACCCAGGCAATTATCTAGTTAGTACTCTTTATCCTCTATTCATACAATGGGACTTTTCTCATGATTCACAACAGACTGTCTCAGCACGGACTTCTGACGTATCCGGACCTCCGCAAAACGATACCCGGTCAATTTGGAGAATTAAGTGAAAGATTAAACTCCACTTGTTTTTCCCTGATTGAGAAACTTTCATTCTTTGTTTTGAGTTCCGAATCGTCAGATTTTCAATATTTGTTATGAGTTCGACGATGCTCATATCGAAGTTGGAAGCAGCAGTAGGGTAAAAGGACTATATAAGATCTCGAGTTGCCTCTACATTTCTCATTATCAGTCTACCTCAGCCTCATAGTATAATCTTGGTCAATCAGCAGGAGTTTATCTCCAGTCTACACACTCCGTATATCACAATACTAGCCAAAGTCTTCCTGGTTATCCCTTATTATTTCAAAATGGGCAAACACGGTCAAAACCGTTTATCGTTGCTTTAGTGGAGATAGGGATTGTTGTGAGAGTTCCAAATCTCGTCTACACCTCCAGAGGCATTTTAATAAGGTACATTATCACCAGCAGTGCTTGAATTCTAGCGCTGGGGAGACTGACCACCGCCGCCGGTTTCTTCGGAGGGGAGCTCGCAGGGGAGATTTTGAGTAGACCCATCATTAAGTTGGGTTGATGCTTCATCCATTACATCAATTTGCTCATTTAGGGCTATATTTTATATGCTACTGTTTATGTATGGGTTTTATTACTACCGCAGAATCGGCAGTTTTCCAGCGTTGCCTGCGATAGTTGGAGCCGTCACACAAGAATAAGAGGGGGAAAACAAGAAAAGACCGAAAGTTCATGTAGTTCAAATTTCTGAGCCAAGTTCTGATGCAGAGCTAATAAATTCAAGTACAATGTCTAGCTTCTATCAATGTACGCACATTTAAACTCTTTGGTGCAGTATATCGAGACCATATTAAAGTAGGATTGAGTTAAGAATATGAGTGGAGATTATCAAATATTTCAAGGCGATGTATCATCCCGAAGTCTGCAGTTCACTTTGCTGCAGAATCCTAATTTGATCCAGTAATGCCCTTCCCCCGTCATCCTCTAATTGTTTTGCAAGGGTAGCACCAAGTGCTTCAGCATCGGCGTCACTTTTGACCACTGACACGCTTATAGAGGACACCTGGTTCGAGCCATGAGGATGGATAATAGTACCTTCAAGTCTCAAGCGCAGATTTTCAGAATCGTTTCCCTCGATAACACTATTAACAGCGACCGGCGAAGAGCATCCGCCCTGAAGAGTGCGAAGCAAGGACCGCTCAGCCAAACAGATCCAGCGAGTGGAGAGTACCTCGATTTTTCGAATAACGCCCAACATGGAATCTTCGTTCGCGCGGATCTCAATACCTAGAGTGCCTTGGCCTATGGCGTATGGGAATTCCGATGCAGGAAGACTTTTAGTGATGCGGTGCGACAAATTGATGCGGTTTAAGCCGGCTGTTGCTACGATGATGGCCGTGAAAGGACCTTCTGGGTCATCCAGCTTGCGAAGTCGGGTTTCACTGGTCATTATTAGTATTGAACGTGAGGTCATGATAGGTAATACTTACAGATTGCCCCGGCATTCTTGGACCACCAGGTGAGGGTACTTAAACTTGAGGAGTGCCTTTCGTCGCGTCGAACTCGTCCCGATTACAGAGCCAGCAGGTAATTCGGCCAGATCGGTATAAGGAAGGTCCTTTTTAATCACTAGCGCGTCGGTCGGATCTTCGCGGTGCACCATTGCACCCAAGATACATCCATCCGGAAGGTTGGTCGGCATATCCTTCAGACAGTGCACCAGGAGGTCCAGCTCGCCGGAACATAATTTGGTTTCCATCTCCTCGGTCCAGATATTTTTAGCTGCGTCAGATGGACCACTGAATTTGAGGAATGGACTAGTTTTGTCGACATCGCCCCGGACTGAGATGTCTTGCCATGAGAATTTGATGTGAGGGTGAGCGTCGCTCAATGCCTTGGAGACGCGTTGTGCTTGGACAAGGGCCAATTTGGACTTTCGGGTTCCAATGACTAGCTCTGTCTTGTTTTCCATGGCTGAAGTGAGTTAAATGATGTATGAGTAGGATAGAAGGAAGACGTTGTGTGGGGACGATGATAAGCAGCAAATCAATACGACGATGTCTCGGTTAAATTCGGGGCCAAAAGCGCCAATGCAGCTGTGGGCTAGTATAAGAACGGAATGATTCTACTCTACACAAGTCAAAATTCCGCTGGTATCAGGCAAAACTAAATGGTATATGCATTATTGGCTACTTCATACAATCACAAAACTTTTTACAGCCTACTGGGCTTCGGCCTGCTTGGTCAACTGCTCAATGTTGACCTTGGTACTCAGACCACCGTTGGCAGTAGGGGCCTCGGTTGAGGTCAGCTGCTCAAGAGCCTTGAGGTCCTCGTTGGTGAGAGTGTTGGAGCGGATGGGGCGGAAGGGAGCCGGGGACCCAGAGCTGGAGGCGAGGAACTGTAAATTGAGTTAGTTTGCTAGAATGAACGCTCTTCGGGTCGATTGCGAAGCTTACCGAGCTGGCAGCGCTGAGCAGCGCTATCAGAGAAGCCTGGACCACATCCTGGTGCAGACCCACGCCCCAGACTTGCTCCTTGCTGCCGGAGGAAGTGCACTGAATATACGTCGCAGCCTTGGTCTCACGGCCGGTACCAATAGAGTGCTCCTTGTAGTCTACGACATCGAGGTC
Source organism: Penicillium sp. G339 (assembly GCA_027569595.1). Classification (NCBI taxonomy): domain Eukaryota; kingdom Fungi; phylum Ascomycota; class Eurotiomycetes; order Eurotiales; family Aspergillaceae; genus Penicillium; species Penicillium sp. G339. Next base: position 318,164 of record JAPDFJ010000020.1, read on the forward strand.
GATGCCCAGGGTGGACAGAGCCGCAGCAAGCGATGAGATAGCACCATTAGACACGCCGGTGATGGCATGCTGGACGGTGTCGATCTCGACGATACCAGTGAAGCGACGCTTCAGGTTCTTGGTGTTAAGAGCCTTACCAGGCTCGGGGGGAGCAGGAGACTGCGAACGGTCGGTAGTAATGTTGTAGTCGATAAGGTTGAATCGCGGGTTCGACTTGAGGTGGTAGGCCTCTTCGAAGAGAGTGACAATTTCGGCGGGACGCAGCTCCCGGTTGGCCTTCTCGGTTTCGGTTTGCACGACCTTGCTGAACTCAACTTGCAGTGCACGCGGGAGATCCAGCTCCAGACTGCGCAGAATAACCCAGGCCGCTCCACCCTTTCCACTCTGGCTGTTAACGCGGATAACGCTCTCGTAGGTTCGTCCGATATCCTGGGGATCCAGAGGCAGGTAGGGGATCACCCATTCCTCATTACCAGCCGCTGTAGCCTTATCGCGCAGAGTGAAGCCCTTCTTGATAGCATCCTGGTGACTGCCAGAGAAGGCACTGGTCACCAGCGAACCGGCGTATGGCCACCGCTCGGGAACTGGGATCTTAGTGCACTCCTCTACAACCTTGATGACAGAGTTGATATCTGAGTAGTCGACGTTTGGTGAAACACCTTGTGTGTAGAGGTTAAGGGCAAGAATCATCAGATCGACATTTCCAGTGCGCTCTCCATCGCCCAGAACGGTTCCTTCGACACGCTGAGCACCAGCCATCTGGGCCAGTTCGGCAGCAGCAACAGCACATCCACGGTCGTTGTGTGGGTGCAGCGAGACAACATACTTCTCCCGCTCGGTCATATGGGTGCAGAAATATTCAATCTGGTCGGCGTATACGTTAGGAGTCGACATTTCGACTGTGGCGGGCAGGTTGAAGATGATCGGGTTCTCCACAGTCGGGCTCCATGCCTCCTTAACAGCTTCGCAAACTTGCACGGCGAAATCAGGCTCGGTATCGGAGAAAGTCTCGGGGGAGAATTCGAATTGCCATTCGGTGCCAGCCATTGACGGGTCATCCTTGGTGATTGAGCGAGCGAACTTGGTGCACTCAACGGCTCTCTTCAGACTCTCCTCCTTGTTCATGTTGAAGATAATACGGCGGAAGCACGGGCTGGTGGCCAGGTAAATGTGCAGAATAGCCTTCTTGGCACCCCTCAGAGACTCGACGGTACGACGGATGAGTTCCTCACGGCAAGGGGCGAGGACTTGGAGCCAGACATCGTCGGGAGTCAGACCAGGCTCTTCGACCAGACGGCGGGTGAAGTCGAAGTCGACTTGGGAGGCGGAGGGAAATGAGACCTCGATCTCTTTGTAGCCGACCTCCACGAGCATCTTGAAGAAGCGGAGTTTTTGGTCGCCATCCTGAATAGACATCCGTCAGCATATATTCCGGTCAAAATGTATTTTGCAAAGAACCAAGCATTGTCGTACCATTGGGTCAGGAAGACTCTGGTTGCCATCACGCAGATCGGTGGCCATCCACCGCGGGGCGCGTTCGATCGTCTTGTTGGGCCATTGGCGGTTGGGCAGGTTCAGCGGTTTGAACGGCTTATATTTCGTCGATGGATCTTTGAGCCTGGAGAAGAAATCAGTATGGTGATTTCCACAGCTAAATTCAATTGAGATTGGCATACATCGGCATGGCGGCGGTTGGCGGGGTACAGTGGGGGACGAAGTTGATAAGCGATTAAAGGCAGACCGGAGGAATAGGCGCAGGAATGCGCTGGCAAGACAAAGATAGATGGTCAAATTTGTAGAGAAAGGAATCAGATCCTTTTTAAAAGTCGGACAAGACCAATAAAGCGAGGGGCATGAGACGGTGACTCAACTGGCGATGACGCCGAGTTTTAGTTTCGGCGCCGAAAGCGGAGTCACGTGACATGCCAATCTGGAGAGGGCGCGGCCAAATTCAGTTTAGTTTGAATCAATTTGGAGTTAGTTTTATTTTAGTTTCGAGGAGTATAGTGGCGAATAAGATGGTATACTCTAGTTTTATGGTGTGCCACCCTCCATGCAGGCATGTATTGCCATTGCCATTACACAGCATTGCACGGCGCATACCTTAGCGACCAGACCATCCTCTACTATCTGCGCAGCCCCGACCTCGGAGGCTCCCCATGTAGACAATGCCGAGGCTAACCGCCCGGAAGTATGTCATTGTGGATTCAAGTGGATTGGATTATTATACAGAATATGGCATTGGATAATAGGAGCATCTCCATCTCACCTCGTGAAGTAATCAAAGGGTTTTTGCATATATAGTACAGGGTCAGTCAAGGACCATCATCACCTCACACAAAGTTCTTCTCCATTTGCACCAGCAGTGGATGCACCTCATCCACTTTGAGTTTTACTGCGCGAGGGTTCTGCATCGCGTTCTCCCCCAATTCTGCGCGTATCAATTTTTGGAATTGATGTGCTTCTGAATCCGTCTTGCTCTGCATCTGCCCGGTCACATCGACCGTGACGCCGCCATCGGTAACATCGCGTGGCCCCACGATAAAGATCATATTATACTTCATCTGCTTGGCTCGTTGGATCTTCTTGCCCAATGTCTGTGCGCTGGTATCAACATCAACAAGGAATGTGGAGTCGGCAGACGACAGTGGGCGTGGCGGTTCAGTCACACCCTCAGTCTGCAGCACGCGGAACCCGGCGAACCTCGAAGCAGCTTCTTGCGCATGTTGCACAACAGCATTGTCTTGGTTAACTGTCAAAATTATTCCTTGTCGGGGAGATAACCAGAATGGCCAGTGGCCACCGTGATGCTCAATGAGCAAAGCTAAGAATCGCTCGAGAGAGCCGAAGATAGCGCGGTGAACTAGTACCGGTGTCGCGACCCCCGGTGTGGCCGGATTGTAGTCCTCCTCTCCCTCTGCAACCTGGTATTCCAGCTCAAACCGCCGAGGCAAATTCATGTCCAGTTGAATTGTTGATAATTGATGATACTTGCCAGCCTGGTCTTGGAGCTGGATATCAATTTTCGGACCGTAAAAAGCACCGTCACCCTCGTTCAATGTCCACTCCCGTCCGGAACTGTTCAATGCCTCGCGAAGCTGGCTCTCTGCGTTGTCCCACATCTCTAGAGTCCCAATGAAATCCGTCTCGGGTCGAGTTGAGAGCACCAATCGATACGGGCCCAGCCCAAAGGTAGTCATGGCCATATCGACAAATCCCAATGCCGATGCGATCTCCGATTTGATCTGTTGTGGGCGGCAGAAGATATGTCCATCGTCTTGATGAAAGCGGCGCACGCGCGTAAGTCCAGTCAGCGCGCCAGAAATCTCGTTTCGGTGCAATGGGCTGAAATCCGCATAGCGCACTGGCAATTCCCGGTACGAATGGTTCTGCGACTTGAAAAGTAGGCAATGGCCAGGGCAGTTCATCGGCTTCAAACCGTATGACTCGTCTTCGCCAATTTCACCCTCCGTTTTCCCACTCGCCCCACGACCCGTCACCTCGTACATATCATCCTTATAATTTTGCCAGTGGCCCGAGATTTCCCATAACGAGCGTTTGTAGATGGTCGGGGTCAGCACTTCACGGAAGCCGTATTGCATGTATTGGGCGCGAAGGAAGGAGATGAGTTTATTGATAACGTGTGTTCCGTTTGGGAGGAAGAGGGGCGAGCCGGGACTAGAAATCGACGAGGTGAATAGCTCCTGGCTGATGCCGAGAGCTCGATGGTCGTGAGCTTCGGGTTTGCCGTTGGCCGCATCACCGCATGAACACCGCCGAACGGCCGAGGTAGACAGCCATTGCGGTCTCACAGTCCCTCGCAGGCGACTGTATACGAGAGGCCGCGCGCAGAGCTGTGGCCTAAGCCGAGTGACCAGGCGCATTGTTGGTTGATTCGAGGACGAGGCCGTTGAACCGCTGCGTTTTTGCCGATCTGCCCTTTTGCTCCCCCACCGCTTTGCGCAACCAACAACAACTTGACCCTTGCTGTACACACTTGCCGGTGCAGGCGCAAGCGCCCTTCATCTGCGCATTGAGTCCTGGTGATTCGCATGAGACGTCTGTTACTGTTAAAGTGATTACGATTTACGACCTCACGAGTATTTGGATCTTTTTGAACGGATATGTTACCGGCATCATGTCAACAGAGCCACCGCGTACCCCAGATCATTCGGTCCTGGGCCAGTCCTGGGTGATGGCATCGACAGCCTCCATCAAAGAGAAGGATTCGCAACAGAAACAAAGAGAGCTTGGAAAACCGGATTTGGCCAGCCCAACCCCAGCACCTCGACCCAAAGCAGATACCGGCCAGACACCATCACAGTCCTCCGAGTCGGCGTCCTCGTCATGGACCATACCGGGCCCTGAGCTCATCATGCCTTCAATTTACGAAGTGCCCATCACTGAAGCCTCCTGGGTGGCCCCCAATGTGCGATCAACTAACACATCTAAACAAGGTGTCGAACGAGGCATGAGAAAGCGGCGCAAGTTCAACACCGACCCCCAGAAGCAACCACAGGCTCCTCCTACACCTGGAAATCCTGACGCAGGCTCGTCTACTCCGGTAAAAAGCAAGCGAGGAGCTCTCGCAACATTTGCACTCACTCTCAGCCAGCAAACAATCGTCCGCACCGCCATCAACGGGGTCTTGCTCGCCCTCATCCTCCACCTCCTGCTCCTCCCTGAGTTCATCTACCAAGCCCAGGGACTGTGCAACCTACCAAGCGTGAAGACCATGTACCCCAACAGCTGCATCCGATTGCACCCACAACCCTCCCCACGCAACCCTTCCCACCACATCGCCCCCGAAGAAACGATTTCCGCCTCGCAAGCCCACTTAGAATCCATCCTCATCAGCTCCCTTACAACCCTCACCCCGCTAGCGCACATCCTCAAAGAAAGCGAGTCAATGCTACAAGACCTCCACGCTACTCTAAAAAGCATGTTCCCAGACGCTCAACACGCCCTCGCCCTCGAGTTTCAAGGCAGTGACCAAGCCCTCCGCACCGCAACTTGGGAATTCGACTCTCTCCGAGCTGACCTCCGGTCCGCCATCGATTCCCTCCTCGCCTCACCCCCTGCACAAGAACCCACTGGCAGCTCCATCGCCCGCGATACACGCCTGGCGGCCCAAATCCGCCGTCGCGCTGAGTACCTCGATCGACTCCGCGCGCAGATCCGCGGTAAGACTGACTCCCTTGGCACACGGTTCAACACTCTAGACGACCATCTCGAAGCTGTGGACGGGATCGTCTCGCGCGAGGAGCGACGGGCCTCGTTGGCGGGGACTGGGTTTGGATCTGGTGGGAGCGACGGGCTGCAATCGGTTCTGGACTCGTTATCGCGATATACGTTCGGAACGAAGTTGTTCAGGGGAGGTTCAGCTTCTGGGGCGGAGGCGGAGGCTCAGGAGACAGAGGTACCAAGACCAGCGACGACCTTGGCAATGTTGAGATTGGCGGCGACGCATCATCTACCTGTTGCTGATTCGGTGGTTCGACTGTCAAGGCAATTGCGGGATATGCAACATGCGAGAGGGTCCACCTGGGTGGACTATGAATGACAGTGATACATAGTAAAAGCAAACCACACAAAATCCCCGGTGCATTTATAGTTTTATAGTACAGTTAGTATCTGCAGTTATTCGTCAGAATTCTAAAAATACGGATAAAAAGAAAGGAAAAAAGAAGACAAAAAAAAGTAACTCCGATAGGGGGAATCGAACCCCCGGCTGTCGTGTGAGAGACGACGATGTTAGCCACTACACCATATCGGATGGGTGCGATGGAGGACTGATTATTTTCAGTTTTAGCCCTTCTCATTTAGTGCCCCCGCCCAAAAAAACCCCTCGTAGAGAAGAACATTAGGCACCGTTGCCATGAGGTAAGCCTCGCCCGCGAACCCTGAGCCTCTGAACCTCCTAAAATCTACTTCTGGAGCTAGTGAGCTAGTAAGTTCCTACGTTACCGGTTGAAATGAATGGATCCTCAGCGAACTTTCCCAGCTAACTAACACTTGTGTCCGTCTAGACCCTATCAATTCCTGCATCGACCAGAGCGCGCAGGGTATCTAACTGGGCTTCCTGCTCGGTGGGCGTCAATGGGTTCTTCGCACGGGGACGCACTGGGTTGAGCCGGGACGGCAGCCTTGCTTCATACGCAGCGATGTCGTGATCACCTCCACCTCTGTGCTCTGAGTCCATAGGATACTGCGCCAGCACTACGACCGACTGCCTTCGGTAAACGTACCACCTCTGAACCTTTCAAGTCCGAGGGGAACGTGGCTCTCTTTCCCAAAGTAAAGGTATTGTCTCGGCGTACGAGCGATCTCCTCATTTGGTTTATTGTGGGAGAGAATATCAACGAATGTGTTTGCCGCGCAGGTAAACGTCAATGTATGGTGATGTCCATACTCCTGGACTTCCGGTCCATGAGATGGCTGATACCTTAGCTTGAACGCCAATCTGTTTGCTGGGTCTTGGTCGGAGGCAGCAGTCGCGGACACAAGTAGGCATATAAGCCCACGATGAAATGAAAACAGAGAGATGGGTTTAACCCGGATATCCGTGACCAAAGTGGTGAGGGAGTGGAAGACTGAGAGTTGTAGGATGAGAGCCGCAGACCATGCGGAAAGTCTACGGAAACTACCTGATAACTAAGGACACTACGGACATTGTGGCAAGAACATCCTAGAGATAATCACCAGAACCAGGCATCACGATGCTACCTAATTTCTCCAGATATCCCTCCACCGAAATGGTCGCCACTAAGGAATACAGAGGTTTGGTGGTGGAACACGAAGCAGGGTTGGAGGTGGCCTAGAATTCGAGGGTCTTACCACTTGGGCTCAGTCTGAAGGACTCTCGGTCTAACTGAGTGCTCTATATATATACACACGAGCAGAATGGCATTTCTGAGATGACAGGCCAAATCCTGATGCAAATGGCACGTGTGATGATGATCAATGCTTGTGCACCAGAATTGCTCTAGCCGGAAGCACTACAGGCCGCAGTTTACATCACCAGTTGAGCTGTGGAGGAGTGATATAGGCATACGTGATCAACCTACCTCACTTGCACACCTCCGGGCTTGGTATTGCTCAGTCTACGTGAATATTCCACCGGAGAAGCGCGCCAAAGCTACGAAAATGAGGGCACGTACGTGGGCAAGGTATTTGGTTGGTTATGAAGGTGAACATAGCCATCTTTACCGCTTCTACAACCCTGCTTCGAAGAGGGTGCTCGTGGCTAGAGATATGTAAGGCCTTCTAGGAGGGTGATACACCCTGCAGGCCTCTCTGTGATGCCCCTAAGGAGGGTGTCAGTGTGTCAGAACCTCTTCAGTCCACTGATTTCTCTCAGGTCAGGGAGGAGGACGTGGTTTTACTATGTGCTAGTGTGCATCAACCACAGACGGAATCAGTTCATCAACCACGACCTCCATCATCATCTTCATCACCACAGCCGGTGATGATTAACCCTTCAGAGGTATACATCACCCTTCCTCCGAGGGTGAGGGATGAACTGCACCCTGCGTTGACACGACTAAGACGACCGAGCAGGATTCCTGACAGAAGACCACCTCGGAGTACTGAAATGTTCCAGCCGTCTACGCTGAGACATCAACGTCTATTAGAACCACGATCTGAATCACCACGACGACCTTCGTCATCGCCAGACACTTCCTCCAAGCCCCCTCGTGCTCCGCAACCCCGACGAACTACCGGGAGACCTCTGTATCGACCGTTACGACGACAGAGCGAGAGAGAGACCATCTGGTGGCGATATAAGTGGTGGAATAAGGGATCCGGTGGTTTCTGGGCCGGAACCTCATCGAATGATGTCCCCAGAGCAGACCCTAGTGATTAGGCAGACCCTAGTGATCGGTGAATCTCCACCTATGATTGGAGGGTCTCTATCAATAGGTTCAGTGGAAGTGCCTCTGGTGATTGATAAAACACCGGAACCCTTGGTGACGGAGCAGGTTACAGAACCTAGCACCACAACGGCGCACGACTCATTGAACAGCTGGATTGGCCCCTAATTGAAGGTCTTCCAGCCTGAGAAGTTCTTAGGCTGTGGCATCCAAATCAGGGACGGTCTCGTCATCCTTGACCAGAGGGCTTATGCTGAAGAGTTCCTAGAAGCTAATGGAATAGCAAATGCATCACCGTGTGTTATACTAATGTTAAAGAGTTATGTGACTTCATTAATCAAGACTAGAGAGCTCGTTGACGAGCCACAATTATGAGGTGCTTCGCCTACTGCCCAACTAAGTTCACTGAATTAGTGGGCAAGGCAGCCTGGATGGCAAGCAAGATGAGACCAGATATATCAATGGCCGTCACAAAGCTTCAGCAGCGAGCATAAAACACTACTAAGGAAGACTTTACTGCCGCCAAACACTTACTCTGATATATGCATTTTGACCGCGCACATTATATTTAGTGCCACCGGAGACGGTTTGATTGGGTATGTTGACATATCTTTCGCTGATAACCCTGACCGAAGGTTAACTATGGGTTGGATGGTCTTCTTCAGCGGAACACCGGTTTCTTGGCTTTCAAAGAAGCAGTCTGTGCCTGCTAGGTCATCTACCTAGAGTATATGGCTTAAGAAGATGCTATGCGGGAGGCCATTTTTCTGGCTAAATTGGCCAGGGATTTAGGCCTACGACCTTTCCATCATGATACAGACGTCCCGTCAAAGGATCCTGCCACTAATGTAGTGCCCATTTGCACTGATTCAGACAATGCGACGATTCTGGCTGGTCAGAAAGGCTACCGGAGGGCGACCAGGCACTATGATATCAAGTGGCACATCATCCGCCACTGTATCCATATGGACTGGGTTCGATTATTCATGTTTCCGTCTGCGCTCAACGTCGCCGATGGTCTGACTAAACTACTAGAAAAAGATGCTTTTGGTGCCTTCAGGGAGATGCTTAGGAGTCTGAATGTTTCTGGTGGAGCATACGACACCACTGGTGCAAGCACTGGCTCAAGCACTGGTTTAGGCACTGGTTTAGGCATTCTGAATGGATGCCCGTGATTAGTTGATACAGAATTGTTTGTTTTGCTTCAGGGCGAGCTGAAGAGTGCTGTGTTTCTGGAGCAGTCGCTGAGGAAGGCCCTTGTGTCGGAAGGCGGTGTGCCTCCGTTTCCCTTGGTCAGCTCCTGTAGTAACTTGTTAACTAGATAGTTCCAGTTCTCTCTCTTTAGTTTCTTCCTTCTCTCAAGACTTTCTTTCATTCAGGATTTCTCTCTCTTGCTCTCTTGCTCTCTTGCTCTCTAGTTCCAGTCTTCCTAGGACTTTCCGCAAGATTTGGGGGAAATGGTATAAAAGAGTAATAAGTCTATTTTTTAGGACGATAGGATAAGTACTTGATCCACCAGCAGCCTCACTGGCGCAATGGTAGCGCGCTTGACTTCTAGTAAGCAGTGATGTTTGTAGAAGGTAATCAAGAGGTTGCCGGTTCGACCCCGGCGTGAGGCTTTTGATTTTTTTAAAAAACTTGCTTACGTAATCATGTATGACTAATCGTGAGATAGGAGGAGGGAAAACGCCTTGATCTTAAATTTTGGTTCTTGTTAATCCGTGTGAAGGAGAAACCGAGTCATCATCCTACTCGCCAAATTCCAAGTACTTGAGCGCAGATCTGACAGACTTAATCTGTCTCGTGCCAGTCTCCCAAAGCAGCAGAGGATTCTCGGATCGGCTGGTGAGAGTAGCGCCATCCAGAAGTGACTTGTAATCGTGGCCAAGTTCCTCTACAAGCGCGAGGAGCATATTCTTCGGCAGATATCTGCCAGGCGTTCCCTAGAATGGCTTGCCATGCTCTTCTTTCATGGTTCTGATGGCCTCTGGTCCACCTTGGGAGTCGTGCTGCCAAGCGTTTCTTAAGACTTGGATAACGTAGTGAAAATATAGATATCTCGCCGCAGGACGGAAGGCTGAACGGAATTCTAACGGTCGGTTATCGAGATCCCTGTATGTAAGCAGCGAATAGGGAAAAATTGGTCTGTCCAGCTTGTCCCAAGTCTAGTCTAGTTCTCGTACCTTAAGGCTGCGGATATCACTCTTCAGCCATTGGAAAAGCTCTGCTAGCTTAGGGCGCTCAGGGAGGTTTGGTACTATAACCAATTTGCCAGAATCAAGATATCTTTCAATGTTGATATCTATAAAATTCCGTTTCGCGGAGAGAAAGGCTCAGGCTCTCTTGTTCGACCGAAGATCGCATCCATTGTTATTTGACTGTGCATATAGGGAAACAGGTGGGCGGCAATAATATTTTGGCTTTCTCTCCACTGTCCCAGGACTGGACACCAAACCCATTCCTCTTGACTGTGCTGGGAATTATAGGCCTTTATCATATCTGATCTGAACTTGGACAGTTCATCGGGATTGCGGCGGCCTGCACTGGTGGATGAGGTCCCAAGACCCATTTTGCTGGTCGTGAAAAGCTTCATAAAGGATGCCCTTAAGCCCCTTTTAGGCAAACGAGTTACGAGTTCTTCTGTCCTCTTTAGCGATTAAAACCTCGATTCCTGCATTGGTTTGCAATACTGTTGGTGGAGTTATTAAGGTAAGAAGACAATTGGCTGAAAAATGCAGAAATTGAGCGTGTGGGTGGGTATGATGAGCACCCCTCGTGTAGCGAGGCGTCATGTAATTGATGAAATTAATGTAAGGGTCGGTTAGTTACGCTTACTTCACCCTCAATCCCACCACTTGACTTTCTTATCAGAAGATGAAATTCCAGTCTGCGGACAGGAACTCGCTAAGACAATCGACCTATTAACATTCATTTATGCTTGAGATAGAAATAAATTTTGATATGAATTATAGTTGGTCGTTAGGTCGGAAGATAACAAAACTTGCCACTAGACTAGCCCAAATCATTACGATCATAGTCCTGATGATACATGCCAAGAATTCAAGGTCTAATTCCGTTAGTTGTGTAAGCGCAAATGACGCCTGTATTTATCATAAGGATTTCAACTATCATATCGAGTCAATCGCAAGTGCTATGGTCTAGGCCCCACTCGGATAGGGCGGGCGCTGTTTGCGGATAATAAGCGGGGTCATGCCGTTAATCAACTAAACTTTATCTCATCTTTGGAATAGAAATAACACAAGCCGTAAGCATTGCTTGTCGTGCAAAGCAGATACTCCCAATACCTAGATGCCAATGGTCAAAGTTTATTTTGATTTACGTGAGTTCTTTTTATCGTGCCAGACACAAACCAGGTCTCCTGATACGCATAAAGATCTTGGCAGCACACGATACTGGTACAAGGTGCTGATGTTGTGGGGTCCACATTAAAACTCATGTTCCCTATGGCATTATAATGCAATACGGTCTCTCCTATAGAGTATTATGCCATAATTGGGGCCTACTGGCCTAGTTATAGGAAGTACCATGATGAAACTTCTCGTTACTTAATGACTCGACTTAATCGCTGGGCATTCCAGTGTTACCCGAACGCCATCTGGTGGCATGAAACTCCAGCCAGTAAGGATGTCGATGGTGTCGACAATTTTTCGATATCTAGGTAACCACGGTCTGGTTTCGTAGATAGGGTGTCATCACTTAATGTCAGCTCAAAACGGCTATCTTAGATACTCAGCATGCGAAACGCAGGTTCTCGACAAGTGGGATTAGTTGACACATATACACTTACCTCCACACTTTGTTCTATGAACAGTCATTGCAGAACCACCGTGGCCTACTTGTGTAGTAACATTTCCTCTATTGCTCCAGTTGCCTTATCCAAGCCTACCTTCGCGCTCACGGCTGCCATACATCTCTCCTCCAAACTGCCCCTTTGCCATGGCTGCCAACGCCGTCTCACCAACACAGGCAGTGCAGAATATGATGCCCGACTACGAGATCAGGCTCCTGCTCAACCCAGCTGTGGTGCTCAGTCCTCAACACGAGCTAATGGACACTGTCCTATTGGCCTTCGAGATGTCCCCGACCGCCACGAAGCTGAATGTCCAGTTCCTCGACACAAGCACTAAGGAGCTCTTTACGGCCGACTGGAGCGCCCGCATCCGCAAGACCGAAAGCCAAGACGGCTTCGAGCTGACGTATAAGAAGCGGTATCCTATCACGGGCAATGACATTGACGCCGCTCTCACTGCGGCTAATAACGATGGTTTCAAGGCTGGTAACTCGAAATATGAGGCTCAAGTCGAATGGGGTTACCAGAAGCAGACACTGTCCATCAGCCGTAAGAAAACCGTAAAGGACCATGGGAATAACGGGACGAACCTGCCGGGGACGAGCAACTCGCGGAAAATGCTGATCGACGAAGCGCCGGACAAATTCGACAATTGGAGGCATAATAAATGGGGCTCTGGCGCGTTAGCGATATCGCGCATTTTTGGCCCGGTCCTCACTAAGCGCTCTATTGGCAAGTGGAACAAAATGAAACTATACCTCGAGGTCTGGCCCCTCCTCAACGTCGCGGGTACTGGAAATGAGTATGTCGTCGAGGCATCTTTCAAAACGGAGAGCTTCACCGAAGCCCTGGTTGAACAGAGCAACTTGGCCGCCTTCTTGCAGAGTAAGGGTTGGTTTCTCCCACAGGATTCGCTGAAGACGCAGCTCATTATGGAGCGCTACTGATAAGGAAAGGTACTGGACTCACGGGTGGTTCTTGATCTGGCCTCCACGCGATGGGGGTTCCTAAAGAAGAAAAACATGGGTCATTGGTTGTATATTAGTTAATATAGCCAAGGTTCATTCTGGTGGGTACAAGGGAAAACCGTTACGGAACACCGGCCTAGTGGGAAAACACTACCTATCGGATTGCATGCAGGTCCTAAAGATGGGTTCCTCTCGTCTGGGGTTTTTCTTTTTTCACTGTCGTAAAAATTATGCTGAGCCCGGAATTTCTTTTTCGTTTATTCTCACCCTCAATAGCCTCGGAATCCTGAGCAAGTCTATAGCAAGAAAGCCACAAAAATGATTATTGGTCTTTAGCAAAGGAACTCAAGTTTAAAGGTGGTGGAAAGGGAAATCTTAAGGCCTATTGCGCAGTTAGGATTCTTCAACTTCAGGATAGTGCTTACATTATCTTGAACCCCTCAAGAAAGTCGCTTTCACCATCACTCTAGTCTGACTATTTCTCCCTAATCCAGTCTCCAATGCCCTCAAATAAAAACTTGCACAAGCTCCTCCCGCCAATGCCCATGCGTGCTAATATAAACTCTAAGGCCTAGGTTTACTCGTGAATCCGCTGAAATGCGTGTCGCGACTAGCAAAGTTTTGTTCGCACTAGAATGAGAGAGTCGATGGTGTTCCCGGTCGCCCTAGGGTGGAAGCAGTTACTAATCGATTGATCTTGGCCTCATTTTCTATGAATTATCGGCAGCCAGCTAGAATTTTGCCATGAATGCTCGATTGTTCCATTGCTACTACCAATTGTGCCCCATAATCGATACCAGAGGAGGTTGTCGATGCCACGCTCAAGTATCCTCCATTGTGTGTAGACCGAGTGAGAGGGCATTTCCTAACTCTCAACTAGAGGACGGACACAGCCCTCCTTCCCCTTACCATCAGGTCACTTTGCGACTCTTATATGGTTCTTGGATCTGTATGCGGTGTGGGATTACGGCCTCCTTCCCCTCCACCCCCTCCCAACACACATGGGATACCATCATTGCTTATATCCGGTCCTGCTTTCCCGGCGCAGCTGCCATTTATTTTGGAGGATACATAGAGAAGTTCTGACTTACTTTCAAGAGATCGGGATTTACGCCAAAAGGCAAGTCAAAGCGCTGCATATCACTAAGTGGTCCAAAGTTCGCCCAAAGCGATGCTAAACTGGAATCCGACACCGGCTAATACACCCTATATCCCGGTTGGAATGGGCCCCAATCACTTTAATTGAACATAGACGCGATCGGCTTTGACTTTAAGTCGTCATAACAGGCTTTATTGAAATACCTAGTACAGCATCGAGGGTCATAAATTTGAGTCTAAATCTGTCGCCACTCCATCGCCGAGCGTTGCCGATAGTAAATGCAGATGGTCAGGCGGGAAGGGAGCCGAACCATAAAACAAACCTAATTTCAACTAGGGCAATCATATTTTAATAAGACAATTCAAAATGAAATTCAGTTATTATTACAGGTACATTGTTAAACCCTACTTAGAAAATCGGATGTTTTTCTAACAAGTCTAGATCATTCGATCCTAATGCAGCTATGTATCATGCTTTGGATACTGCGACCCGCAAAGCAACCCCATGCATGGATGGCTTCTACACAAGCACACCTTTGAGTCACCGGATCCCTTACGAACATGATCTGGTGATGAGATACCTTTCACATCTGCTCGTCCCACAGCCATCCCATGGAAGCAATGGCGGTCTTACTATATACACGGGTTCTGACACTAGCATGGAGGGTTCTTGTCCCACCTAGAAAGCAAAAATAGGTGCCTAGGCTGTACTCAGCTCTAACTTATTACTCTCGGCTAAGATTAAATGTCAGGTTGACCTGACTGTTAATCTGTCTTGATCTTTGTTTCTATCGCATTCTCGAAGTCAACAATTATAATTATAGCAGACATGGCTGATCCACTTTCGATGACTGGGAGTGCAGTAAGGGTTATATCACTTGCCCTCACTGCTTTTTTTTCATGACTGCTTGCTTATTACTGGCAATTCAAAGCCTTCCATGATGATATAGACGAGATCATAGGTCGAATGGCACCTATGGAGCGGCAACAGTAGCCAATGATGTCATCACTCAGGAAACATCTCTCTAGTTTGTTAATGCGAAAAAACCCCCCCAAAAAAAATTAGAATATATAATTAAGTTCATTGTTTGTCTTTGATCGTGTTCAGAGTAATCTAACCCGTAGAACATCAAAAAACGGAATGCCGCTCTTCCCTCAATTTCAAATTTGGATATACCATAGAACCGTGATAAATAAGCCCACCAGTAAAAACCTACATTTGATGTTCGAATAGGACTATAACCTGCTGCGAAGCCTACCTATGTATTTTGAGTGATCTTCGTTTAAGTAATACCATTCCGCTTTGGTTGCTTATAGTGGCTGCAACTTCTGTATGGAGGTTAACTGGATGCTATCTACTGTTGACATCTGCTATGCTGACTCTGACCAAAAGGTCATCTGTCGTAGAATTATATATCTTTCCTATACTCTACGCCACTTTCTTGACGGCCTATCCTTGAATGGTGATAAATTGTGATATTATGTGACATTTGAAGAGTGGATAAATAGGGTCGGTAGAAATAAAATATTCCAACCGCATGAAAAGCAATAAATTGATAAATACACCAACCCGTCAAAGGGGCTTGAATAAAACCTAACTTTTGAAGCTTTCATAGCGCCTTTTCCACTTTCAATTTTCCCCTCGTATTCCGATTATACTATAACTCCTTTTGTATTCTCATCTAAAGAAAGGCGAGATAAATTAGATTGTCACACTTGCAAATATGGCGTGGGCAAGGAACGGAGATCATTTCTTACATTTCCATATTGACCATGGCAACGCTCCCTTGTTGAAGCTCTGTCAGTTGCCAGAGTATTTATCCACACAGCCAGGCGAATTCCTGCTTTGAGAATCTGTACTTCCACAACAGGAGCAGCTTCATCGTAATACTTTCCACCCAGGTCGTTATTCTCGAGCCATTCAACGCCATTTTTGAAAACGAAATCACAGTTCAGTCTGTTTGTCTCAGTTGCCCATATCATAGGGCATTTTAATGGTCTTTTTGTGTCAGAGCATTCTGCCTGAAGGGGCCTCAATCCGTGAGACTGGAACAACTTTTCGGCCCACTTCAAAGCAGGCTCTTTTTCATCGTTGTGTTTCGGCTTGTCCTTAAGACCGTTGATTTTATGTGGGATATCAGTATCCCACACACTGTGAAGGTTCTTCTTCATGGCGCAGTGATTGTCAAAGCAAACGTGGATATCATTGCCGCCTCGGAGTTTTGCCTCTACATGTAGCGGTTGGTGCAGATCACCTATGAAATGCATCAAGAACTTTAGCGCGTCACCTTGCTGCGTCTTCTCTAGACCAGGGTCCTGAACTTGATGTGTCTTTTAATCCGTTAGTGACTTTCCGTTAATATTCGCATCTAATTAGGCTGCAATATTCAGAAGCTTTGCTCACTAACCATATTTTCAATAGCGGATATAACACATCCATTCGTTTTACAATCTGCTGCATAGGAAAGATGACATGAATCGGGCGGTTCGTCCACGGCATCTGCTCGAATAAGCTTGTGAATCTGGGGTAATTAACATCGTTACATACCTATGTAATGCCATGGCCTAGTAAATGGATAGCGAAATTTCTTTTTATCAGCCCAGACTGCCGCGTCTGAAATATCGAAAGTATCATTCGGGGTAATAAGATCTTCCACCAGCTGAGAGCCCTGTTCGCTTAGGTACCTCTCTGCCAAATATGCTACTGTCCGATGACCGAGGTCTCCCCAGCCCCAAGTGAATTGAAGCATATAACTTAGTAATAGGATTGACCAGGGGAAATACATTGCTATTGCTGGTGGATCTGAAACTGGTAAGTGGAGATTGAAAGCTTAGCTTTGGATAGATGTTTGGGAATCAGAAATGGAATAAAGAATAGCAGGCACAGTGGTCTAATATTTATAAGCCCTCGCAAATCTAAACAATAATCAGTTGTACTTTGTAAAAAGCCCACCGAGCCGTGTAGATCCAAAAAGACTCGATGGATGCGACAAGCCCAAAGACAAATTTCTGCTGTTTGCAGCAAGAAAAATGATGTATTCATTACTGCAGGTCACAACTGATTTCACAATAACCGAAAATCCATGCTCCATGGCTGGAACCCTCGCAAGGAGATCACTGGTGTCTCGGTGGCTGAACGAACCAAGTATGAAACTCAGATACAACCAATAAATTACATGAAAAGGCACCAATCGGATGCTTCTAATCACCAGAATCCTAAGTATAATCTTCGCACTTGCTGTGTTTTGGTTTCTATACTAGAACAATTTTTGCAACTTGATCTGCTGCTCGAATCAAGGAGCTTTCAACATAAAGAATCACTATCATGGATGTAAAAAAAAAAAAATTCATCAGAGAGCAACGGAGTTTAGGCGATGGGTACCGAGTGTTGAGATGGTACTCTAGTGATGCCCTATTGGCTGCTAAAGCAATAAACCGGGCGGATTGACATTTTTTAGGTATGAACCCTCCCTCAGGATATATTGAATTCAGCTTCAACTATACTTCATACCAATTGGTTATGTGAAAATAAAAACGGGGTTTGATTATTCGCGCATGAACTCAGCGCAAGCTTGCGGGATCGGATGATCAACGTGCGTCATGTGGCGTACCCGAAAGTGGTAATCATATGGTCGGTACATGCTAAACCTACCACATTTTTAAGGTTGGGTCAGTTGGCTCTGTGTTGAATCTAGATTGCAACTAGGATATTGTATTCCGGAAGCGTAGGAGCCTAAATAATTTAACGACGAACACCCTCGTGTGTTGATTGAGGACCACGGATGACCGACTTTTCCTTGGCTTTGAATAGTTCTATCTGGAGCATTTTTTCCGTGCATCTGATTAATAATATGGGGCAAAGTATTATTCAAATAAACCGTCTATTATACGCGATACATTTGACTGGTTCCCGGAATAAGGAAGCTCACGGGGAAACATCTATTAGGGAACTTCAATTGCAAAGCCATATAAATAATCCATGATCCATTTGCTCGCTGCAAAAATTGGAGTAATGTCAACGAGGGATAAAGGACCGGTTCTTGGATTGATTGTGATATGCTATGTGGATGACGGGGTGTCCAACCCCGCATACTCCGAATCCCGAACATTGAGAGCCACAAAAACCGAGGATGAAATCCAGATCAGTGTCAAAAGCCTAGACAATTTATCTGTCCAATTTTTACGCATTAGGTGGTGGTTTGTAACAGGATAGGTCACCAATGCGTCATGATCTGATTTCCACTAGGCAGGGCGAATAACTACACCATATCATAGGTAGACCGATGAGTCTGGGCTGGTCTTCAGCATCTCGTGTGATGCCTTCATCTCGGAACACTTCGTTGCCATGAGACTAAACTACCGAGTGTTGTAGTGCATCATATTCGTCACATGCCTTGGACACTGAGCTCCGACTATAAGTATCTACATCATCTCCCACCTCACTTGGTATTTGTACTTAGCTCACACCTACATTCTATTAAAAGACCTTCTCAATCAGATACTCCAGAAATCCACTTTATTGAATAATTCATTTTGCCCTATCTTTCTCAATATGCCGCTTCGTAATTACGGTGTCTGGAAAGCAACCCCTGCATCTTACGTCGTTGAACATAAAGAGGATGACAATAAAAGCCCACATTTATCACTGTACTTCAGTGATAAAGAAGGGCCGACTCGCCGTTCGACCCAAAGGATTCGCCGGGCCGGCCGAGGCAACAAAGAAATTCCTGGGCTCTTCAGAGCCGCAATAAACATCAAGTCTGGTGACAAAAATGAATCGCGACTTACCTATTGGGTGGATCACGACTTCAAAAATCACCCTATCGTCAATAGTCTCACCGACCTATCCAAGGGGTTTTATCCTCTCGAAAAAGCGGAGCCAAACCCTGCTGGTGTGAGACTAGACTACATCCGGAGTAACTTATTCAATATCAACACCGGTCGAATCCTACCCCATGACATACCAGGCTCGAACAATGATATGATTGATGTTCTAGAGCCTGAAGTCAAACAGGCGATTGACGATAATGCCGATATTTACCTATTTGGAGAACCGTTTGGCGATCGAAAAGGTATTCATAATGTGCATATGAATCAAGGCAATGTTGAACAATTCGCAAATGATGACGGTGTGTTCCAAGATGGTGGCCTTTTGATCAACTACCCACGCTCTGGTCGATGGGTTGGGGTTTTTCTCGGATTCGCATCACAAGCTGTGCACACCGATGATAACGGACATGCCATATCATCAGAGACCTGGGGCCACTATCTAGGGGAAAAGAATAAAGATGCCGGGCTGACTGAGGACTCTGTGATAATAGACGAGGCGTTGATAACCCCTGAGTCAGATAGTCCCCGAGCCAGACGTAGGTCGGTTACTCTCACAAATCCGAAAGACCACACAATGCCTCTGTCTTCCTGGAAAATTAAAAATTCAGCTGGTGAATTCCAAACACTGCCGCCTAATGCAGCTTTGGATGCTAAGTCAACACAAAAGTTCGACATTCCCGATGTTCACCTCTCGAAACTTGGCGATACCATCACACTGCTGAATGAAAAAGGTCTGAAAGTTGACGGGGTAAGCTATCGTTCTCAACAGGGAGTTGAAAGGCAACCAGTTGCTTTTGTTCACTAAAATGGATGTTGTAAAGTTCGTCTATTGTGTCTTGTTTCCTCAAAAGTTCTACCATCTGCTTAATGAAAAATTGTCCAAGCCAGAAAATGCTATCGTTGGATTGGTAACCGTATGCCTCAAATGTATCTTGGTGCTTTGATATCCGTCTGTCAAACCCGAAAACTCGAAGCTACAGTGCCTTCTTATGGGTTTCTCAGTAAATATCCCTTAATAATCAAGCAAAAGGGAGTATTCACACATTCTCAACGCCTGATTCGAATAGCTATCCAAGGCACTCAGATGAACTCTCGCAGAGTAATTTTTTATGGGATGATTATTTGCGACATCAACTTTTTACAACTCATTTTTCTCTTGAGTCGCTTGGAGGGAAACCGTACATGACTCAACTGTCCCTCCGCGAAGCGATTTGGCATATTCTTAGCTGCTCACTTATACAGGCATGGCATGATTATTTCCGAACAAATAGCGCAGCTCTCGGGAGTAACTGGCCTCTCTTGGCTTTGGGGGGCCGCCCCAGCCAAGGCCAGAACCCCTCTTCTACTGCAAACGCGCTATTGTACGCCACCTGCAACGTGACGAAAAGACACTAGGACTTTTATCTACGTTTGGCATGGATCATCTCTCACAACACGGATTATACTGCAATGTTGGGGACCAAAATATTTTCTCTTCGTGGTCATTGCCCTGGTCGGCTTGAAGTTCCACATTAGCGTGGTGATATTTTGATGAGAAAAACAGGAATTAATGCTTTCTACGACAAAGTACAAAAAAATTGAATATAGAACTTCATTTTTACATTTGATCTTACATACCGTGGCTGTGGAGAGAAATAAGAGAAGCAAAGCAAAAACAATTTCCAACATTAGGAGAAACTTGCCAGCTGAGCTAGCTTTCCTCCATTATTCCTATCAAAACTGAGAGAGGATGAGGCATCTCCTTTGAGTTGCCGCCCGAGTGAGGTTTCTTCTGTGATCCGTTGCGAGGCGTGGCAGCATCGAGGGAAGAGTATCGCTACACACAACTGAACCATTGGGAAGAGTTTGTCAGTAATGATCTCAAGTTTCATGAGATGGATGGCCAGCATTATACCACGATCTCCCCAGAACGTGTACCAAAGTTTCAACAGAAGTTGAAAAACGTGCTTTCTGCGAGGGGAGTCTAACCACATAGTGGTTACTTGAATTCTAAGTCACAACTTATTTGTCTCCTCCATTGAACAAATTAGAAGAGCTATGCAAATCCGTTTAATATAAAATATCTATGTCAGTCAGTTCATAGTAGGGGTGCCCAGCTCATTAGGGGTCACGTCAATTTGCATAAAATCCACCCCTTACCTTAGAAATAATTTCTGTCATGTCTGAAATAGCCAATCAAGAAATAGCTATCTCATACGGATACCCAATGGCAAGATTTGCTCTTGAATCACTGTGAGTCATGTTGTCTCCATTTTAGTCTGACCCACATGCTAAGCCTCAAAGCCCCACCAAACGCGAGGACCGACGTATTCTAGAAAATCTTGAACACAAATATTAACTGGTCATGTCCTTTGCGCGACTTTGAAATTCCATTCAATATTTAGGCTTAGAAGCTTCGCGTGTTTTGAATATGGCAACAGAAACGCGCGGTTCCTTCGGTTCTTCCCAGAATTTGCCTCTCAGTTACGTTTTGGCAACCGCTTTTTTGGGAGTCCTTGCTATTGTCGCATTTTATTGCATGAAAGCACCTAGATTTCCAACCATCAATTCTTATTCTGGCGACATAACACTCAAAAAGGCACATGCAGAGTTTGTTTCCAATGCTCGGGGCCTTATTGTGGAAGGAATTCGCAGGGTAATAGCAACATTTTCTTATCATCTGGACTACCGATCACTAATTCAAAACATAGTTCGATGGCCCCTTTCGCATTATAACCACTCTTGGTTCTCGCGTGATTCTTCCAGGGTCTTACACAGAATGGCTGAAGGATTGTCCGGATCTAGATCACCAAGAGCTTGTCCATGATGCAAGTTAACCCTTTGGTTCATGTTTCCAAAAATATACAAAATCTAACGAGGAATGACTTACAGGAATATTTTGCTGCATACCCGGGAATGGAAGGACAAAAAGTCGTCACTGACCCCAGAAAGATCTTGATAAATGTCACCAAGACAAAGTTGAACCAGAACACTCGTACGTTGGTGTTCAATATCTCTCCTTCCGAGCATCACTGACATACTCTTTTGGAATAGAGTGTGAATTATTTGATGAGCATATTACCGAGGCTCTAAGTGAAACGTGGACAGATGACAATAGTATCAAACCTTCCTATGTTTTCATCGAGCTATCTTGACATCCCTTCTTTTTAGATTGGCATACCATCGATTGGTCGCAGGATGGAATTAATTTTATTGGACGAATGTCAGCGTCGGTCTTCGTCGGTCCCGAACTAGCCCGTGATCCTCATTGGCAGGAGCTGATTCTTATTTCTACTACCAATACATTCATGAGTGTTCGAGCGCTGCGTTCTTGGCCTGCCTTCCTCCGCCCTCTCGTCCATTGGTTCCTACCGGAGCTCAAAACATGCCGTGACCAATTGAAACGAGCACGTATCATGCTTCAGCCAATCTTTGACGGTAGAGCTCAAGCAAAATCGGCGGCTGCTAAGATTGGTGAAAAGAAGAATTACAATGACACTATTGAATGGCTGGAAAAGGAGGCCAGGGGACGTCCTTTTGACGCGGCAGCGGCACAAATTGCATTTGCTATAAGTGCAATGCATACGACCTCTGAGTTGCTCAAGCAAACTCTTTTGGACATTTGCACGCATCCGGATTTGATCCCAGCAATCAGGAATGAGGTAAAAACAGCAGTTGAGGAAAGTGGATGGACTACGGCTGGCGTTTACAAGATGCAACTCCTTGACAGCGTCATCAAAGAGAGTCAACGGCTAAAACCTGGGTCATTGGGTAAGTTTACTAGATCTAATTAATTCTTCTGTTAAACTGTCAAAGATTTTTACAACCGTTTTACTTATCCGTTTATGTCACATAGTCAATCTTGAGCGCAAAGCTCTCCGGGATGTCGTGTTGCCCAATGGGATGATAATTCCACGTGGAACTAATCTCTCCGTCGATTCGTCAATGATGTGGGATTCCACTATCTACCCTAATCCTTCTTCATACGATGGGTATCGTTTTCTTCGGCTACGCCAGTCTGGCAATCCGACAGCAGCGCTGGCATCCACTAGTCCTAACCATATTGCCTTCGGAATTGGAAAACCGATCTGCCCTGGGAGGTTCTTTGCCGTCAATGAAATCAAGATTGCACTGGCTCGAATTTTGTTGGATTATGAAGTCAAGATTCCCGATGGCT
Source organism: Penicillium sp. G339 (assembly GCA_027569595.1). Taxonomy (NCBI): domain Eukaryota; kingdom Fungi; phylum Ascomycota; class Eurotiomycetes; order Eurotiales; family Aspergillaceae; genus Penicillium; species Penicillium sp. G339. The sequence goes on from JAPDFJ010000020.1 coordinate 340,901, forward strand.
TCAAGCCAAAGGTGGTGGAGCTGGGTTTCGAGATGCTAAGTGATCCACAAGCGAAATTGGATGTCAGGAGACGGGTTTTTCCTTGATGTTTCGGTCAAAATCAATGTTACAAAGTCTCCGATCCCTGCCAATTCAATCCATTTGGTTTTTTTCATATCATATGACGCATAACCGCCTCTTCCGTCCCGCCAGAACAGCCAAGCTTTCAGCAAATAAAGGGTCCGCTGAGGAACAGAAAACCAAATGGGGTTGCCATAGTAGTCGTATAGTTGGGTATCACATACCAAGAAGGCGCTATGATATAAAATAAGTAGCCTTACGTGAAACGGACTTGCGTTTCTCGGCATGTGGTGTTTTAGCACTATGATTCCAGGACACAAGATTGTCACTCAGATAAAAGACCGATTCCAGGATAACGTACGTCATCCCAGAGACAAGATTGCGTACTGAGACCGATCATATACCTCGACATGCAGAGGTTGGGAGAAGTGAAATCGGTCGAGTATTAATAATTGAAAATGACTGCCTTATATACTGGATCAATCGTTATTCACTAAATGCTTTGATCGCCTGAGATAAGAGGCTAGCTCTATCCACTTAGCGAGTTTCTGAATAGTCACCTCCGCACTAGGTCCCGCCAATATTAATTATTCGTCTTCTTAGCTTTTGGGCGAAACTCAAAGCTTGGTACAACTGTCTTAGCATTCAAACAGCCTTTTGAAATCGGATATTGGAGACGATTCAGTGTGGTCTTGTACAAAAGTACGTACTAGGGCCTACTAGACGGCCGTTGGGTTGCTCGACTGTTAAAGCAATTTTAGAGCTTCTGTAGCGCCTATCTGGGATAGAAATTATATTACCAGAAGCAATGTAGCCAAGGGATGATTAATTGTCTTGACATAAAGCGATAAGGAAATACTTGACCATCTTGAGCAGGGGAGTCATGGCGTAAATAGAAGAGGCCGTCTCGGTCCCAGCATCCAAGAACCCTTAAAATGAGTCTTGTTATGGCTTGAAATGATTGGTCGGTGAGGATCTTCCACCGGACAGGATCACTTTCCTCGGTTGCGTTGTGATAGAGGTGCAAACGTCTCTCAAGTTTACCCCGGTTAGAGTCCGACGAGGCTAATAACTAAGCTTCACTCCTCTGTTGTGGCATTATCGGCTAAAACTAACTGACATGACATCCTAACAAGGGCTTGGCTATTGGTGACAAGAGTGACGAGAGATCGGATTTGAACTGTCTCATCGGAGTGATTCCATCTCACTACACCTCCCGACTAGATATATGCCAAGACTTGCAAGAAAAGACCAAAACCGACCGGACAAAACCTCCGAGGTCAACCACGGAACCATCGAATGTGGGATCCACTCCATCCAATCGCACTACAATACAAAGAGTCGACTTAATTCGAGATTTAACGCATCCATGGTTAAGACTGGGGGCTGCCAAGTCAAGTAAAAAGAAATGATGAAATAAGAAATGAAAATTTATTCAATAATTTCACAAGAATGGCGTATTACAAAATGCAGGATTACTGTTGCACAGAGCACAGAGCTTGTACATTGCATGCTTTGCAAATTGCTTTTTCCATTTTTACCGTACATATACGGGGTTAGACTAGTCTCATGCACCTCCTGCATATAATATATCTATGCGGCTGAACCTTGCGTCAGGCATGATCCTGACCTGGCCAGATCAGTTCCACGGTTACGAGTACATGACAAGTACCTCTACAGCATGCTGAAAACTGCAGGTGGAAGTGCGTCCCTTAGGAAAATTAGAGGTCTAGTGTTAGATACATGGTAAAGCGCCGAGCGCTCAGGCTAAAGCAAAAACATGAAGGTATGACCGAAGAAAGATACATCACGAAAAAAAAAGAAAAGGCCATCCCTCATATCCAAGAACCCGGTTCCAGCCCAGTGTGCTTCATCCGTGAGGCGTAATTATTATTTGCATTGCGTTCGTTGTTTACAGCTGGATGAAAGCAGTCACCAGGGCCAAGAAGCTCAATGGGCCCAGGTAGCTGGCGGCCACATTGGCCGCAGCGTTGAAGGTTTCGGTCGGGGTGGCACTGCTGCCAGTGGCCGAGCCGGAGCCGGAGCCGGAGCCAGCAGAGCCAGAGCCAGAGCCAGATGAAGATCCTGAGCCAGTGCTGCTGGCACCGCCAGAGCTAGATCCAGCGCCGGTGGAGCTACCGGAGCCGGCCGCTGAGGAACCGGCCGCTGAGGAACCGGCAGCAGAAGAGCTGGCGGCATCCGAGGCAGTGGTGGAGCCAGCGGCGGTCTTGCTGGCGGAGGAAGACTGGGTGGCAGTGGTCAAGGTGGTGGCAGTGGTAGAATCACCCGTGGTCTCGGTGGTGCTAGAGGAAGAGGTGGTGGTGGTGTCGCGGGTCTGCGAGCCGGAGGTAGCACCGCCCTTCTTGATCGAGTCGGAGGAGCCGGAGTTGTCGGAGTAAGAGTATGACTCGGCGGGGTTGGCGTTGACAATCTTGACGTCCTTGATGTACATGCTGAAGGGAGCAGCCGAGTAGTCGGTCTGGCCACCGGCCCACTCAATGGTGCCCTGGCCATTGGAGGGGTCACCGCCAGCCCAGATACCGATACGGACATTCATGGGGGTCTGGGGGAAGCGAGTGCCGCCCTGGGCGTCGTTGTAGTTCAGGGTGCGGACGACATTGCCGTCGATGGACCACTGGATGGACTCCTTCTGCCAGTTAACCTTATAGGTGTGGAATTCACCCTGGGGGTTGGACACGGCGGGCCAGGTGTCGCGGTCATAGGATGAGGTATCACCCTTGCCGAAGTAGTTGGTCTCAATTGCGGCCGAGTTGCCACCAAGAGCCTCCTATAGAACTTGTTAGAACAGGCCAATTGAATGGGATGAATAGTGAAGGTTCAAGTGAATTGGACTTACCCAGTCAATCTCGTCCAGAGTATCGGACTCAAGAACAATGGAGCTGACAATTCCGGTTCCGGGAGCAGCCTTCATGGTGACTGAGACCTCACCGTACCAGAGGTAGAACTCGGACTGGATGGTGGGAGCATCACCCTTCTTGTTGATGGTGAACACGGCACCATCGGGGCCGGTGGTGACCTTGCCGGCGGTGGTCTTCCACTTGTCCATAGCGGAGTCCTGGGTGAAGTCGAAGTCAATGGTAGACTGGGTGGTACCCTTATCAGCCGGGCAAGTCTTCTTGAGAGGGTTGCAGTCGGAATAGGTCTGCGCCGAGGCCATCGGAGCAATGGCCGCGAGGGCCACGGTGGCGTACTTGAAGATGGACGGCATGATGAGATTGAGCAAAGGTGAGAGGAATGGAGAGAGAGAAGAAAAGAAGAGACGAGTGGAAATTCAGGGTGAGAGAGGGTTAATAAAGAGCGAGCAGTAAAACAGCAGCAGAGCGCAGCGAGTGGAACCAAAGTTGTGTCGCAGATTCGGGAAGGCGCCCCACGGTCGACAGGTAGGAGTATCCAGTATTGTGGACCTCGTAGACCAGACAGAGTGAATCTGTTGGCTGCTTTCTTTGTTTCTCTCCCCTCTTTCTCCTTCTTTTTCTCCCTCAGTGGACTCCGGTGGAGCTAATAATATTCCCAGCCCCAGCCACCCGCGCACAACGCTGATTGGAGGTCGGCGAGAACAACCCACCAGGGATCGTAGTGGAGCAGCCTCATAAGCTGCTGGGGTACCTGTGAGTGGACAGAGGGCGTTGCTGGTGAGACATCAGCCATGCGCTTGCTGCACGGGAACATCCTGACTCCATCCGGGGGCGGAAGTATTGCGCCGTATTTGCGCCGTATCCGGCAGTCTGTGTATTCCAGACAGTGCCTCAACACAACACCCTGCACTGAACACAGCACTGAACACAGCACTCCTGCTCTCGACTCCTTTCTCGATATCCGCGCTCAGCTGACGCAGACAGGCAGCACGATCGTCTGATCATCCCGGCCGATCATGTCACAGGCCGAGTCGCAGCTCGGCGTGGGGCGCAACACGGCCCATCGTTCGCCAGTGCAAGCGAGACCCAGGATCCACTGGAGCAAGACCGATCGGGGTAACACTGCGATCTGTACGATCGAGGAGAAGAGGAGGAGGATTAGGTGATCCCTGTGGTCACTGTGGTGCTAGTGTGGCCCCTGGTGGCGACGCATCCCTCGGTCCCTGAAAATCAGCCAAGACAAGAAACAAATCACATCAAATCACATCAAATCAGGGGTTTCGAATTTTCCACTCGCTTCCAATTGCCTGAACACACAGACTCAGGTTAAGGGTTAGTGTCCTAGCGCGATGCGACCGTACCTGTCAGACATGTTTCGGTCTGCCCAAGGTTTGACTTTGACTTGGTTTGTTCGGTTGCCTCGTATATTAATAGCCCCTAGCGTCTTGCCACTGTCCTAATTACCACTGGATGGGGATCGGCGACGCAGGAACAGAACAAGGTGGGTGTGGGTGTGGTTGTGTGGTTGTGTGAGTGGGTGAGTGGAGAGTTGGAGATGGGGCCGAGGGATGCCAGCTTGGGTTGGAACCGTCGGGGATGGAATTCTTTTATTCTGTCTACACTACAGTCACTACACACATACACGTGTAAACTGAACACTGAAACACATTCGGGGATGAGTAGATTCGTATCTCCCTCTCCCTCGCTTAGATCCATCCCACTCTCACTAACTGCATGGGGACGGCCGAGTCAGACACTCGTGTAGCGATCGCACTATTGAACCCTCCACCAGAGCTAAGCAGAGCTAGCAGAGCAGAGGCTCTGTCGAGTTCTAGTTGCCAATCTCCACCACAGTAGGCCCATCCAACTCGATATTCACCATCTTGGTGACACTCCCCCGCGCCGCATCAAACTGCACTCCCTGCTTCGACGACCTCTTCGCTGAGGTCTGACCCAGCACAGTCACAGACTCAATCACTACTCCAGTCTGGAACCCAAACTGGCCCCGAATCGTCAACTTCCCCTTTTCAAACTCGAACTGCACCAGTGAGGTAGTCCCCGGATTCACCGACTCCCCATCATCCAGATACAGTTCGCCGCGCGCGTATCCACTTCGACCCGGCGCAATGAGAATCTCGAATCCTCGACGACGCAGTTCCGTCGTTGTCATGGCACTCTTACTCCGCAGTGGAAGAATACTTCCTCCACGGATATGGATCGGGATCGAGGTGGTTCCGATATTATCCAGGGTAATCTTCTTCTCGTTCCCATTCACTTTCTTCCCAGTGAACCAGTCGTAGAAGAGATCATCCGGGAAATACGCCTCAACACTAGTCTGCCCTTCATCCGCAACGGGCGAAACAAGGATGGAATCACCGTAGAAGAATTGCAGCTCGTTCGAGAAGGTATTCTCATCATTCGGATACACATAGAATAACGGCTGCAGGAATGGTTCACCCGTAAGCGTCTGCCGATGGAAAGAAGTGTAAAGATAATCCAGCAGGCGATAACGAATATCAATAATCTTCCGTGCAGCTTCAGCAACAACAGGCCACCGGTAGAATTCCTGGGGGATAGAATCCAGTCCGTTATGATTTCGATAGAATGGGTAGAATCCGCCCAGCATCGCCCATCGCGCACATAGTTCTTCGGTCGTGTTCCCGCCGAACCCGCACACGTCGGATCCGACCATGGGTACTTGGAAGATTGACGCGAAGGCGAGCATTTGTGCGATTGAGCTTCGGTATTTATCCCACTGGCTAAGATTATCGCCTAGCCAGTGTCCGACGTGTGCGCCGGCGCCGGCGAATGTGCTTCGTGTTATGACTAGTGGGCGTTTGTCTGGGCGGCGGTGGAGCATTGCTTCGCGGGAGGCGGAGCTCATCACTGTTTTATTTTGTTAGATGGGTGCAGCAGGAGAGGAGGAGGGAGGGTGGCCTACTTGTCCCGTAGAGGTTGTGAGTATCATACTCGACATAGCCCTTCCCGCCCGCGTGAACGAGATCAGTATCAATAGTCTTGTTACTGATTGAACCCGCTGCGTTGGCAATCTGGTAGGGCGGGTTAATGAGGTCTCGACCCGGTAGACCGGCCTTCTTTCCCTTCGTATTGCTATCTCGACGTTCGTTGAGGGATCGCTTGGACGAAGCCTTGGGCGGTTGGAAGTCCCCTGGGAAGCCGGGGATCGGACGTGGTGGTGAGCGGACGGGTGGAGCTGCCGGGGGCAGATCGTTGTCCTTGGAGTACTGCTCTGGGTCTTTGCAGGGCCAGGGACAGAAGTTGGAGGCTTCGTTCATGTCGATCCAGAGTCCGTCGATGTCGACGCCGTTTTGGTGATTGAAGAATCGGCTGAACTCGCCGTTCCAGTAGCCCTGTGTGTCCGGGTTGAACCAGTCTGGAAAGACTGTGAGACCGGGCCAGACGGCACCTGTAGTTGTTGATCAGTATGGTTATTCAGTACGATGCATATTGAGTATGGTGCAGAGGTCATACCGTGGTACAGTTCATCGTCGCGAGTAAGGAAGATGCCGTCCTCTTTTCCTCGGTCAAAGGCGCCATTGTCTATAACGGTTAGAAATTCTCAATCAAGCAATATTGGTTGGGCATGACCTACCACTATCACTGACAGCCGGGTCCACCATAACGATGTAGTGCTGGTTGTGCTGGTGGAGATGGTGAACCAACTCCTTCATCTTGTCCAGCGGGAACCGCTCCGGGTCCAACGTGAAAACCCGACGGTCACTCATGTAGTCGATATCCGTCCACATGGTCTCCAAGGGAATCCGGGCGTGGCTGTAATTGTATACAGCCTCGGCGACATCGTAGACATCTTGGTATCCATATCGACAGTTGTGGAACTGAAGCATCAATTGCAATCGTCAGTGGAGAAACAAAGCAAACTACCAATTCAAAGGGAACATACACCAAAGGACCAGTAGCTCTGCATAGCAGGCAAGCCCACAATCTCCGCATACTGCTTGCTAACCTCTTTAGGCGTCGGCCCAGCCATGAAGTAAAAGTCCAACACTCCGCCGAGCGTATTGTACTCAAGGTACTGACGCCCATCATCCGTCTGGTCAATCTTGATATCCATTCCATTGGAGTTCAAAAAGAAGACGCCGTGGGAACCCGAGTCACCGCGGTGATCCACGTAGACGGGGTGATTACCGTACAAATTCGTGTACTCTGGTACGCCGTAGGCATCTCGGCTCCACATTGTGCGTGTGTAGTTCTTCGTCGGCAACCGGAGTGAATCCATGTGCTCACCCAGTCCGTACAGGTATGGGTCATTAGGCAGCCAAGTGCGAAGATTCAGATACTGCGACTGGAAGATGATATTTGTATCGGAAGTATCGAAGAGGACGTTGTTGCCACGAAGAACCCGGAAGGAGAATGGCTCCGCCTCGAAGTCGAAGCGGATGTTGGCCTCCTCGTGATGGTCACCATTAAAGTGTGGGCGAGGCACGACGGACTCGGGCACCTGGTAGACTTCCTCGTCTGCGTCGTAGATCATGACATGGAGGCGGTTGTCTGGGAGGTGTACGTAAGTAATTGTTTTCTCACGTTGTACAATATGTTACTGAGTGGTGTCTACTCACCGGTTTGGTACTCCACAAGTAGCTTGAGGTTCTCTAGGTCAGTTCCGTACGAGTCACAGTGGTCACCTGCAAGAGTGAGGTCAGCTGTCAAGGAAGAGCCTTGTTGATTGACATTGGTAGCAGTGTAGCCGGCACAATCTTCATTGGTGGCCCGGGGTTCTAGTGCCACCGCAGCTCCTACGAGGGGAGCCAGGAAGAACAATCCCCGCATATTGTGAAGCCAACTGGAAGCCGTCGTGCACAGCAGGTGAAGTGAATTCTCAGATTGGAAGAGGGCTAGCACAGCTTTATGTATGAACCCGTCTGGGCTAGATGGAAATATGTCAGTGTAACCGGAGTGGGGAAGGGGGAGAGTGGAGGATAATGTCCGATGAATATGCGATTGGTATGGCGATGGCCCGGTGGCCGGTGGCTTTTGCGATACGACCACTGCTACTACTAGTCTTCCCTACTCTAGTGCTGCAAACGAGAATACCTCAATACTGTCTCCGCATCTCCACGCACTCCATCGTGCGGGGACGCGGGCAATTGTCGGGGTGTGTGGCTTGGCTGATCTGCAGGGTCACAGCCATTACTCTAGATCGAGTATGGTGTGCACAAGTCCCGGCTAAGAGCCGACTAGCCGCCGATACAGTTGTACCTGTGTATATTTTATAGGGTATATGTTATCGTGTACAGGGTACACAGTGTATATGTATACTATGATGCCGCAGCGTATACTGTCTGGATACTCTTAAGGTACCCTGGTAGACAGCCCCTCGTCCGCAAGGTACCCGTGGGACTTGGGTGAGTCTGTGGAAGTCTTTTTACTTTTTACTTTTATTTTTACTTTCACTTTTACTTTAATTTCTACTACACTCCTGTTATCAACAAAGGAAATTCATTGCTCTATTGCATCTACATCATGTATTAATCATCCACAGGTATAAAACATGCCCATGCCCCTTTACTAGCTTAGATCTTCTGACCAGCGGAAGCAGCCTTGACATCCTCCTCCGAACTCATAATCTGCACCTTGATCGCTCCGGTTTTAGGGTTGGCCGCCGTCTCAAACGCCTTGAGCGCATCCTCCAGTGCAAACCGGTGGGTCACCAGCTTGCGCAGGTCAATCACCCCGTTCTGCACCAGGCGGATGGCTCGGGGCCAGGTGTTGGAGTAGCGGTACTGGTACTGGAGGTCGATCTCCTGGGTACTCAATCGCATGAATGGGATGTTCATCTCGTTCTTACCCACGCCAATGATGAACACCTTGCCGCCGAACTTCATACTCCAGATGGCGGAGTTGACACTGCTCTCGACTCCAGTGCACTCCAGGCACAGCTTGGGTCGCAGCGCCCCGGCATCGGAGCCCTTGCCATCGTTGAAGGCATTGATAATGCCAGCGGCTTGATCCTCGGCCGACAGGCCGGGCTGCACCTTGTAGGTACGAACCTCGGGGGCAATGCTCTTGGCAAAGGCCAAACGGCCCTCGTCAATGTCGGTGATGACAATGGGGCATGCACCGGCAGCACGGGCGCTGAGCAGACTGATCAGACCGATGGGACCGGCACCGGTGATGAGGAGAGGGTCGCCCAGGCGCAGCCCGCTGCGCTCGACGGCGGCCAGAGTCACGCTGAGAGGCTCGAGGAGGGCACCGTCCTCGTAGCTCATCTCGCCGATCTTGTGGCACCAGATGGAGGGGTGGTTGACGTATCGGCGGAGCAGACCGTCGACGGGTGGGGTGGAGAGGAAGGCGACATTCTCGCAACCGTTGTAGCGGCCCGTCAGGCAGGGCTCGCAGGCGTTACAGATGACATTGGGCTCGATGGCGACGCGGTCGCCGGGCTTGAGGTGGGTGACATCGGAGGCGACGGCGACAATCTGGCCGGCTGATTCGTGGCCGAGGACGTGGTCGCCGGTGACTATCATAGGGCCGATGCAACCAGCGTGCCAGAAGTGGACATCGGATCTGTCCGTTGTCAGTCATGCCGAGGGGGAATTGGACGGCGCAAGGCTCTCAAGGCTCTCAATGGATGGACTCACCCGCAAATACCAGTGCTGCGCACCTCGACAGTAACCTCGCCGGCTTTTAGGCCCTTACCGCTCTGCACATCCTCGACCTTGGGAGTGGTCTCCGCAATCCAGAGGTCGTGGTTGGGGTTGGTGTAAACACCAATGTTGGTCTTGGACACGGTGGTGGCGGAAGACATGGTGAGATTTGTGTTAGAGGGGAGATGGAAGAAAAAATGAAGGAGCAGCAGCAGCAAGGGCCTTTAATACTGCGGAGATTGCACGGCGCGCGTGCAACGTGTGTGGCAGCCATCGATAGGATGTCATCCCCCCATACTTTTGGAGAGGAAAAGTGGGGAGTGGAGGGGCACCGATTTAACCGCGCGGGGGCAACTTACCTGTTGGCCGCCCGACCTGGCAATGCCCTCCGGTCGGCTGTCGGTTAATTCTGGTGTGGTCCACTGTACTGTGTTACAGTGGTCCACTGTTCAATTATCTTCAGTGTCATACAATTGTGAAGTGTTAGATATATTCTGTACTATAGCTAAATATTCTATCTATTCTATCTATACTATGTATACTATGTATACTTCCTACTATCACCAAAATGGCAATTCTCCGGTGGCTCTTAGGGCTGCCGCTGGTTGATGGATTTTCTCGGCCCTTTGTCGCCCTTGCAAACAGTCCAAACACTCCAATCCAGGGGCGACTCTCCTCCGCGCATTTACCCTTTTGCTTTTGCCTTTTAGTTTTAGTGGGGAGAGCCGACTGTCGGTCCGAGTCGGCCGTCCCGATTCACCCGGCTGGTTTTATGCCCGGATTCTGAAGGACTGAAGTCAGTCTGGTTTTGTGAGCTTGTCAGTCTTGGTTGATTTCGGCCTGGACTGGTCTGTCTATGCTGGCCTGTACCACTAGCAAACTACATTATGGCAGGTGACAGGTCCTAGCAACATTCGGTTTTTTTTTGGGTTATTTCTTCCATTTATCCATGAGTATACATTATTTAAATACACCGTTGCAAATAATACTACTAGTACTAGTACTACTAAGGTAGTATCTGAACTGGTGTGGTTGTAGTGGTGGTGGCACTCTACACAGGGTTCCTCCCCCATATATATTTCCGGATCAATGCAACTACGGCAACTTGAACTCCACCAATAGCGCCACCGGCACGAGACCTAGCTACCCAGCTTGCTCGAAAATAAAGCTCTTGGTAGCTTTAACTAGTCCAATCGAGCGCCAAAATAAGCGATCGCTTGGTCACTATAAATCTGGCTGCTAGAAGGCACCCTGGCAAGCCGAGGTGGCTGATGGCTGTTCGCCGGCTGTCGCAGCCACTCGATGCAGATACATAGACACATTGGAAGATTCTGCCACTGATATATGCCACCAGTTCTAAGAGAAAACCGGAAATTGAAAAATAAGTATTGTAAGCATCACTCAATTCGTGTATGCTGCTCTTCTCCGCTTCTCTGCTGCACTGTTTACACCTCACGTGACCACCACCCTGAAGTTCCCGACGCCGCAGATTCTGGTCCGCTGCGCCGCCAGACTCCAGTACAACTTGAACCGCCAATTGGACCTCCTCCGTCCTTCCACAGCGACTATCCTGGGTGATCTGTGTTCGACTTCTCGTCTTCGCTCCTTCTCCTCTCGCAGTCCCCAAGATGCCCGCTGCCACTCGTGCCGTCCTGCGGCAATCGCAGTTCCTGACCCGTCGGACCGTGGTCAGACACTCTTCCTCTACCTCCGAGGCTGCCAACAAGGCCAGCCAGAGTGCTTCCTCTGCTGCCTCCAAGGCTACCGAGGGTCTCTCCAAGGCCACTGCTGCCGCCGGTCCCGCAATCTCCAATGCCGCCACGGCCCTGCGGAAGGTCGGCGGCCCCGTCGGCAAGGTCGTCTCTTTCGTCGACTGTAAGATATCCTGATACGGATCTCTATATTGAGTGGAAATGCTTGGGATGGTCAATCGAGGAGGGAGATGTGTCAATTGCAAGATCCGGGCTGGCCAGCAGCCAGCATTGGCTAGCACCGACCAACGTTGACCAGCTTCAGCGGATACTTCTCCCTCCTTGTTGACATTCGAGCATCGGTCTCATTTAACGAGCCCATCGCTAACATGATCATTCTCTGCAGCCATGATCCCCCCGACTCTCTACTACTCCCGCGTTGGCCTTGAGCTCGGCAAGCTGGTTTTCCGTGGCCAGAACATGACTCCCCCGTAAGTCGCACCACCTCCGCGGAACACCTCTCCATCCACCATGTCTGACCTAACCTTCTCTCCAGCAACATGGCCACCTTCCAGTCCTACTTCCAGCCCCTGATCAACGCCGCCAAGAACCCCGCCGCCATCAAGAGCCTGCCCTCTCCCCAGAACTTCCTGGCCCGTGTCCGCAACGCCAGCCCCAAGGAGCTTGCTTTCGCCGGTGTCACCGCCGCCGAGGTGATCGGTTTCTTCACCGTTGGTGAGATGATCGGTCGTATGAACATTGTCGGTTACCGCGGCGAGCCTGAACACCACCACTAGATATGGAACTCGTCATTACTTTGTCGCCCACCCATCCCAACCCTTTCCTATGTTTCCCTACCCGCGTTTGTACTCTGTATGATAGACGATGGAAATTAAACTGTTGTCTGAGATAGAAATCATTTGCAACTTTGAGTTCCATTCCACAAGTCATTGGGAGCAGTTCGTAGTTGATAGTTGGTAGATCGTAGTTCCTCCAACCTCTCCTCCTACCTTCCTCTTTCTCCAAACCCTGCATGGTGCCAAAATGGTGCCAGACGAAGTGTTCTTCATCCCGATCCTCGCCGTCTATCATACTTGGATCTTCACGCCGGTCACCTTTGCCTTCCTAATATATTATTTGTTAACCGCGTGATGCACCATTTGTGAGAGGGACCCGCCTGCAACGCTGATTGGTGCGGAGGTTCATGGTGGGTCACTATCTTTTTTTCCCTTGCGACAAAATATCGACGGCTTCCAACCCCATCGAGCACATCGCCACAATGGATGCATTTCGGTTATTGACTCGGTCGACGAAATTCAAGAAGGCTGCTGCACCAGCTGCAGAATCTGCTGCTCGTCTTCCTTCTGCGGGGACGGCGGCCAACCCGCAGCTCTTCCGCACCGCCGAAGCCGACGAGCTCGAGTCGAAGCATGGCAAGAAGAGGAAGCGTGTGGTAGCTGCTGAAGATGATGGCGCGATACCGGCCGATCTGGACTTTTTCCATTCCACCAAGCGCTCGGCTGCGCCTTCGACTGGATCTGCGGCGAAGAATGATCAAAACCAATTACCCCAGCAGCGCGATGATGACTCGGACGAAGAAGATGCCATGGATGAAGTGGAATGTCGCACGATCTTGAACTCGCACAAAATTAAAGTGACTGATCTACGCGATCTGAGTGAAATCCAGCCTCCGACCCCAGAAAAGGAATCTAAGAAGAAGAAGTCCAAGAAGTCTAAGAAGGACAAGGCGCCTGAGCTGAGCAAGAAAGAGCAGAAGCGTGCCAGGCGCATGTATCCTCAACCGCTTGTTTCCTTCAAAGAACTCCGAACGCGATACAAGATCTCTGGGCGACTCGCCAACAACGTCACAGAGCAAGGGTTTACCATGCCTACAGAAGTGCAATTAGGAGCTCTTCCGCTTTTACTTGGGGACTCCACGGCATCCGCTTCGAAGAATGCACCTGAGCCAGATCTGCTCGTGGTTGCCCCTACTGGCAGTGGTAAGACGCTTTCTTTCTTGATTCCCGTGATCAACAAGATTGTCCGACACCATCACTCGAACACCGACGAGTATGGAATCCTGTCTGTGGTCGTGGTGCCTACCAAAGAACTTGCCAGTCAGATTGTCAACGAAGGACGGAAACTGGTGGCCGGAACCGGTGTCAAGATCACGCTGATGAAAAAGGGCATGCGGGTGGTCGAACAGGAGAACGAGAGTGAAGCAGATGTCCTGAACGAAGACAGTGATGCATCTGGATCTGGAGGCGACGAAGAGGATGAGGATGAGGGCGACAGCAAATCCAAGAAGAACCAGAACAATTTGCCAGTTACCAAGAGTGATATCCTGGTCACCACACCCCTGCAGCTTGTCAACTCCTTGTCCGCGAACCAGACGAAACCAGTGGCAAGCATGCCATTAGTGCGGAGCCTAGTTCTTGATGAAGCAGATGTCCTCTTGGACCCATTGTTCCGAGAGCAAACACTCGATATCTGGCGTTCATGTGTGCACCCCGACCTCCGCGTGAGCCTCTGGTCGGCCACAATGGGCTCCAATATCGAGGAGCTCACACGTTCTACTATTAAAGACCGACTGGAAAACATCAGCCAGACCAGCAACACGCTACACCCACTCGTCCGTCTGGTTGTTGGCCTGAAGGATTCGGCCGTTCCCAACATCGACCACCGACTCGTCTACGCAGCAACCGAGCAGGGTAAACTGCTTGGCCTTCGCCAGCTGCTTCACCCCACTGCGGCCTCAGCCTCTGATGTCCGCCTCCGACCTCCATTCCTCATCTTCACACAAACTATTCCCCGTGCGGTTGCCCTGCACTCCGAACTGAAATACGATATTCCCGCCGAAGCTGGTGGATCCTCTCGCATCGCAGTGCTACACTCCGATCTATCAGACAACCAGCGATCAGATATTATGCGCGACTTCCGAAAAGGCGAAATTTGGATCCTAGTCACCACGGACGCACTCTCTCGCGGCTTGGATATTAAGGGCCTCAACGGAATCGTCAACTACGATATCCCCAACTCAGCTGCTATCTACGTCCACCGTGCTGGACGGACTGGCCGTGCCGGCCGTGAGGGTGGTATTGCTGTCACCTTCTACACAAAGGAAGATATCCCCTACGTCAAGAGTATCGCCAACGTCATCGATGCCAGCGAGAAACTCCGCGGGACAGAGGGCGCAAAGTCTATCCAGAAATGGCTGCTCGAGTCCCTGCCGGATCTCAGGAAGAAAGATAAGCAGGAGCTCAAGAAGCACGGTGTCAAGGCTCGCCAGATCTCGAAGCATATCGGGGGCAAGGACCAGGGCAAGGACCAGGATGAGAAGGAGGCGCGCCGGGCTAGAATTAGTACGAAAAGTGGCTATGAGCGTCGCTTGGAGAATCGCAAGAAGGGAGCTATTGCTGCTAGTCGCAATCGGAAAACGGCTGCTGTGGAGGAAAGTGATGCAGGGAGTTGGGAGGGACTTGAGGATTAAATAGTCTGTATAAATATCTCCGAGTTGGGCATGTACAGCTCGTAATCATCAAACATGGCACATAACTCATGATTCGTTACTTCTGACCACTTCCACTTCCACCACTTCCACCACCACCAGCCTGACTCTGACTTGGAGGTGGTTCCTCCGCAATCTTCCGCACTAGCGAAACAGGCACAAAGGCATTATCAATCATGCCCTTCTCCTCAAGAACACGCGCTAGTTCATCCCCCTCCCGATCATAATACAAAGCCCACTCTCCCTCCTCCTCTTCAACCGCGAAGAAAGCATCCTTCTCCTCCAACAGAATCACCTTCTCGTCCTCCGTCCAATCCCACGGCCCAACAACGTGCTCCACGCTCTGCGACCGATTCCCATATCTCAGCTCGTGCGTGTTTTTATCCGCGTATATCCAGTTTAATAGAGGTGGGTTTGCGGAGACGTATGTTGGTAGTCCAAGCCCGCGATCTAGATGTTTTGTTTCGTCGAGTTCTGGGTACTCGATATAGAATGCTAGGGCTGTGAAGGAAGGGATGCTGCGATTGGATGGGTTGATGAAGTCGAGGTAAACCTTTTTGCTATCGTTAGTTTGAACGAAACGAAGCAGAGCAGAGCAGCAGAACATGCCTTCTCATTCCGAACCACCACTCTCCTTCCATGTACATCGCGATCATCGTCCGTGTCCCCCTCACTCACGGACTCGATATTAAACTTGACCATCCGCCGCGCATCTTCCTTGCGCTGGTTCGACTTGCGCTGCTCGCTGACTCCGAATGCCACGCCCGTGACGGTGGGGATGGAGGTGAGGGCTAATAGACCGATGACCATGATATCGCGTGGGTATAATTATGGTAGAAAGACCTTTATATAGTTGTCGAGGTGACTAATGTCGAGTTCAGACGTGGAGCGATCTGGGATTCATGGATGCCGCTGGGGTATACATTTCAGCCGCAGACGGGTTGATATTGTCGCAAGATCGGGGTTCGGTTCATGAGGAACAGGAATATATGTCGAAGAGAGGCGTAGAGGAATCCATGGAAGAGAAGAGATGAATGAAACATGTGGCTTGCCCGTCTGGACCAGCCCTGGCTGTGACCGGCCGACGTCATCGCCCCGCCACGCGAGGGTCGTGCAACTGCAACTTCAAATTCAACTTCTTCAACTTTTTGACTACGACACTTGGTGGATAATTCAATCGCATATTCATTCTATTTGGTGCATGCATATACTGAGCCCATCAATGCATATACGGACAGGCTCATCTATGTCTAGTCGTCTTTTCTATCGTGTATCGTCTATTCGTGATTTCATATCGGCCTGGCGTCCCAAGACAGTCGGCCACCGTTTATAACTTCTCGCTCCATCCCCAGACGGACCACCAGCATTTCACAGCTAGTGCCTCGCCACTTGCACTCTCCCAATCGTCATAACCGACCTCCTCGCCCTCCTCGACAATCGCCAGCCCCAGATCTGTCATGCGCTGCCGGAACTCCTGCACCTGTGGCAGATATGCGTCTCGCAGAGGCATTTCTGTAACGACACGCGCATCTAACCCACGGCTGAGCCAGGGTCCGACGGTATCGACTAGCAATTTCGGGTGAAGGGGCGAATAGAGGGGGTCGGCGGCGAGGATGACATCGAATCTCTCCTTTGCGGTGGGTAGCGGGTTAGGCGTGATAGACCAATCAAGCACACCCGTTGTCACGGTTCCCTCGGTTCTATTCATGAGTTCGACATTCAGCAAGGCGTTGTGGGCGAGGTTGGGCACGATCTCGGGCAAATCGGTTAGGTGGATGGTGGCCGACTTGCCCTTTAATGCGGCAAAGGACAGGCCGACCAGGCCTGTCCCTGAGCCAAGCTCTAACGCGCGAAGCGGTTTATCATCTGTGGTCGAGGGCTCGGTCGAGTTTGTGGGGACGAGTTTCGGCGTGGATTCGAGCAGCTTGTGCAGTCGGCGCGAGAGGAGGTAGGAAGAGACCCAAGTCTTCATGCCTAGGTTATCCGAGGTGAGGGAGGGTTCGTGCAAGGTGAGGGTATACTCCTCGCCGGAGGAGGAGGAGGAGGTAGGGATGTTGAAGATGCGCGACATGGCCGGCATGGCTACGGGCCTGTTAGCAACCACCCACAACACTACGAAAGAGGTTGATCCGTCCACTACTTACCAGTCCGGCCAGATCGCTCACTGAGACGTGCTGATGCTGCATCCCAAACCGCCTCCTGCAGTTCCTCCGTCTCCAGCCACGAGAGCGGACTGGAGATGATCGAGGTGAGATACCGAGTCACACCCGCGGGCTGCACCGCTGGGCCCTTGACGGCGTCAGAGGTGGTGCCAAATGAGCGCGGCTGCAGAGTTAACAGGGCCAATGCCTTGATCAGCTCGGTGCCGGAGGGTTTCTTGTAGATCTGGGGCAAGTCGAGCACTGCGGGTGAGGCCAATGGCTTATCAGTCCACTATCTTAGTGTAGGGATGTCCCAGGTGGGTGCAGAGTAAAGTAGAGTAGAGTCGAGGAGGGTAGATGGTGTAGTCAACATCGGACATACTCACCGTGCAGAGGCTCATCAGCAGTCGGATCAATCATGGTGGCCGTGTGTTCTTTGGGGATCTCGCAATGCCTGGATTTATGAGGGCGACGGCGGCCAAACCCAGGAGTAAATTGGCAATTTTTGGCCGCCACGCAGGAAGAAAATCCCAATCGGGAATGGCGCGTGGCGGAACCGCGGTTCCTGGCGGACTGAAATATCAGGCAGAGAAGTCTAACTATGAGATGGAGATACCAGATGGTACATAGATGGTAGATGGTAGACAGAATATATTCATACATACCATGACTAGGAACAAGGGTGTTTACTGTAAGCATAGAAAATTGAAAAGTGCATACCAGGCCAAACAAGATTCAATAGTGAGGATTGAATTCATCAGTACACTAGCTGTATAGGGTATATCGTCAATCATGATTCATCACGGCATGCTGTTTGCTGTCTAGTTCAGTGTAGCCTTAAAGCCCTGATAGGCCTGCTCAATATCAAACGCCAACTCCCGCGCTTGTTCCTCGCTCAGTTCCTCCGTCGCCCGCATTTGATTCAGCGCAATCAACCATTGAATGATCTTCCCGCGGTTCTCGAATTCCCCATCCGTTACCTTATTAACGGACTGAATGACCTCGGACAAG
This sequence comes from Penicillium sp. G339, assembly GCA_027569595.1. Lineage (NCBI taxonomy): Eukaryota > Fungi > Ascomycota > Eurotiomycetes > Eurotiales > Aspergillaceae > Penicillium > Penicillium sp. G339. The sequence goes on from JAPDFJ010000020.1 coordinate 358,814, forward strand.
AGTGGATGCAGCGCATCTTTCGATACCATGTTCAGTTTTAATGCGTCGAGGAATGTGATGAAGTTCTCCGTGGCTGCTAGGATGAGACTGCCCGAGGCGCCACCGGGGCCACCAGTGGTGGGGTTGTTGGCTGCAGACGCGCTGTGCGATGCCTGCTCGACGGTCGCGGGGAGGCCGATGCGTAGTCGCTCTGTTGCTCGGGGGCATTCCAACTGTTGGATGTGAGACACCATGGCCAAGGCGCGGGCTGGCGGACTATTGGCAGACTTACCCCCCAAGATCGCTTGAACGTCTCCAAATCAACAAACGTATGCGCTACCGATTCATCTCCCAGGCTAGACTTGTACTGCTTTAGCAGCCGTGTGCATGTTTCGGTGTATTCCGTCTCGGTCACCACGTCTTTGATGTATGCCTTCTCGAGGCCGTCGAGCGTGACGATGATGCTGTAGATCTCGGCGAGGGATTCGTAGAGGTCGCGCTCCCCAGAGCTGGAGGCCAGCTTGACTTCCTACTGCCGGTCAGAACGAACCGTGCGCGTCCTGTCTGATCATTGAACGCATACCTCATCGAGATTGATCGAGGCCGAGCGGGCGGGGTTCGGGGTGTAGCTGTAAGGGGTTGGCGCGTAAGAGAGCGGACGCTGGGAGTACATGTTGCAGTCGGTCAGCAGACAGCAGTCCAGTGAGAAATCGACAGCAGTTTAATCGTTCCACTATGTCCAATGGTGAGATGGTAAGTTCCAACTTCCAATGGCCCTTCGGTTGCCGTTGATTGCTTATCTCAAGGCGGTCACGAAGGCGGACCCGCTGATCTGCCCCCAGCCCAAAAAAATTCTCTCCAACCGCTGTTGCTATCGCGGTTGCTCAGCACAGCACACCAATTTTCACCATGGGCACAAAAAAGACCACCAAGAAGTTCGAGCACCGCCATCTCAAGGATACGCTTGAACGCCGCAAGGCCGCCGCCAAGGGCAAGCAACGCCACCAGCAGAATGAGAAGCGTAAGGAAAGAAGTGCCGGCCGCCGCGAGGCCCATGAGGCTGCAAACGAGCCGGACGAGGATCAGCTCAAGAAGCAGAATGCCTACGCCGAGATGAACGTCGATGATTTCTTCGCTGGCGGCTTCGAACTCCCTACCGACAAGAAAGCGAGTAAGAAGGATACAACCCCCAAAATCGGCAAGCGGAAGCGCACTGCGGACCAGCAGGACGAGCAGGCCCCCGAGGCTAGCGACGATGACGATGCCAGCAGCGCCAATGATTTCGACGAACACAAGGATCAACTCGAGGCACTGAAAGACAAGGACCCCGAGTTCTACAAGTACCTGAAGGAGAACGATGCCGACCTGCTCGAGTTCGGTGACCACGGCGATCTGGAGGAAGTCGATGAGCTGAGCGAGGGCGAGCCAGTGGAGGAGGAAGGCCCGGCCAAGAAGAAGAAAAAGAAGGGGAAGCAAGACGAGGAAGAGGAGGCCCCGGCCAACACATTGACCATCCCCATGGTCAAGAAATGGGAGGATTTGATGAAGGAGCAGTACTCCATCCGGGCCATGCGCCAGACCGTCCTCGCTTTCCGTGCCGCCGCTCTTGTCAACGAGCCCGAGGCCGAGGACCAGAAATACGTGATCAAGAGCCCCGATGTCTACCATCAGGTGCTTGTCACGTCGCTCAATGTCGTTCCCAAGGTTCTATCGCACCACCTTCCCGTCAAGGAGACGGCAGGCGGCAAGATCAAGGTGTCCATGGACTCAAAGAAGTTCAAGACTCTCACCCCATTGATCAAGTCCTACACTTCCTCGGTTCACCAGCTTCTGCTCAACCTGTCGGATGCGTCGACCCTCAAACTGACGCTCTCGGCCATGGAACCCATGCTGCCGTACCTTCTCCAGTTCCGCAAGGTCCTAAAGACGCTCATCAAGACTGTCGTCGGAATCTGGGCCGATGTCTCCACCGCCGATGCCACCCGCATCACTGCCTTCCTTCTTCTACGCCGTCTCATGGTTGTCGGCGATGCCGGTATCAAGGAGACCGTGTTGAAGGCAACCTACGAGGGCGTGGTGAAGGGCAGCCGCAACACGACGGTCCACACCTTGGCTGGTGTCAACTTGATGAAGAACTCCGCCGCGGAGATCTGGGGTATCGACCAGAACGTCTCATACACTGCTGGATTCAGCTTCATCCGCCAATTGGCCATGCACTTGCGCAGCAGCATCACCAACACCTCTAAGGAATCCTACAAGACCATTTACAACTGGCAATACGTGCACTCGCTGGACTTCTGGTCTCGTGTGCTCTCCCAGCACTGCGATGGCCTCGTCGAGGCCCAGGTTGGCAAGCAGTCCGCCCTGCGACCACTCATCTACCCGGTGGTCCAGATCACCCTCGGCGCGATGCGCCTCATCCCGACAGCGCAGTACTTCCCCCTTCGCTTCCAAATGACCCGGGCTCTTCTGCGAATTTCCCGCTCGACTGGTACCTATATCCCGCTTGGCTCTTCGCTGCTGGAGGTTCTCAACTCTGCCGAGATGCGCAAGGCCCCCAAGTCTAGCACCCTCCGACCCCTCGACTTCAACACCGCCATTCGCGCACCGAAATCTTACCTGCGCTCGCGTACCTACCAAGACGGCGTGGGCGAGCAGGTCGCCGAGCTCTTGTCCGAGTTCTTCGTTCTCTGGTCCAAGCACATTGCCTTCCCCGAGCTGTGCGTCCCTGTCATCGTCTCGCTTAAGCGCTGGTTGAAGCAGGTCTCTGCCCGCTCCGGTGGTAATAAGAATGCCAAGATCAACCAGATGATTCTCCTGCTTGTTCAGAAGGTCGAGGCTAATTCCCGTTGGATCGAGGAGCGTCGGTTGAACGTCTCTTACACCCCTCGCAACCGTACAGAGGTTGATAATTTCCTGAAGGGCGTGGATTGGGAGACTACTCCCATTGGTGCATTTGTCAAGTCGCAGCGCAAATTGCGAGAGGAGCGCGCTGCTATCCTTGAAGAGGGACGCCGCGAGGAGGAGAAGAGGCGGGAGGAGGCCAAGAAGGGCGACGCGGATGAATTGATGAATGATTTCGGCAGTGATGACGATAGCGAGGGCGAGGGCGAGATGGAGAGCGAGGATGAAGAGGAGCTCGAGCTTGAGGGAGAGAGTGAAGATGAGGATGAGGGTGAGATGGAAGAGGAGTAGATTTAATTTGTATATTCATGTGTTCATAAGTACCAGTACCTATCAGGTCGCATCAAAAGAATTTGGCGTTATGCAGCTCGGTAATTATCACAGTCATTTAATTAGGTCCTTGACAGGGAGATAAAAGGAGTTGATGTCGAGAGAGGAGGGAGAGGAGGGTGGTGGGATGGAGGTTGAGGGGTTTGGTGAGTATACAGTAAAATGGGAGAGTACGAGATTATACAGAACAGATCATCTCGTCACTCTGCTCCATCTATTACTTTATGATCGTGAATTTTGTACATTTTGTACATTTAAGATAACTATTAACTACTACTCCTCACCCAATGCCCACTCTTCCCTCCCTGCTTCTCCAACAATCGTACACCTCCAATGACCATCCCTTTGTCTACAGCCTTCAGCATATCATATACCGTCAATGCTGCCCCAGTCGTCGCAGTCATGGCCTCCATTTCCACCCCAGTCCGCCCAAAGCAGCTAACTGTTGAGATGATCTGCATAGAGCCGTGATCCCCAGACTTTGTCGCTACGGGCTCAACCAGCTCCACCGTCACCTCGACACCAGTAATCCCGATGCCAGGGTGGCACAGTGGCACGAGATCGGGCGTCCGCTTGGCTGCCATGATTCCGGCAATGCGAGCAACGCTAAACACGTCGCCTTTGTGCGTGCCTTGGCCCTTGCGGAGGAGTTCCCATGGCCGTGCATTCGAGAAGGCCACCTCGCAGGCGGCGGTGGCCTTCCGCGCGGTTTCTGGTTTCTTTGTGATTTGCGTCATGTGGACTGTTTGTGAGGGTGTGAGATGGGGGAGATCGGGGTCGGAGGCTGTGGGGAGAGAGTGCGATTTCTTGCTCTCTTCGTTGTTGGGGGTGGTGCTGCTTGGAGGGCGTCCGCTGTGATATAGACGGGCCTGAGAAGATCTGGAGAAGGAGGAGAGGAGATGCGAGGGGATTCTAGACCAGGAAGAAGATGGATGTTGCAACGATGAGAGAGCCGGTTTTTTATCTATCCGGCCATCAGCATGAATCCAACAAAAGAAGACGACTGAAATCAACAATTTGAAAATCAATTCATAAGTACATGGTATCGAATTGCATTGACAACCAAGAACCCCAAGCCGATGAATATATTCGTAAATCATTCCAAGTCATAAGTCAAGAAGACCGGGTCTACCCACCGATGAGAATCATAGGCCGGTTCTTCATATTCTCCAATTTCCCCATGCCGGCATGCTTCGCCTTCTTGCGTTTAACGGCGGCGCCGATGACATCGAGGATTTCGCGTTCCCGTTCGTTGACAAGGCCACCCTCGTCGCTAAGTTGAGCAGCAGACTGGACAGTCTCCAGCAGCTGGAGCTCCTTCAGTGCATCTTCATCGATGGGCTGTCCGTCGTTCTCCCGACGGATGATATCCCGCAGAGAAACCTCTGCGTTACCGAAGAGACACACTTTCAGGTTCCCATCGCTGGTAATGCGTAACCGATTGCATGTTCCACAGAAATTATGCGTCATGCTGGTAATGAATCCGATCTGACCCTGGAACCCGGGGACTTTATAAGTCTTGCTGGTATCATTCTTGTGGTCGGTCACCTTCTCGAGCGAAGGGTACTTCTCCCGGATGACCGCCAACATCTCCTCATAAGGGAACATCTTGCCCTGGCTCCACTTATTACCATCAAAGGGCATGTATTCAATGAAGCGCACCTCGACGGGCTTCTCGCGGCCCAGCTCGACGAACGGGAGGATCTCGCGGTCATTCATACCCCGCATGACGACGCAGTTGATCTTCAACTTGATCCCCGCACCGACCTTGTTCATTTCCAGAATCCGATCGATGCTCTTCATAACCGCTTCGAAGCCCTTCCGTCTCGTCATGATCTGGTACTGGAATGGATCCAGCGTGTCCAAACTGAGGTTCACCCCCGTCAACCCTGCCTCCACCATCGGATCTAGCTTACGATAAAGTGAAATTCCGTTGGTGGTAAGGCAGAGCTCGCGAAGTCCGTCACGTCGCAGCTTGCCAATATCCTGCATCAAGGGGACGATATCCTTGCGCACTGTCGGTTCGCCACCTGTCAGGCGGATCTTTGTGACGCCCTGCGAGACGAAGAGGGATGACAAATATAGGATTTCGGGGGAGGTCAGTAGACGTGGCTGGGGCGAGAGTTCGATGCCTTCCTCCGGCATGCAATAGAGACAGCGCAGATTGCACCGCTCGGTGACACTGATTCGCAGGTAGTCATGCTGGCGGTTGAAGGTGTCGGTCAAGAACTGGGAGAAGGGCTTGGCAGACTTGAGTGCAGTGAGGCGGGGGTTGGGAGAAGCTGGAGGAGGGATCTCAGTCGCAGTTGTAGCGGGAGATCGAGATGCAGCGCCTTGGGCAGTGCTCTGCCAGCGAATGGCGGGGAGCCGCCGGTGCAAGGCAAGTCGTCTGCACAGCATGGCGTTCATCTGGTTAAGGGATGGGGAGGGGGCATGGCGGGGGGTCCAAAGTATTTAAACGAGCTTATCGCATGGACTTCCCTGAAAGCAAGGGTGGGATAGAAGGAGGAGTATGTGGGAGTGATGCCGAGTGGAAGTGGGGAAACTCGGTCGTCTCCGCGGCGGCTGAGTCACGCCGCTCGTCCGCCAATGGGAGCCACGCGAGTCATCTGACTTTGAATTTATATCGAGTAGTTGCTGATCCATGCATGATAGTTGATAATAAAAAAAGAAACCACCATGACAGTGAAAGGGAACATGCAAAAAGTGGGGCCAGCCGGGATCGAACCGGCGATCTCTCGAATGCCATCAGGCGAATTGAAGTTATCTTCAGTCGAACGCGTTCCCAACTACGCCATGTCCCCAATTGCTTAAGTGTCATTGGCGTGAAGGAAACATGAGAAAACTAGTTCAACAAAAAGGGAAAGCGAAAAAAATGGGGCCAGCCGGGATCGAACCGGCGATCTCTCGAATGCCATCAGGCAGATTGAAGTGAACTTCAGTCGAACGCGTTCCCAACTACGCCATGTCCCCATTGGTTGATGTTCCCCACAATATTTATGCTCTAGCTTCTTAAGGTCATCTACAATATACTTTTCGCAGAAAGGACAGCGTTTACGACCTGTTCTCTACTACTCTGAAACATCCGTGAAGTTGGTAGAGGCGAATTCAAAGTTATATTAATGGACTAGGGAGGATATTTATATCTAGAAGGATCTCTCTAGTATACAGGCGTACTAGATCCTCAGATATATATAATATGCGAATTCAGAGTCACAGTACACAGGTATGGTGAGGTACCCTTATCCTTCAAGTTTAAGTTCAAGTTGTACTCAACCAAGATGAATAATATAACGTATCAAGAAGAAAACGATAAGATGGCCTCGAGTGGTTCAAGTTGCTTCTTCAATTAATCATTGACTAAACCATAGGAACCGCTCTGGGCATGGTACTTTTTGCCTAAGATACTAGCTAATATTCAGCATCTTCTGCACTCGCTTCACCAAACTCTTCTCAAACTGCTCTACCCCATTCTGCTGCTCGTTCATCTTGCCTGCTTTCAATACGTATACAGAACGACGGCGAGTAGTAGACTCCTCAGCTTCCTCCTCTTCTAACCCCTCAAACTCTTCATCTAGTTTATGCTCGATATCTCGCTTTCCCTCAATCACAGAGCGAACTAGGAATCGATCGTGAGAGACAAGCAGGATGGCCCCGTTGAAAGAAGATAGGGTCGTCGCAAGCGCAGTCACGGTGTGGAAATCTAGATGGGTGGTGATTTCGTCGAGGATGAGGAGTTGCGGTCCACTCCAGACGATTCGGGCTAGGGCTAGACGGACCTATACAGTCTGTTAATGATGTGAATAACCATAATGAGGGGACCGAGCTTACCAATTGCCCACCAGATAGCTTGTTGACCGGCACGTCCGAGGCAATACGACCGGGGAGGCCCATAGATGAGAGTAGTCCCCTTACAGCACCCTCATTAAGAGATCCTTCGACCTCGGCCATCAATAATGCAAGCGCAGTCAGACTTGGCTCACCCTTCCCACGCTCCTGGAGCTCCTCCACAGAATGCTGGCCATAATAGCCAAACTTCAGTCGCGGGTGAGTAGTGACCTTACCCTTGGAAGGCAGGTTACTCCCCGTCAAGACCCGAACCAAAGTAGACTTTCCGGATCCATTCAGACCCATGATACCGACACGGTCACCAATATGAATCACCAGATTGATATCATCGAGAATAACCCGGTCATTCTTCTTATACTGGAAGGTTACTCCTTCCAGGGAGACTAAAGGTCCGGGAAATCGCAGCTCTGTCGCATCAGGCAGGCTCATCGTCGCACCTTTCTCGTCTTGCGGGACTTCGATCTCAGCCCGATTGTGCTCATGCCATCCAACCAGGTCGCGATTCAACTTGAATCGCCCGCCCGTGGCACTCACTTGGATACCCATGCGATCGTCGACCTTCTTCTGCCGAGACTTGGCCTGGCGAAGTTTATTATCGTCGTTGGTTTTCTTGCCGATCTTCATATTATCCCGGATACTCGCTTCCATATGGGCGATTTGTCGTTCCTGCGCTTCCTTCATGCGGCCCCAGTAGAGTTTCTGTGCTTCAAAGTCCTGTTCGTAGGCGGCGAGGTTTCCTTTGAAGTAATTGAGTTTTTGGTCGCGTAGGATGACGATCTCTTCGCAGACGGAATTGACGAAGTCTCGGTCGTGTGATACAAGGACGATTGTGGTTTGGGATGATTCGCTCACTTGTTGGAGGTAGTTCTCTAGCCAGACCACGCCTAGAAGATCTAAAAAGTTCGTCGGCTCGTCGAGGATCATAATGTCGGGACTCTGAATTAGGACACTTGCGAGCATGCATCGCATTCGCCAGCCGCCTGATAGTGTCGAGACCTTTTTCTCCAGGGCATCTTCTTTGAAACCCAGACCGAGGAGGATTCGTCGGGCTTCTTTCTCCATGTCGGAGAATTTCATCTGTTCACATGAGATGGTGCATGAAGGGGGATGTGAGGGGTGGACGTACGTCTTCCAGCTGAGACTGGACAGTCTGCAGCATCTCAACTGCCGCCTGTGTATCAGACTGGACGGCCTCGGCATCGATACTTTCTGCATCTTGGTTGAGTCTGTTTGATACAAATTTAGCATTGAACATGGACGCCAATGGGAGCTCTTACATTTCTCGAGAAGACTCCAACTTCAATTCTGCTGCTTTGAGATCTTTCCTTGCTTGCAGACCCCGAGCACCACTTTTCAAGTTGGCATTTTTCTGCGCTAGAAAGAGTCTCTTCTCCGCCTGCTCATGCCAAATCTTACGAATGGCGCGAACTGGCTGCAGCGGATCCTCTGTCTCGAAACTTTTGGATAGTACTGATCAAGGTTAGCCGTGACCAAGTGCTGTTGAATTGACGCTTACAATTTGCCGTGCGAGCTGCTTGGTTTCTGGCCTCATCGCTGCTGAGGACCGAGTCCAAGACACCCTTTTCAAGGCTTAGACCATCTGTGCCTCCGGCAGTATACTCGCCATCTATCTGTTGGAGGATGGCAATGCGGGTGGCGTGGGTGATGCCGGGAATGAGCTTCTCAGCCATTGCCCGGAGGAGAGCTAGAAAAATATGTCAACAGAAAGCCTTGAACCTGGAGAAATATTCTTACTGGACTTGCCAGTCCCATTGCGCCCTAGTAGTCCATAATGAACACCGGCTTTGAGTCGAAGGTGGCCATCGGAAATAAGTTCCTTGCCTTGTGCCTTGGCCTTGGATTTTCCCTTGACCTTGGCCTTGGATCCATCATCTGTGGTCTCGGGGATAGGCGATGCGACGGTGATTCCCAGACCCTCTACATCGACCTGCGAAGGCGAAGTTGAGCATCGAATTGAGCCTGGGACCCTGGGGGAGGGAACGTGCATACCTCAGCCGAAGGGTTGTCATCGAGCAGATGGAATCGCGTTTGCTTGCAAGTTGCGAGAATAGTAGGAGCAGAGGTCATCACGACAGACTTTTCACATTGAATGGATTGCAATGAGCTGGGTGGTTGTGTAGAATGGGGGATCTGTGCGGACTGATCCCTTCCTTCATATACGATCGGACCTCACTCTGCGGCAAGCCTCGGATCGGTTCACATTCATTGCAGAACCACTCGCTTGTACTGTCGTGTGCTACAGAGTCATTGCTGAGCCACACGAGCCCCACCAGTTACTCCTGCACAATGAACCACATCAAGGGAGACACGAAGTATCATCGCACTCTGTTCGCCCTCGGGGACCGAAAGGGGTTTAGCGGGGGACTCTCGGCGGCGACGCCCGACGAAATTGTGCTTTTTGAGCACGAAAAAGGTGGAGTGGACATCATAATCAATTTGACGGTCACCAAGGCACAAGCGAGGCATATGCGGAATATGCAGAATTTATCGGTGGTGATCCACGGATTGATCCTGACTCATATCACATACCTTGGTATCATACGATCGGGGACAACTGGTGTTCTGCAGATCGTCCACCCCCAAGAGAACAGCGGGCAGCGTCAGTCGAATCCTGACCTTAGCATTATATTTTTTTTAGCCAAAGGTGTCTGATTCTGCATTTAAGAGTTTCTATGGTACTGATTCTATTAACGCTCATGCACTCAGGGAAGTGGTACAGATTTAACATACAATACGATTTAACATACTAGCAGTATGACCTATACTGTAGATCTGGCTGTCACCACGCCGACTCAGCACTAGTCTTCTCATCCCAGAGAGTACTTTTCTGTGAACCGATTATGAATAATCGGTGAGATGAGTAATTCTTGAGGATCGGTGGAAATCGTCTTTATAAGCGCAGGAACCTGCCCCTGACGCGGATGAGTTTTCGGACGGACGAATTGGTCCGGATAGCATACAACAGTGAAGTATATAATTGAAGAGGAGCCACTGCAGACTACCAGAATCATAACACTGAATCACGATCATCCCCGGATCAGCCAAACCATCATGACTTCCAACAGACTCGCAGACAAGAACATCCTCCTTATCGGCGGCACCTCCGGCATTGGCTTCGCCGTCGCCAGAGCAGCCCTAGCAGCCGGTGCCAACATCACTGTCAGCTCCTCCTCCGAACAAAAAGTGTCCAGAGCATTCGAACGCCTACGCGAGAGCAGCCCAGATCGATCCTCCGCCATCCGCACTTATGTCGCCGACCTCAATATCAAAGAGAAGCTGGAGACGACAATCGAAGCCCTCCTGCAATTCACCGCAGAGATCTCCCCCATCGATCACATTGTCTTCACGGCGGGAAATGTTCCTCCCATGGTACCCCTGGCAGATGCCTCCTTCGCTGATTTCGAGGCCTTCCTGACAGTTCGTTTCTTTGGAGCCATGGCCGTGGGCAAATATGCGCCGAAGTATATGGCTATCGGCAAGGAATCCTCCATCACGTTAACGAGCGGAACCCAGGGTAAGAAGCCATCGTTCTGGCTGCCGCCTGCTGTAGTAGGTGCTGTGGAAGGTCTGATGAGAGGGCTGGCAGTCACATTGTCGCCGGTGCGGGTTAATGCGGTCGCTCCTGGGTATGTAGTCACGGAGTTGTTGGATAGTATTCCGAAGGAAATATTGAAGCATCAAGGGGACAAGGCGAAGGAAATGTCTCTTACCAAGGATGTTGGCTATCCTGAAGATACAGCCGAGGCGTATCTGTATCTGATGAAGGATTACTTTGCAACAGGGTCGATAGTAACTACCAACGGCGGTGCCTTGCTGGTTTGATTTGATTGTTCGGATAAAGGAGAACAATAGTCCTTGATCATTTCATTTCATTTCCTTCATTTCATTCACATTTCTATCGGAGGTGTCTAGACTTCAATTGCTTTCAAGAATGCAGGGCTCTCGTAGCCTTCGACGACCTTGGCAATCGGCGTGTAGTACGCCTCGGAGTTCTCCTGGCTTTCCTGGAGTCGGCGAATGTACGCCTGAGCGACCTTGATCCACAAGGCCTTCTCCCGCTCGCTCGCGCCTTGACCCTGCCAGACCCAGAGTCTGTTGCCGACATCGTATAGGAAGACGTCGTTACCATCGAGATCCGTCCGGCGGACCTTCTGTCCATCCTTGATAAGGTCGAATGTAAGTTGACCCGACGCATCGCTGAGTCTGAAAAGCTTGCGAGATGATGGCTCGTTACTCTCAGCCACTCGCTTTTGGAAGTGGCCCGGTCGCTGGGCCTGGAAAGTTGTCTGGGTGACTTCCTTGCCTCCCAGAAGGTCGACGATGATCTTCGATCTCGACTCAAGCTGGGAAAGAACCTCGACATCAATGTGTTTTGCCAGAGTCATGTCATTAACGACCTGGGCAGCCTTGCCTTTCTCCATAGGACTGCAGTTCTTGCCCTGCCAGACCCAGATCTTCTCGCCCTTGTCCAACACGAAGACATCGTTCTCATCGAGGCTCTGCCAGGTTGGTTCCACTTCATGCACGATGATCGAGCGGCCAGCGCCGGGGTGCTTGAAGATGCGCAGCAACATGGTGATTTCCTTGGGCTCCTCCGGCTCGACATGAGTGAAGCCCGAACGAACTCCACCCGATCGAATGGAATAGTGTCGGAACAGCGCGAGGAACTCCTCCGAGGGATGTGCCTGGACTTCGCGGTGTTGGGTGGCCGCGCCATGGAGGAACTCGTCGAGTTCAACAGTCTTGTAGGCAGCTGTGCCCGCCTCATCCTGTGTCGTCTTGCTTCCGAGCCAGAAAAAGATATCGTGTCCCAAATGATCGTTGTCGCCGAGCTTGTACGAGTGCAGCACGATGAAGCTGTCGCCGTCGAAGAACTCGCCCGTCTTTTCCTTCGGCCAGGGGATGACCTGGAAGTCCTCAATGCGCCAGATGAAAAGGCCCGGTGCCTGTCCGATCTGACCGTTATTCCAGGCCGGCTCGGTCACGGCGGAGTTGTACTTGACGCGGTGGTCGAGGTCGGAGCCGATCAATTCCACATTGCTGTCTTTGATGTCGTATTCTTTGGGGTGGACCAATCCTTCGTGGGGAGCCATGGTGTAGACGAGGAGGAGGGAAGAGGAGGGAGGAGGGATGGATGAGGAGAGAGCTCAAAGCTGGAGGAGCTTAGAGCTGAGAAGGCCGAAAGGGCTGAAAGAGCGTGGGGCGCGTGGCTGAGCGCGGGGCTGAGGATCCATGACGTAATTGGCCAATTGTATACTGTACAGGCAGTGTTAACAAATATCTACAGAAGGTTTATATAAATTTCTGATTGACCATGGCTTGGGAGCAGCTTCTAGTTTTCAACTTGAATCGCAGGATATTTATTGGGATGGTCAGGTAGCGGAGTATCTATGAGAATAGCTACTGGAGTATCCGACCAATACGAAAAAGATAGTCAGTACCAAGGGACTTACTGGGGTAGCCACTAGAGGAATCAGCCGGATATAATCTGAAGAATACTTTCGCATTCGCATGTTGAATATAAAAATATGACTGAACACCGTAGATACGAGAGAAACCCGATATAAGACCATGTCTGATCAGAAAACATCCAAATGGGCAGATCTATAAGGATATATTCAAAGCGCCAAATAAAACAAGCCTTACAAAAGATTCGGAGATAAAGGGTTGTCGATGGGTATGACGTCGCCTTCCCTAGACCTCGCTCATCACCGACAATAGACTGCCTTAGTTAGGGCTATGCCCAGGCGTAGTATGATCTATAAGATAGTTCAATCATGGAAAACTCTTGTCACTATCTTCAGGGCTAGATTAAAAAGGAAAAAAAAGGAAAGCCGAGCCCAGGATTCGAACCTGGATTACAACAAAGGCACACGAAGTCCAGTGTGGGCACTAACCATTATACTAACCCGGCCTTCTTGCCTAGTATCCCCCAGATTGCCCTCTTCACCGATATCAATTGCGTCATTTGACAATCGAAAGGCTCTGCTGACCCGGTTCCTCCTGCCAAGTGCTATATTTCTTCTCAATTATTGCGGTCTCGGAGCTGGAGGTTGTCAGTGTCTCCCGGTATGGATTGAGGTCGTGATAGTGCCTTTTATAGAAGGTGGATCATTGTACGATTGTCGGTATTTGTGAAAACCCAGCCCGATATTGAATAGCCTTGAATAGAAAATGCGACATGATAGAAGTATCGTATCAGTGCCTGATCTTGGGCTCTTGAGCAACTGGGAGAGACAAAGGTGTTGTCTTAGCGCGCGGCTAAGCAATTGTCAATGCATTCGACCATCGGCGGGGAATTCCCCCCACCTACCCCGGCGTGGCGCTAACTACTGCGCAGTATGGAGTACATAGTCAATAAGTAAGTCCACATTAGATTAAATACTCTGCCCGACCATTTGTCCCTCATACCCTGCAGAGAAATATCAGCTGCGTTGATTGCGTATGGCAAGACTGGCCTGCTCAACCTGTCCGAAGATTGCTGCATACCTGATACTGCCCTCGACACCTCCCTTGTATATTCATAAACAAATCCAGTGTGCATTCATGATTATTTGACAAATCAATAATATTTGTCTGCCCATTTACAAATGAACATAAAATGTACAATGTACAACTTGAAGCACAACAGTTGAGAAAGCGAGGGTGGAGCTGTGTGCACATGTCGATGACGTCGCTGTGGTAGGGCTGAACAAGGAATGTTTCAATGTTTCCAGTATTTCTCCAAGTTCTGTCTAGTCCAGTCCAGGCATCAACATTGTTTCCTCTTGGATTTGATGAACAGGGCCACTTGACTGTTAGCAGAGGTCCATGGTACCACCCATACTAATTTTAACACCGACCCAGAGTCTCACATACTACGTCATTGGCCATGGATCAGAAAATAAATCCCATAATGGGCGACACTGCACATCTGACCGTTGGATCCTTTCTCCTTGGTGCAAATATTTTGATTTTCATTGCATTTGGTATTGATTTTGTTGTTCGGCGACCCTCCAATCCAGCTTCAGGTCCATTTGGCGGCACCATGGTGACGCAAAAAGTGTTGAACCTTTGCAGAAAGCAACAGACAGTCACCTCAGAATTGGCAAAGGACCCCAAACAGTATCCTTCCGCGATTTTCAAAGATCTCTACAACAGCAACCATTATGTCCTGCATAGCGATAAACACGACTCGTCGAAATTGACGCCAGAGGAGGACGAGAAGTTTGATCAACACGATGCGCTCGAGAAGGCACGAACATGCGGGAGATGGGGCTCAGCAGAGCCTAGTGAACTGTTCCTTCGGGTCAGTATTGTACTGCCCAAGCTTAGCTCACCAAGGAGAAATGAGTTCTGACTGTATTCGAATTAGGTATACCATGATGCGCTGGGCGCTGTCGAAAAAAACCCCGAAACAGGCGTTGTGTCTCCCCCACTGATGGGAGGCAATGGCATTATTCCTCTGACTATTGTTGCCCCTTTGCCCGATCTTTGTCGCCATCTTGCAAACTGCATAGTGAGAGCTGAACATGAAATATTCTTGGGGACGAACTTTTGGATCCACTCCGATGCATCAACATTAGTGACCAATGCGATCCGCGAACTATCGAAAAGAGCTGGCGAGCGTGGCCAGAAGATTGTGATGAAGATGGTGTATGATAGGGGAGACCCTCGTCAGGTTGGTCGCATCTTGTTTTGATTGAAGAGCAATGCTGACTTTCGCAGTTATGGGATAACCGCCTAAGTGTCCACGAGGATACTTATTCCAGCCCCAGAGTCAACCTCCCTCACCCTAGTGAGATTCCAAATGTCGATCTGCAAGTTATCAACTTCCACCGACCAATTCTGGGAACATTCCATGCCAAGTTCACCGTCATCGACCGACAAATTGCTCTCTTGCAGAGCAGCAATATTCAAGATAATGATAACCTCGAGATGCTCGCCCACATCGAGGGCCCTATTGTTGATTCGTTTTATGATGCGGCTTTGCTTTCATGGGGAAAGCCGCTGGATCCTCCTCTTCCTCTTTTGAATACACCAGCCGCAAACACACCGATTCCCAGTTATGTGAAAAGAGAAATAGAATACTCTCAACATGTTTCAAACGATCTCCCACAGCATACGACTAAGTCTCCCTACTACGATGATAACCTCGAACTCGAGGCGCAGAGGGTAAATAGCAGCATCACGCCTCGTGGAGACGAGACTCCGAGTCAAGCGGTTACCCGTCATTTAAGTATGTGGAATGGAGTGTTCGTGGAGATCACCGTTGACGCATTTCTTAGACACAACAATTCAACCTGACACGACCGGCGATGCGCCAGACGCTGATCAAGATGAAAAGATGACACCCTATGTCCTCTTACCTCGCCACGACCCTGTTCCTATGGCTCTTGTAGATAGAGACCCATATGGATGTGAGAAATCTACAAGATCAGTGATATTTCAGCAGCAAGCTAACCATTGACCACAGCTCCAAACCATAATAGCCACACTACACCACAGAACAATGCCTGGATCTCGGCAATCAACCACGCGAAGCACTCCATCCTGATTCAAACCCCGAACATGAACGCCGAGCCCCTTCTTGAGCCACTCCTCAATGCTGCTCGCCGGGGTGTGACGGTCTCTTGCTATTTGTGCCTAGGATACAACGATGCGGGCGAGATTCTTCCATTCCAAAATGGAACGAATGAAATGATTGCGAACAGACTGTACAACAGCCTTGAATCCGATGAGGAGAAGAGCCGACTGCGAGTTTACTACTACGTCGGCAAAGATCAAACCCGACCGATCCACAATTCCTTCAAGAAGCGAAGTTGTCATATCAAGTTGATGATTGTTGATGAGCAAATCGCTATTCAAGGTATGTCAAGATATCAGACATGCAGTTCTGAAATTTCTGACAGATTTATTTATAGGCAATGGAAACCTGGACACGCAGTCATTTTATCACAGCCAAGAGATCAATGTATTGATTGACTCGAGCTTGATTTGCAAGACTTGGCTTGAAGTAATCAATCGCAACCAAAATACTGCCAAATATGGTGCAGCAAGTAGCAAGGATGGCTGTTGGCATGACCCTTCGACTGGAGAAATTTCAAAGGGGTCAATGGGCACTGATCCTGGACGATTTGCTTGGGCCAAGGGGGCCATTGGTGCAGTAAATCGCGTGAGAGGAATCGGAGGATTCTAAAGTACATACTATCATCCCACATTTGTTGAATTTTCGAACATACAATTCGGGTCCATCTTGACGGATCAATTCCTCGGTACATATGAACCCAGATTTAACTGCCCAATTAACCTTGATGAGGCACTCCACCCTATTGAATTCCTTCCATGGTTTGATTCTGAAAGAACTGATCCAGTAGCGACTGTATACTGATTAGACTCCGTTGTTCTCTCTTGTGGTAGCAAACTCACCCAGTCCACAGCCTCGGAACCATCGATCATGTCAGACATGGTCTCCATATAATGCAACTCAGTCCCTGCCCAAGGATCCATGTCGGGCTGAATATATGAAAAGTTTTGAACATTTACACTCGCCTGTCTCTCTGCCACCTTCCGAATCATCAAGTCGAGTGTCATAGAAGCAAGATGCGATTGCGGCGGTGAGCTTCTATTGGCTGCCCAGATTTGTTGCGATACCTGGAGGGCGTAGAACTTCTTCGCTGTAAAGCTTTCGCTCCCTTCAATATGCGCGATCTCGGGCGATTGCGATTCCATCTGAATAGAGAGGTCGAGACAGACCACCATAGCAGCTAGAAGGAAATCGTGCTCCGTCAAGGCGGTGATCATCCATTGGTCCTCATGTAGGCGTCCCCCAATAAGTGATGCTTTGTAAATATCGGCTTGGCGGGCAAGGATGTCCAGGGCTGCTTCCAAACAGAACCGCCGAGAAGGTTCAAATTGAGTGTTTTGAGGTTCGTGCCGAATGTATCGTCGGTGGAGGACAACAATGCCCTTAAGATAGAGTAGCTCCAATGTGCATCGTTCCAGAATGATTTCGGAAGAATCCATAAAAGAATCCGAGATATTTCTTCGTTTCATAACATCAGGAATCATGCCATACGCATCTTTCATCTCCTGGTGCAGAGAGAGCGTGGTGCTGTATTCAGGAGATGCAAGAGGCTGTGTATGAGCAACAATTTTCTTAAATACTCGCATAATACTGGACTTCACAATTCCATAAAGCATCGGGGTCACCTCCGACAGTGACCGAGAAGGCGGGAGATGGTCCATGTCAGTAGTAAGGTCCGTATCGTGAAAGTTCCCGGGGGGTTTAACGTCACAATATTCAGAAGGAATCATGCTGGGAAGGCCCATTTGGAACGACACCAGTGCATCTATTTGAAATATGTGCAGCCAGACACGACGTCGCATTTCACCCTCGAATACGGAGATATTTTGTAGCCCATCCGGGTCCCGGTGATACCCCATTCGAAGGGCGAGCCGGATAATGGTTCCAAGTTCGAGCCAAAGTTGCGTCGTCGAGCTAGTCCCATTCATGAACCTGCTTTGCAGATATAGAAAGAGTGCCTCAATCGAATATGCTTTGGCGGTTCCGTATCCGCCTGAGATCAGGCAGCGAGCAGTGGTGTGTTGGAGAACTTTTGCTGAGGGTCGGTCTTTAACGGAGTCATTGTTTGGCTTCACTTTGTCGTAAAATGTAATCGCGACACTGAGTATGGAAAAGAGAAGGGCAAGCCAGCGAAAGGTTGTGTTCTGCGGTTGTTTCCAAAATCGCTCGTACTGAAAGGCAGTTAGTAGATGTAGGTTTCCAACACCATAGAACCAGCGACTCACTTCTTTACGAAACTTTCCATAGTGCACAATCCCTAAATCATCGCGCATTAGCAGCAGATTAATCGAAGCAGCTGGGTGACGTACCTAGAACCATGTAGCGGGAATTGAAGTATCTAGAGAGTAGCATATCACAGACGGGCTGGGCCGGAAGAGAGGTCAAAGCATCGGGGATACTCAGTCTATCACAGGGATCCAAGCTGAGACTGACATCAAAGTCAGACCCCAGCCCTTGACCTTCAGTATGTGGGGTCTCACTGGGCGGACTAGATTCTTGAGGTAGATTGGCTCGCACAAATTTAATCTCTTGGAGAATCGACATCCAGTGACTTGGCTCGGTGTAAATAGCTTCGCCATTGTGATCATGCAGGACTCGTAGAGCTTCATTTCCTGGCGTGCTTGTCTTTTCCGAGAGTGGAGGATGATTTCTTGCCAGTGGCTCGGAAGGCTCATGAACTTGTTCAGCCAACCGTACAGAGGCCTTGGGTATTCTGGAAGACAATAGCACCTCATTAGAGGCTTGTGGAACCACCATTGAAGACACAAGTTGCTCAATATTTCGGAGTCTATCGTTCAAATTGTTTCGTGTTGGTAAGCTGGTCTTGTTGCGCTCCGCGTTAGCAGCATAATGACAGAAGTCCGCGCGACCTCTCTTGATGCATGCATCGCAGGGTGATTGGCGATTGCATTTTAACCTAGAGCGGTGATTAGAAGTTGTCTCAGCAAGATCGAGCAAGGTCGCTTACTTTCGAGTGCGACACAGTTCGCAAGAAACTGGTGGCCTGTTTCGTTTCTCGACTTTCTGGGTGATATCCATGGAGCAAACTTGTCTGCATAGTATCCAGCAAATATTCGATCTATCAGATCACTTCAAGTTGTGGAATGGTGAATGGCGTGCTCTTCGGTCTTTGCTGCGGACGCAGTAAGTCCAGTCGAGCGCGGGGCGGGGCGGAGATATTAAATCCGGGGGAGATTAGTCACGGTTTGCCTGCATCTAGGTCGGTGCATCGGGTCTACTCGTCGCCATGTTAAATAAGGTTGGGAAAGGATAATTTCCTATTACTTTGTGGATCGTTTGAAACATCGGTGAGCTACCGCAAATGCAAACAAAAAATATCGAGCAAACTGAAATGGGTGATCTAATCCGAAATATCCCCGACCTATCTAGACCGGATATAATATCCCCGCGTCGGCGACTAGGTTCAGAACCCATGGTTTAGACACGAAGGGTAGGACCTTCAATTGATATTTCTCTGTATATAAAGAGTGATCTTTATGCTGCCAGACTCCTCATATCATTTCCAACGAAACTCAACAACAATCTTCCAACTGTTCCCAACCACCCATCATAATATCGGAAACAATCAAAAATGGCAGTCATATCCGCTATAGAAGGTCTCTCTTCGAGCATGGTTTCTTGTATGTTCATTCAACTTCCAGTTCCAAGCGCGGACCTCACGGGTCAGACAATCATTGTCTCTGGTTCAAATCAAGGACTCGGATTCGAAGCCAGTCGTCATTTCCTGCGTCTCGGCGTGGATCGGCTTATCATGGCCGTCCGCAACATGGAGAAAGGTGAAGCTGCAAAATTAGAGCTTTTGAAATCAACCGGCCGTGTTGCGAGCACGGTCGAGGTATGGGAGCTGGACATGGACAGTTATAGTTCAGTCAAGAGCTTCGCTGCTCGCGTCGCAAGCCTTCCGCGTCTAGATGCCCTGCTTGCCAACGCTGGACTGGCCACGGAAACTTTCAGCGTGGTAGAAGACAATGAAAGAACGATCACTGTGAATGTTGTCAGTACTTTCTTGCTCATCACTTTGCTGATCCCGAAATTGCGGGAGTCAGCCTCGAAGTTTTCGATTATTCCACGCGTTTCAATCGTCAATTCGGCTTTGCATTACATGGCTCCCTTAACTGAGATCGAAGAAAATCATGGCAAGGGGATATTTTCTCGTCTAAACGATGAGAAGACAGCGCAAATGAGTGTCCGATATCCTCTATCAAAATTGCTGGTGGTTTTTGGAGTGAGGGCTCTAGCCGACCGACTCGAAAGAAGCAAAGAGCCTTTGATCATTTTGAACTCGCCAAATCCTAGCTGGTGCAAGTCACAGTTGATGAGGGAGAACGACAGTGTTGGGATGCGGGTGGGAGAGCGCCTGATTGCCCGCAGTACCGAGATGGGTAGCCGGGCTTTAGTCCATGGGATCTTATCTGGTCGTGAGAGCAGCGGCCAGTATCTTGATAACTGTCAGGTCAAGCGGTAAGTCATGAAGACCTGAAGCTCGTATTCCCGTGCTAATGGTTTCATACATAGTCCATCCTGCATCGTGACCAACGAGAAAGGTGCCAAGATCCAGGAGGCATTTTCCAAGGAGCTCGTGGCAAAGATTGAGCAAATTGTGCCAGGTGCTGGCTCGGGAGTCTTTGACTTGGAAGGCTAGACCTCACTGGATCTTCCACGGGTTCCAAGGCTCGCTTAGATTATTCTCGTATATCAATAATACCTAGTGGTATAGTTGTCCTGCGATGTAACGTTGGCTTCGGACATAGATCTTCGTTTTTACAGTGCAATCGAATAATCTTTAAAACTTCTCTAGTCATTAGCCTAGAAACTTCTTTCTCTAGTATTCTACTTGTTTTGAGAGGAGGGTGACCATCTAGCGTCGCATAAGGGGGCGGAGTGCTGAGCGCAGTGTGTAGAGTACTTCTGGCCGATTCCGCTAGATCCGAGGACCCCATTTCACCGGGCAATCATATGCACGATCAAATAACTTATGAGACATCGCTGGTCGCCTTGAATATCGACAGGGGGATGTGTGGCGCTGAAGTCGGTGTCTTGTCTTGGGTGGGAGCCATCGAAGAAACCCATTTGCTTCTTTCGAGAAATGAGAAATATAGGTTCAAGGCTGTGTAATACAAATCCAGCAGCCTAGGACACAAAAGGCTATCTAAAGTATAATTCAAATCGAATGTCGGTGCCTGGCGATCAGGCGAAGCTATTCCCTCGTGCGGTGCGGTCGCAAACCTTGCCCTAAGGCCGACGGAGCCTCACCATCCGCAGTGAGACATTCTCTTCGATGGCAATCAAACTTGTAGCCGAGGGCGCAACGGACATGCAGGGTAAACCCAAGTCCAAAAACCAGCTATCGGCCAAATGCAACCGATTTCATTTGGGGAGGCGAGCCGGACAGCCATGCCTAACCGGGTCTAGTATAGTGTCACCCGTGGCAACAGTTGCGCCCAACCGGTTGGCAGCAAGTGGAATCAACCAAAGTGTGCTCATCGCTCGTGATTCCTGCGTCCTATCATACCATCCTTTCCCGACACGCTTTAACTTTAGGGGGAGGCTTAGCTGGGCAAATCGTTGCTGCACATGGTTAAAGCGGGCAAATCTTTGTTCCTGAGAGGCTCGGCCGGTTCCTGTGGAACCCCGAGGAGTTGTAGGGACAACCATTAGTCAGGGCAAGTGATTTCCTCCTAGCGATATCAGTCGTCGGTTGACTATCTTGATTTAAGGTTACTCGGTGCTGCTCTTCATGCGTTTTGCTCCTCACGCGCTCATTTCACTGCAATCGCCATGAGGCAGCCGGCGCCCATCCACTGGGTCGTCCAGGTCTGTCTACTGTGGTTGGCACTATTATCGCCATTAACTCTTGCCCGCACTCTTGCGCCGTCAGGTGGAGTATTCCTAACCGCCAGGGACGACAACACGACCGCAGAGTCACAGAATGCGGAGAAATTTCTACTCAAAATCTTGCCCCTCGGTGCTTCGATCACCTTGGGGTACAAATCTTCAGATGGTAATGGCTATAGGGAATGGCTTCGGCAGCAACTACGGTACGAGGGCTGGCAGGTTGAGATGGTCGGCAGTCGACGATTTGGCAGTATGAACGACAACGTAAGTACCCTCGGCCTGGCGGGGCAATGGATAGATGCTAACAACTTAAATCCAGCGCAACGAAGGCCATATCGGCTTCAGAGTGGACCAGCTCGATTCCAAGGTGGAGAAGGTCATTCCAGAACAACCCAATCTGATCCTCATTAAGTATGTTGATCATTTCCCTTACGAAAAATTTGGTACAGTCTAACGCTCGGCCCAGTGCTGGCACAAACGATGCGCTTCAAGACTACCACGTCTACACTGCCGGAATCAGAATGAATATCCTTGTCGAAAAGTTATTCGGCAGCATTGAAGGAACAACGATCATTCTGTCGACGCTTCTGCCAAATGGAAAGGAGCCGGAGAAAACCGAATCCATCAACGAGCAATATCGCAATATCGTCGCTTATCGCCGTGCAAGGAACGACAAGATCGTTCTTGCTGAGATGAGCGAATTCATCACTACCGACGAGCTCGTTGACAAGATCCATCCCGACGATGCCGGCTACGAGAGAATGGCATCGGTATGGTGGGCGGCGTTCCAAGAGGCCGAGAAGGAGGGAATGTTGCAAAACTTCAACTACACCGTCAGCATGTTTAGTGAAAAGAAACTCGACGACAATACCACCGATCCTCACCTCCCCGCCTATACCGCTCCGGCTCAGCCCTCGGTGGATAATGGTCAGCCGCCATCTAGCCCACTAAAGATCTGGGTGCTGGTCTTCCAGATTTTCATTGGTATGTCACGATGACCTGTCCTAATTGATGTATACAGTAACACTAATGAATGCAGTTTATATTGGCTTTTCCATGATGTACACATAACGATAGACTTCAAATTGTGACGATTGAAATGTTAACAAAGAATTATTTTTAGCCCATTCTTCCATTCATACACTCGACGTAGAAGCGGTCTCATAGATCAGCATAGTCATTCGAATGATGCAGTAGACCGGGCAGATATACCATCAAACCTAGTTGCATTGAATAAGCTCAAGAAGGATGCACAAGACACATCATGCCTATCGCCCTAACAACAATATACTAGTCCCATCTGAGTAAGGTACAGTCCTCGAGTCTCGAAGATCAACAATTGGCTGCGTGGCTATTTGTGGGGCTGGGATGCAGCTAAGAAACACCGTTTTCTCAATCGGGTAAGGATCATTTAAGAGGCTGATCTGTGAGCAGAACCTTTGCAAATGAAATGGAAATGGAAAGGAAGATTTTGTGTATAAATAGAGCCAGATTCCAGAGGTCTCAATTCCAATATTTCAAATGCAACCGTCTCTTTTATACCTCACTTCATTCCTCCTTTTCTGTCCATCCAAATGGAGCCCGATACCCTCGATCTCAATGGCAAAGTCGCCATCATAACTGGCTCCGGAAGAGAGACCGGAATTGGGGCATGTATTGCTACCACTTTAGCGCGGAATGGTGCTCTTGTTGCTATCAATCACATCTCTGATTCCAGTGCATTGCGAGCGGCTGGTGTGGCAGAGACAATTCGTGAACAAGGTGGGAAGGCGATTGTCGTCCAAGCAGATGTATCAACCGCCGAAGGTTCTGAGAAGCTAGTCAGCCGGACCCTCGACTTGTTCGGCGTTGATCACATCGATATTCTCAGTTCGTCAACCAGTGTTTATCCGAAGTATAGAAGCTAACCACTCACCGTCCAGTCAACAATGCAGCTGGGGGCGCGCCTCAAGGAGCTCTGCAGGCCACTCGCGATTCCCTCGATACCATCTTCTCCACCATCGTTTACGCCCCAATTTTTCTCTTGCAAGCTGCTGTCTCCCATATGCCCCGTGGTAGTCGTATGATTAACATTGGATCCATTGCGTCGAAACTTGGAATGGCCCCGACGGCCATATATGGCGCTGCAAAGGCTGCGCAAAATTCGTTGACATATGCGTTGGCTATGGAGATGGGTCGTGGTCACGGTATTACTGTTAACACTGTGTCGCCTGGCCCGGTGAGCACAGATGCCTTGCCTAAAGAAGTAGCTGAGAAAATCCATGGAATGCTGGTACCGATGACCAGGGCGGAGGAGAGGGTTGGAACGACCAATGATATTGCCGACGCAGTGCTGCTTCTTGTGTCTGAGAAAAGCAGATGGATTACTGGGCAGGTTATCTCTGTCAGTGGTGGGATCACAGGTGGTTGATTTTACAAGTAGCCCGAGTAGATAGTATCGATATCATAGATAAGTGATTCGATAATATCTTGTGCAACCACTTCAATCCATATAATGTCCCGAACAGTATTGACCACACTTTGGCCATCTGTAAGATTAAGAAAAATCATCCGCGAGAAAATCTCCTTGACGAGTAGGCTTCGGTCTTGGTCGACTGGCTGGAGCATGGCAGTGGTGACAAGAGCCCATAGTTGCAGCCTTTGAAATGGAAGATCTCCATGGCCCATTATCGTATACCGAACGAGCCCAATGAATTTATGCTGGAGTGTGGACATTTCAACTCCACTGAAGCCATACCTAACTTTTAATCCCGAGAGAAGGACTAACAGTGCAAGGCGCGTCATCTCACGAACAATTTCAAACCCATTAGACGACAAGTGATCAGCTCGTGGCATTTTAAGCAGATCATGGGTTAATGGACCTAGCACTTGAATAGGACTCAGATCGTCTTCGGCTTTCCAGAAACCAGGTTGACTGCAGCTATCGTTGATAAAACCCTCCAGAGCTCGCGCTCTTCGAAGTGCTACAGGGAGATATTGCATGTCCACGGGTGCCTGTTTTAATTCATCAAGCAAATGTTCAAATTGTGGCTCATTGCGGGTCACTTCCATCAGGGTGTCCAAATGACTTGAACATCTGGGTAACTTCGGCGGAGTATCTTGAGTCACAGACCCCAAGACATCAAACCAACAAGCAAATAATTGGAGGTTATCGTTCAGGTCGTACATTCCTCCTCGAATTTTGACAAGTTGAGCCAGTCCTTGAATATGATATGCCCATCGATCTAAAGTACCGACATGTAGCTAGAGAACATCATCAGATAGAGGTTGACCCACTAATGCGTAGAACATACATCGTGGCAGATTAATCCAAGGATTGAAGTGAAGATTCCCTCGCTCGTGCTTTCTTGTGCATCCGATAGTCTCTCTGTCACTTGCCTGACACACTGACCGTAGTACGTCAGAGCCTCTTCGCACTTTTCGTAACGAAAGGTATCGGGATGCCGGGTTTCTTCTAGAAACATGGAAGCGTTGGCTTTGCAAAGAATGAAAGCACTACGATCATGTAGAGCCATAGAAAACCAGATTTTCCGAAAGGGCCGATAATTATATTCCGCCTCCGCATTCACTATGGCGTGATTAGACACTGACACGAGATAGCGTGGGGGGTTCACAATACTGAAATGAATCAGCTCAAGTGCTCGGGAGCCTATGTCCACGGGCAGTGGATTTGAGCTCAAACATGGGGCTGGACCTTGATGCTTGGTCGAGACACTTGATGGTTGCCAGACGAAGGTCACAGCATGAGCACGCTTATTTTTCCGTCGCGCCTTTCCGATATCGCGCATCACCCGCTGCCGAACTGTGCGCTGGATGTCTTTATCCCGAAACTGATCGGGATTTGCAGCATTGACGAAGATAAAGCCGTTATTGGGAGCCATGATTTGCTCACGAGTTATATAATGCAGGCAGAAGATTGTGGTCGAAGTCAAATGGAACTGAACACATTGTTCGCGCTAAACCGAAACCAGGATAGCACACCTGGGAGTGAGTCTACGCCAGGAATGAGATCGCCGATATTGGTATGGGGGCCAAAATGGGACAGAATTTGCAATATGATTCCATTCGTCACAAAAGATTCTTCATCTATAGATTCTATATGGATAAACTGGCAGCCACCAATACGCCATAAGTTAGCGATCTATCCTGAAATCCGATCAAGGCTTCTTTGGCCGCCAGGATCGCATTGGGGCCGCTCACTGGGGCTAGAAACCGCCCCCATCAGGCTCCGGTCATTTATATTTAAATGCTTGCAACATTGAACTTTCTCGCCTGTCACTTCTCCCATTTCACATCAGTAATGTACCCAGAGAGCGCGGCAACCCCGCTATGGGGGATACCTACTGCAAAAGCCAAGTCAATGCCACCATACCAACCCCCATGTGCAACACTAACATCTTCCTAGCTTTTGCGAGGTGGTAATTTTCCGAAATGCCCGCCTTGAAGCGCAAGACTAACTCGCTACCCCTGCCCGGCCTAGGATTACGCGGTAACAAGATACATCGCCGAATTCATCAATAGTCTCACCAATCTCGCCTACGTTTTCTACGCCATCTACGGAATTCGCAAGCTGCGCCAAAGATCAAACGTTGATGCCTTCCGCGCGTTCCCGTACTGGGGGTTATTAGGTGTTGGTATTTGCTCTGCCATGTTCCATATCAGTCTCCAATACCACACACAAATGTGTACGTTTATCGATTAGATCTTTCCTTTCAACAGAATATTGTTTAGTGACTGACCCGTCTTAGTTGATGATCTCTCCATGCACTTCACGACAACCCCGGTTCTCCATCGCGTCTTAACTGTCAACGCGAACCGCAGCGAATCTCTCAAGATGGCTGTTTTATTAGGGACTGGGTTGGGCGTACTAATTCTGTACCATGTTGTCACCGATGAACTGCTTATGCACTCGACATCATTCGTGGGCTCTGTTGCGGTCATTGGTTTTCGTACTGCGCAGCTTGTCAATGCCCGTACAAAGGTTGATTCGGTCGCGCGAAGGCAGATCTGGGGAATTGTTAGATTTGGAGCTGGTTTGTTTGCAGCAGATTCGATTGATTTTGTTTTCTTTACTGATTCAACTGGTAGTCATTTTCAATGTTGGATTCTGGGTCTGGTTGATTGATGGCTGGACGTGCAGGCTTCTAAGGGATGCACGAAGGGCGATTGGCCTTCCGTGGGCTTTTCTCTTGGAACTTCATGGATGGTGAGGTTCTCCATTTTTCGTTGGTGAAACAGCTAACTAACTGGTTAAGTCAGGTGGCATATATTCACTGCTATCGGGGCTTACATTTTTATCGACGTGATCGATTGCCTTGTATCTAGTGAGGATTTAGAGGCGGAGATGTCATTTGCCTGGCCTGCCTCGTGGGCAGCCGAGTCATTTTTTGCAGGAAAGGGGCCAGTCACTAATGGCAAAGCTAGCCCAAAGATCGATTGAGGTCGTGGTCTTTCCGAATCTTCTCTTGGTCCGCCACTGCCAGTGTCACTGGAAGTAACAGTGAGTTGATCTGCTGCGAGTGTGCAAAGCACTAGATTTATCTAGAGACATTTGAATGTTTAAAGTTGCCTAGTGGTTCAAAGTTTGAGAAAATGCAAACAATCTTGAAAAATATATTCATCACGCGCGAGGGCTTATGGCAACTCATTTAGTAGTTGAAATAGTGTTTTGGTTTGGGTATATAATTGACGATATCTAGCTAGTTGATACTATTGCAAAATATTTAATGATCATGGCCAACTTGAGCGCGCCGAATGATTTCATACTCGAAAATGGAGACATTTCAGGAGGACTCATACGCTGGTATTGATATTTTCCTTGTGAGATGTGTAATACTCAGCTAGCAGGGTAGTATTTGAACGGCACGTCACCAAGACGAGGAAAGGACCAGCGGCTGAGATTCCGTTCACCGGTGAACGAAAACCTCGCCTCGATAGCGAGAGGAGTGAAGTGGTTCGATAGCCTGGAAAAGCCGCCACGTGGAAGCCATTCCATATAGAAGTCTAGATCTCAAAATCCACAGGGAATTCTAGAGATAGTGGATCGTTCAAGGCTGGGCGGACACGAACGTTCACCCTGTAAAGGTTTTTTCTCGGGGTCATCGAAGATCTAGATTCCGGGTTTCAGATCGAGATCACTTTCCTGGGGTCGTCATCAGTCTCGATCGAACACTGTCCAGCTCTTCAGATTTCGACCAAGTCCAGGCCCGGTTGGGAATCGGTCTAGAAGCTGGAGGGGTCGGTACAGAACCAAACCCTCATGAAGCATCAACCGCCCTACTAGGAATTCGGTCAAGGGTCTTGGGTCAGCCAGGGCTGGATGATCAGAGCCTAGCGGGGTAAGCAAGATGCGTCGTCAGACAACCAACAGTTGCAGATATTCTGGACTCGGACTGTCGTCAGCGAGATTATTTGCAAAGTCTTTTGATCTGGGCCACATGGCAAGGCGTATTCCAAGGCTCCATGGGTTCCGCTTATCCAGAGTTTGACATTTTCTCTGCTAAAGTCTGGGACCCGATTCGAGATAGATTTTATTAGTAGATAGTGTACAGACTATACGCGGTAGTCGGTGGTATGGTGGCCGATGTGGAGGCAAACGTGCCGAAACCGTAGTGTGGGGCCCAGGAACTAAGAACCAGCCCGGATCGATACATAGTCTCGAGGCCGAGATTCAGCATAGGGGGAGAAGGGAGACCCGCAATCGAACTACTCCCGGGCACCAGGCGAGAAAAGGAAGGAGGAAGTGCGGCCCTCACGATGAGCAAGCAAGCAAGCATTCGATGATTGCCTAATTATTGGCGCCTCCCAGCGCCACAGAGAGAGATGGTGGTGGGCTATTTTTAATTGAAGGTTGAGGGAATGGGGAAGACGGCTTAGAGTACATGTGGCAGTGAGGCGCAGAGGGCATAACACACGACGTTGAGCTCAGCCTCATGGCGCCGGAGTGTCCAACGGGAATCTCAGTCTCAGCCCTAGGTGATCGTTGCTGGAAAGGGGTTGTAAAGCCGGTAATCAATCCCAGTTTAGACTCGTCGAACAAAGTTCTCGGTCCGCGATCCACTCCATGGGTCAAGGCCACGCGGCTATGATTTCAACCGGGACGAACGGTGAGCTGCTGCGCGGCGAACGGAGGACTGAGAATTGCCACCGCAGAGCCTCTGAGAAGAGAAAGCATAATTGGATCCGGTGAGACATTCGCCGGTGGAGGTCATTGAGGTCGTCATGGGATTAGCAGTGGTTGAAGCGAGAAGGTGGAAAAGGACGAGATGGCCGACAGCAGCCAAATAGTCGGGCGAGCTAGCCGCATCGGGTTTATGCCGATTAGTCACCAGCGAACTTGCGTCCACAAAGCCGAAGTGCAAAAGCTTATTGTTAGCGTGGAAGGGGAACTGTGAAAAAGTGGGAAAAATTAGGAAAAATGGCCGTGAGCTGGCTACTCAGGCACGGCCAACTTCCGTAGTTTTGCCGGGGGGCAAGAGTAGGAGGGACGGGAGATGAAACAGGATTGGGTCCATGGAAATGGCGCTGAGGCTGGATTCGAATTTGCTTGAATTGAATTGAATTGAATTTACAATTGACAGGTTGTATAGTGATTATGCTGCTGACGAGGAACCTCGAGTATCAGGGTCCGTCCAGGGCCCTGGAACTGGAGTTGAAGTGGAAGCTGGAGTATACGCGATCTTACAGTATCCACGATGCTCGGCGGGTTAGCGGCGCATCTGCCGTTCGTTAGGGGGGCGCCAAGGCCGGCGAGAGGGCTAGCGTAGTGCTAGAACAGTTCTCAAACTTGTTCCTTTTGTTTCAATCGGGATTTCCGGTATTCTCAGAATTGCCGTCTGTCCCGGTTGAGAATGTCCAATTCCAAGGTGCATTATCTTCCAGGAATGCTGTTGAATGCGACAACCAGTGAAATATCAACAGGACATGAAAAACAGAAGTATCCTGGATTCCTGAAATAGACACAGCCACCGGCGTCATCCGACCAATGGGAGTGGATGATTCTGGCTCCACTTCCAAGAGTTGAATACAATACTACAGAGAGAGGAGAGAAGAGTAGGATAGTAGAATTAACTAGTGAACAATGATCATAATAATCCTAATGATTACAATCATGATGGCCAGTGTAAACCAATAATAATATGATCACTACATAGTATGTACAGAACCAGGAACGGTATTGTGTATACTGCGGTTATATGCTGTCCAATAGGAGCCCAGCTGGCTACCCCGCTGACTCAGCCGGGACGCGCAAGCCCTGCCTGAAGCGATCGCTCCCTTTCCCCCCCTTCAAGTCTCCATCTCGACCCATACTCCTCCCATCCAGACTCTGCCATCGTGGAACCTTTTCTTTAATCAATCAGACCCCTTCTAGACTTTCGCTCTTTTCTTCTCTCTTTTTTCCCATCTTCATCTCCCATACTTATTACACCCCATCCCCGTTTCAGTCCAGGGGAGGGTCTTTTTGCTCCATCCACGACTCGCTTCCCACTCCTCACACCAGACACCACCCATCATGGCTACTCTCGCTGAGCATCCGCCCATGCCGACCATGAATACCGCTTATGACCAAGATCTCGACTCCTTCATCAACTTCGATCAACTTGCCTACACATCCGCCGATCCCGCCCGCCCTAAGGTCGCCCTCGCCAGCCAGCCCTCGGTCGCAAGCACCGACTTCAACACCAGTGATGCCCGCAGCGCTAGCTTCGCCTCTAGCGGTCAATCACCCATGGCCTTCCAAGCCCCGAGTCACCATTATGAAGAGCACCGCCAGCAGACTGGTCTGCCCCCTGGTGCCCTGTCAATGACCTACAACCAGGTGAACCACATGGGCTTCGGAAACGCCAACCAAGGATACCCCGTGAACGGCGAGATGTTCCCAGCACAACAACAGCAACAGCAGCAGATGAAGCGCGAGGATGTCCCCTTCGACTTCAACTCCGCCCCGACCCGCAACCCATCCGAGATGGACATCGAGTCTGACGGCATGAACAACAACACCCCTTACTACTTCCCCAACAACCCGAACAAGAACAACCAATACATCGACCCTAACGCGCTCGGCGGCCACGAGCTGGCTCAGGCTGGTCCATCCACGCAGGTCGGCCGCATGTACCCTGGTATGCATCAGCAGCAGGCTGCGATGGCCAAGGCGGCGGCTCAACAGCAGAAGCACCACGAGATGATGCACCAACAGGTGCAGCAGCGTCGTGTGGAGGAAAGCCCCGGTGCGACCTCCACCCGCGGCGCCCGCCAGCCGGATCCCGTGGTTGAGGAGCGCATTTCTCGCCTCCTCCAGCAGATGCGTGAAAATGCTATTGCCAATGGCGAAGCCTCGCCGTCCCCTTCCTCGATGATGCCCCACATGGCCAAGTCCAAGAAGGACGAGGCCGACATGGACGAGGATGAGCGTCTGCTCGCTAGTGAGGAGGGAAAGAAGCTCAGCAGCAAGGAACGTCGTCAGCTACGGAACAAGGTGTCTGCGCGTGCATTCCGTTCTCGTCGCAAGGGTAAGATATCGCTGATAGCCCCGTTCAATCTTGGATTCTCAACTAACCTTTCTTAGAGTACATCGGTCAGCTCGAGAGCGAAATCTCCTCTCGCGCTAACGAAGCCCACGACCTGCGTATGCAGAACCGTGCTCTCTATGAGGAGAACGCCCGCCTGAACGACCTGGCGCGCATGCTGCTGGGTTCGCCCCATTTCTCCTCTTTTCTAAGTGATATGCCCGACAGCGTTGCTCCCCAGGTCCAGGCTCAGCAGCAACAAGCTCCCCAAGCCCAACAGCCCCAGCCCGCTGCTGCGCCCAAGGAGGCCAGTGCTCCCCGTCCTCAGGAGTTCCAGATGCAGCAGAACCCCCAGGCCAACATGATGATGGTCCCTAACCAGGGCATGGATGCCTCCATGGCGATGAGCAACGGTGGCTGGAACTCCGGTATCGACATGAACTTCGGCAACGCCTCTGTCTTCGCCGTCGTCGACGTTCCCGAGGGTCCTGCTCTCGATATCGCGGCCCTGTCCGGCAAGTCTTCGTCAAGCGATGTGCCCGAGGGCTCCTCCAAGAACGAAGCGCCTGTTCTTGACCGCCCCGAGACCGAGAAGTCGACTCAGCAGTCGGACATCGGCGTTGCCAACCCCGATGTCGAGATTGACGAGTCTGACCCTGCCTTCGCCCTCTTTGTCGATTCCCCTGCTACTGTTTCTTCTGATGTTCCTGCGTTCGATGGTGTTCAATCCGAGAAGGCCTCTCAATACGAGCTGATCGTTGACCCATCCCAGGTCAGCGCCTCGGCCAAGAGTCGTTTCAACTACCTCTGCCACAGCATGGAGGCCGCCTTCCAGCGGGTGTCTTCCGTCACTTCTCATCTCCAGTGATTCCCCCTCTTTAGCATTTTCTTTGTATATCTGTCTTTGTCCCAGCATCATGCGTTTGATTATACACTGTTGTATCGATTTATTCTAGCTACATTTCGCGAGTGATCGGTCTCTTTTGTCAGATGTCCCCTCGGGAGTTTTACGGCGCTCGTTTGTTTCTATAATTTATGTATCTCCCGGGTTGGGTTTCTGGGTGGAAATTTGGTAGCGGTTACTCGGCGCATTCGAGGATCAGCGAGAACTCAAAATTGATTTACTCTACGATATCAACTTACTTCCAAACAAGAGTGAACTGTAACCGTACACTGTAAACATTCAACCGTAAAGAGTACTCACTGTACTTTTTAGTTGTGCTGACTAGCCAAGCCTGACTCCGCGGGCCGTGGCGCGCCCGCAAAAAAAGTTGCTCGTTGCTCCACACCTCCCCTCTGCATCTCCCAACAGCGCCTCTCTCTATCCACTCGCGCTGTCCTCATCTCCCAGCCAAATTGGCTTCTCTACAGGCCCGCGGTGTCCTTCTTACCGCGGCTTCAGGCGCAGTCCCACGCGCGCTTCGACGGACAGTCGCGACATCCATTCAGCGCGCCGCCGCATATCGCAGCTTTGCATACCCCAAGAACGCCCCCCGTCCACCAACTCAGGACCCAGGAAAGAAATCTGCGGGTGCTGTGACTCGAGATTCTATTATTCGAGAGGCGCACCTCAGTACCACAGAATCGGCCTTTAAAAAGCGACTAGGAGGCTTCCGAGGACTGGACCAGAAGACCAAGCAAGATCCGCGACGCATCAGCTCCGATACAACCATCCTCCCCACACGTCGAAAAGGAAAACTGGAATACGTCCTCTGCAGACCGAAATACTTTAAACTTGAAGAGCTGCCAGCTCCGGCCGCCTCAGCTCACCCGATGAAGTTCCACTGGCAGGTCTTGACGACCCCGACGGCCGACACTCCCGGCACGTTCCTCGCTCTCCATTTCCCCGAGAAGAGATATATATTTGGTCAGGCATCGGAGGGAACACAGCGAGCATGTGTTCAACGTGGAACCAAGCTTAGCGGCTACTTGAACCACGTTTTCCTGACCGGCCGGACGGAATGGGCCAACAACGGTGGACTGATTGGTATCATTTTGACTGTTGCGGATGCAGCTGCCGCGACGCGTTCTTCCCTGGAGGACGCGGCACGGGGGAAGATACAACGTGCGGCTCTCCGCAAAGCCAATGAGTTGGGTGGGGAGTATCAATCTGCCACGCCACGCGAGCCATTCGGTCAATTCGATGCAACTATCGAGAAAACCCATTTGAACATCCATGGTGGGCCTAATCTGATGCATAGCATGGCTACGGCTCGACGATTCGTCTTCCGGAAGGGCATGCCGTTGTATATGAATGAGTATAGCGCCAAAGATATCGAAAAGCGACTCTCCGCCGATGCAGAAGACCCGTACAAGGAGCCCACTTGGGCTGATGAGAACATCAAGGTCTGGATTCTTCCAATTAAGCCAAACAACTCAACAAATCCCTCCCCGCCCCAGTCTCAGAGTCCACGGAAGCGCAGCTTGGACGAGTTCCGAGAGACTGTCGACCCGGAAGCAAAGCAGACTCAAGATAACCTGCTGAGACAATCGGTCGTCCATGATATGTTCAACTCAACTTGGAAGATGGATTCTCTCTACGAGACTCCATTGGCTGATGTGCAGATGCCGGCAACGGTGTTTGTGCGAAACCCAGAAACCAAGGACCTGGAACAATACAAGGGCCCTCTTCCCGGTGATGAAAAGCCCCTCCCTAATATCAAGGTGCTCGTTCGGAGACCTTGGCCTGGTGCGACGGTGGAATCTCTGCCGCCCACCACCCCTTCTAAGGAGGCTCTGTGCTATATTGTTCGCAACCACGATCTCCGGGGCAAATTCGACGTGAAGAAGGCTATGGCTTGCAAGGTTCCCAAAGGACCTTCCTTTTCTGCCCTGGCAAATGGACAAAGCGTCACGTCGGAAGACGGCAAAACCATCACTCCAGACATGGTGCTGGGCGCCATGAAACTAGGCCAGGGACTTGCGATTATGGAGGTTCCGTCTACTGATTATCTTGATGATGTGATCAATCGGCGGGAATGGAAGTCTCCCACGGTCATGTCCGAGCTAGCAGTCTTCATGTGGATTCTTGGCCCAGGTGTTGGCGAGGACCCCAAGTTCCGTGAGTTCGTGGCGAGAATGTCCAAGAGCAAGCATTTGGTTTCCAGCACAGACTACTGCCCGAACTATCTGGCCCTTGAAAGTGCCGCTGAATCTGCTATCCGTTTGAACCGCCTGAAGGGCGACAGCTATTCCATCCCTGACCATGACAATGAAACGCTTCCCCAGCGTGGATATCCAGGCAGTCCCTCCCCGGGAAGCATCGACATTAACAAACTTCCGTTCGAGCCTGTTAAGCCTGGCCTGATCATCAGCATGGAACCTTCCTTCCAACTGAATACGTCCGAGGTTGTCGAGCCTGTCAACACTGCCATGACCGTACGCGTTCCTCATGCGGTTTCGCAGCGCCTTGAAACCATTCGGAGACGTATCGCCAAGCCCGCATTCCAAAAGGAATATGCTGCTTTCCGCAGCACTCTGCCCGGCGCTGACGCCGAAATCATTGCTTTGGGCACAGGCTCGTCCGCCCCGTCCAAGTATCGCAATGTCTCTGGAACCTTGCTTCATGCCCCCGGATATGGCTACTATCTCCTTGACTGTGGTGAGGGCACTCTGGGTCAGCTGAAGCGAGTGTTCGGCCCGGAGAAGTTGCGTGAGGTCTTCCAGAACCTCCGTATGATCTGGATCAGCCATCTGCACGCTGACCACCACCTGGGTACTGTGTCTGTCATTCGCGCTTGGTACCGGGAAGTTTACGGCGCCGACGCCAAACCAGCCGCCCGCCCTGAAACCGACCTAGCAAAGATCCTCCAGGAGAAGCGTTTGAGCCTTATCTCTGACGAGGCGATGATCGCCTGGCTGGAGGAATATGCATCGGTCGAGAACTTTGGTTTCGACAAAGTGGTGCCCCTTTCCGCACACCCTGAAGTCTCCGGCCAAACTATTGCCACTAGATTCAGCTACAGGACTAAACAGAATGGCGAGCCGCCATCTGGACCTCACGGCCCCAACAAGATACTCCTCAATTTCCTCAAGGAATCCGATCCCCTTACCTCGCTCCTCAAATCCGCCACTGGTCTCAGCGACCTTCTCACAACAAGGGTGCGCCACTGCCGCGGTGCTTTCGCTGCCTCGTTCGTCTTCCCAGACGGATTCAAGGTATCCTACTCTGGCGACTGTCGACCCTCGGACAAATTCGCATCAATTGGCGCGGGATCGACGGTCCTAATCCACGAAGCTACTTTCTCAAACGACATGGCAGGCTCGGCCATTGCCAAACGCCACTCCACCGCCGCTGAAGCCTTAGAAGTCGCCCACCGTATGAACGCCCGCTCTGTCCTCCTCACCCACTTCAGCCAGCGCTACCAGAAAATTGCGCAAATCAGTCACAATGAAAAGGGCGGAGGAAATCTCACATCTCACGCGCGAAAGCAACCGCTAGCCGCCGAGGCTGAAGGTGCTGGTGCCGACGCAGATATCCCTCTGGACGATGAGCCAGAGGAACAGCCGAACTCCGACTCGCAGTCTGGCCACGAATTGTTAGATGATATCACCTTCCCGCGGCCCGGTCAACCAGGTCTCTCGACCAAGGGCTGTCGCGTCCCAGGCAGGGACTCCCCCGTCGCCACAGCAATGGATTACATGCGCGTCAAGGTGGGCGATCTCATCCATGCCCAGGCATACGCGCCTGTCATGGAGAAGATGGTCGATGTCATGGAGCGAAGTGTTACCCAGGAAGCCGAGCTGCAGAAGAAGAAGCGTCAGATGGAGGAGGAGTTGAAGAAGGCTAAGAAGAGTCAGAAACACTCTAAGAACCGGGCTGCGGAGGCTACGGCTGCGGCTGCGGCGTTGGCGGCTAGTATTGCTGCTGACGAGGCTGAGAGCAAGAGGTCTGTTTGGAGTGCTAGTGAGAGTGAAAGTGGGTGGGAGACTAGTGATGTGGAGTAGTGAATTTGCATACATGTATACCAGTATTGCATATGCGTACCTCTTGGCATATGTACAATATTATTCAAAATTAGATTTACCTACACTCTTCGACGTTGATTCCGGAACATCGACTAATATCCACTTGACTCACGCAAAGGTAGGCTTTGCAGGCCATCCACTATATGACTTTATTGGGAGCTCGTTGACAAACGGATAGAGACAAGTCGTCTGGTGTGGAGGGCAATTCGCGCTCCGGCCGATGAGGCTATTTGAGATCATTCGAGCAGCTCCCCGGAAAGAATAATACCTTTTGTATCTTTGTGCCAAATTGGATCTCCGAAGTATGGACCGTAAAGTCCGTCCTGGATTTGATAGCTCGGAGCAAAAGTTAATCTAAAAATATGAGAAAGGGTTTCAGTAGATCGATTGTTTCTGTGATGAACTAATGGTAAAAGTAAACAGAATCGGCAACTAATATCGTAGTAGGATAATTGTGATGATATTGAAATCTGACAGGCTATTATAACCCTGTATACTGATCAGCAATAAAATTCCACTCCCAATTAGAGAGCTCTGATCCGTCTAAAATATCTCTACTGTGGTCGAAGCCAAGAGGGCTGTCAAAAGATGGGACACGGTTATTTGCACGACTCCATATTCCGAGGCGCGCATTTGCCCAGATCCAGCATCTCCATAGTGCGTAAATTAGATGCCAGAAAATTCCGCAGCAAACCATGGAATTTGGTCTGGAAATGTAAATCATCCAAACACCAAGTAGAACACGAACCCTGTATGCGATGTAACCTTTCAGCTCTAGTACACGAAAAATGGATATTTAAGCAGACGGAACCTGTGTAACCAACCCCACCATCAATTCCTGTCCTTCTTTATCGTTATTCTGAAAAGATGATACTGCACATTGGTACACGTACTTGTGCCTATGCACATCTCATGCGCACATAATTTCTAGGGCTGTTATTCAGTGAAAGCGAACAGGGCATGTCTAGGTTCTATGGAAGAAGACGTATAATTTATATTAGTGATGGCATGGAAATTCCATTCCACTTGATCCTGTGTGTAGGACTAACTGAAACGAACTTAGAGATTCAATAAAAGAGGACTTAGTCTGACCCCGCGTCTGGGTCACTTGGTAATTTTCTCCTCTCATCACACCATCATGTGAATTCCTTTCCATCTTATTCCGCCATTTCTGTGGGATAAATCGCCATCTGAAGTGATATTTAACCTTTGATCCTGAC
Source organism: Penicillium sp. G339 (assembly GCA_027569595.1). Lineage (NCBI taxonomy): Eukaryota > Fungi > Ascomycota > Eurotiomycetes > Eurotiales > Aspergillaceae > Penicillium > Penicillium sp. G339. The sequence continues at coordinate 396,013 of JAPDFJ010000020.1, forward strand.
GGTCGCACTGCCGTTTCGGCTCTCACTCATTCGCTGACCAAATTGATTGACTTGGAACGTCTGGCCGAATAGCGGGGTTTGACAAGGCAGCGGATTATTGCTGTAACTGAATATCGACAAGCCAAAGACTAAACAAACTCCCCCCGAGTTCATCTCTTCTGACTGCATAGAAAGGGATACGCGAAATGACCTCGGCTCAAACAAAGATCGCGATCTGGCTCTGGGGACAGGAGAGTAAGGATCGCGCTCTGCTAGCCAAGCTTGATATGACCTTACTCCCATACTTCTCTTTAATCTGGTTTTTATTTGGTGTCACTCGCGCCAGTTATTCTTCGGCCTATATCAGCGGCATGAAGGAAGCATTGAATTTCCAGGGGAAAGAGTACAATTACATGACCACCGCGTATCTGGTAGTCTATGCTGTTTGCCAGATGCCAGGGACTAGTCTCCTAACTATCGTGCGGCCAAAATATGTGTTCGTTGCCGCTAATGTGACCTGGAGCGTTTTAACCTTGATCACGTATAAGATGACCCATGCATGGCAGGTTATTTTATTAAACGCAATTGAAGGTGGATTCTCTGCCATCGCATAGTAAGATCCAAGCACACACCCCTTAAATGTTGGAGAATAGTAGCTGACCGGAACTCTGTTGATAGTGTAGGAGCACATTTCATCCTCGGCTCCTGGTATAAAAAGTCTGAACTCGGCATACGAGCCGCAGTCTTCTGCGTGTTTGGCCACATAGGAACTATGGCAGGTGGCTGGATCCAAGCTGGCTTGTTAACATCGCTCGCGGGAAAAGGTGGTCTACCTGCCTGGAAATGGATCTTTATCATCGTTTCTGTGATGACGGTTCCCATTGCGTTATTCGGTAGGCTTCCACCTACTGACACAAATATAAAAATACTGACTAGCCCTGTAGGATGGGTTTTTATTCCTGATCTTCCTTCACATCGTGCAGCGTGGTTCTTGAATGGCGAACAGAAAGAGCATGCAATCGTGCGGCTGGGTGCCCCGCGCAGGCAATCTTGGGATTTAACAGTGTTCAAGAGAGTTCTATTAAGTTGGCAATTTTGGCTCTTACCGTTTATATTCATGCGTAAGTCTTCGGTTGATGGTCAAAGTCTCCCGCGCTCAATTCTTTTTTTCAGTTTATTCTCTTTGCGTACAAATGCTGCAGAACAATGTGATGGCATACTGGATGGCCTCGCGGGGATATACGACTATCCAACAGAACAATTATCCAACCGGCATCTATGCAACCGCTATTCTGGGTACCATTTTCTATGCTATAATCTCCGACAAGCTGCAGTCTCGCTGGGAGGTTTCGATTGCCATTGGATTGACTTTCATAATTGGGTCGGCCATTCTCGTGTCAAGTCCTTCGACAGATGCTGGATATTTTGTGGCATTCTATCTGCTCGGAACCACCTTCGCACCCCAGGCGGTTTGGTACTCGTGGATGGCAGACGTTACAGGTCATGATTTGCAGCTTCGGGCCATCACCACCGGTTTTATGAACTCGTTCGATTTCGCCTTTGTTACTTGGTGGCCGCTGATCTTCTATCCCGCGACTGCTGCTCCTAATTTTCGGAAGGGTTATATTGCAAGCTTAGTGACAGGGGCATTGACTCTCCCATTTATTGGATTAATTGCCTGTCTTGAGAAAAGGGATCGCAAACGAGGTGCTATTGGGAGAATTGCACTTGATGAGCCACTCAATGATGAAGGTCGCCGTGGTCAAGGTGAGGGAAGCAAACCAGCGGATGCAGCAGTCAATGTGCGGGCGGCTGAAGTCAGTGTATAGCCGTGAGATAATTATCATACTCTAAGAAAATAATAGACTAGAATCGAGTACATAGTGACTACCAATGGGCAGTTGTTGTATAGATACTTCAAGTACGCCGAGTCCGAGCCTCAAAATCTGGAAAGCACCCAGGCAAGATCTACCGTTAACCTTGGAAGGGTGATCCTATGCCTACCTATGATTTATGGGGCCACCTTTTCAATTTAGATATGCATCCAAGATCCTTTCATTTGTAAAAAGAATATTTGAATTTTCAATGGGAGTATCAAAACGCTATGCGAGAACGATCTATCAAGGCCACTCTATACTGCCTGGGCTCCAGGGCTATTCTAATTATATGCTCAATGTTGCGCCCTAGATGCATCATCTCAGCGGTTAACAGCTTAACCGCTGACCAGACGATCGGGCGTGAGATTTTCAGAGCCAGTGCCATTGGCCGGGGTGCTGCTTCCCTCGGAGGTGGGCGTCTTGGTCTCTATCGCCTCTTTCTTCTCCTTCTCTGCCTTCTCTTTTGGTTTGCTCACCGAGCCTTTGTTAGTGAGGGCGCCGTTCTCTCTAGCCTCCTCAGGAAGAGGTCGAATATGAGGCTGGCACACCCACCAAGGGCGGCCATACTCGGCAATAGTGGCCTTGGAACCTGTCAAAGACTCGTCGGGCTGCTGCTCGAACTTCTCGGGGTTTTGCTCATATTCTTTCAGTCCGGCCTTGATGGCTCGCTCAATCAAGGTGAGAACATTCTCGAAGGCGGCCATGTCACCAGGCCGGGATCGAGCAAGCGCATCTCGAACGTGTGTGTGGGTACCAACCATCGGCCGGAGCACTTGGAAAAGGTGGCCCTGCATGAAGCCAAGGTTAGGGGAGTTCGTCTTCTTGACCTTCTCTCGCTTCTGCTTCTTCTTCGCTGGACCGTCTTCCTCCTCGTCGTTTTGCTCTGCTTCCTTTGCTTCTTCCGCCATGTCCACGGGGTCGGATGGGAGGAAGAGTGGCTTGCGTTCTGGGACAGGCTGTTCCAGAACATATTTATAGATGATGTCAAAGTATTTGCGGAGAATCGCATCGATCCGGTATCCGCCTTTTCCGTTTCGGCCACGCCAGTAGTCTCGTCCTTCACTGCCAACAGGTGGTGGCTTGCTGAAGATTGTTGGGTCGGAGAGGTTTCCCTCGGCGCTCATAACTGCATCAGCACCAGTCGCCTCGAGACAACGCTCAATATCATCATTGCTGAGGATATTTCCATTGGCAAATATAACAGTATCAGGGGGTAGATTGTCACGCAGGTAGCGAATATAACTCCAATCTGCCAGACCCGTTTCATGACCCTTCTGCTCTCGCCGACGCCCATGGACTGTGATAATATTGGCGCCAGCAGAGAGAATCATCTTCGCATATTCCAAAGTTTTCTCCTTGGTCTCCTGGATACGGAATTTTGCCGTAACAGGTACCGAAAGTTCGTTGGATAGCTTATTAATGAGTTCGTAGATCAGTTTCCAGTCCTCCTGGAGGAAAGCGCCGTAATGTCCCTTCCTTGCGATGCCTTGCGGACAGCCGAGATTCAGATCTACGGCATCACAGTATGGCGCAACATGTTGCGCCGCTCCCAGGAACTCATCTGGGTTATTTGCGCAGAATTGAACGAAGAGGGGTCGATCGAATGCCGGATTTCCGTCGAGGAAAAGCTCATCCTTTCTGTCCGTATCACCGATGGCCGCGCGCGTCGGTTGGAAGCAGCCCGAGCGAACACGTGCCTGTTCGCCAAATAGGCGCGCGTGGTACATGGGGGAGTATGCGAGAAGGGACTTCGACTCATCTTCGGGCATGAAGGATCGTGTGAGCATGCGCCATGCCTGGACAGAGAAGAGGAAATGTCAGTATGGAACTTCCCGTGTGGCATTCGGACAGACTCACAAACTCGGAGCGGTCTACCATTGGAGCGACAATGTACTTGGGGCTTCCAATGCTTTCGTAGAACTGCCTCCCCAGTAGTTTCTTGTGGGGTGTCGCTGTGGACGGGGACTCGGCGCCATTTTGTGATTGCGCCCTTGGCTGTGTAGTGTCGGACGCCATTCTGATGTGCAATCGGGGAGTTTTGAGGATTGATCGCCCCAGTGACGGGGATATTCTAGTTGCGAAGCCTATTTTGACTGTTAAAGCCGGGTTCCAACTCATCGAGGAACGCTGAGCATCGGAGAGCATCTCAACTTTTGCGGCACACTTCTTATCTCGGGCCGGAAATATGATACTCCGGACTATCTTATCGGGGTGGCGGGTTCTGCCTGAGGCCGAAACTGTGGATGGTGTCCATCTGGATTGGATTGGATCCATCTTGATGTTCTCAAGACTTGCAGAGCGACGACTGATGTGAAATTAATGTAATATTTTCAGGGGATTTATATGCAGTCGCATACCATATCTCGTCCAGTGGTGCATCAGGCCATCTTCAAACCACAAATTCTCCATATACGACTTGCGCCATAGACGCGCCTCATTGTTGACAGAGCGTCAACAATGGATGCCTCGACTGGACCCGGAGGTAATTCCTTTCCTGCTGATTGAAACAACAACTTCTGACACTCTATTAGCTCCATTGGCGCTTTCATTGTCTGATGATGGGTTTTTTGCAACTCACGTCAATGCCAAAGATCTGGTTGTCTACTCGGGTTTGGCTTCCGAGCACAAGGATGTACAGACCGCAAAAATCAAAGAGGCCGGTGTCAAATCTCTCAAATTCTGTCCCACGCGGAATCCAACAAGGTCATCTAAAGAAAGACGGCTTCTAAGTGCCAATGAATCCCGCATCTCTGTCTGGCAATTGGACGAACTACAACTGTTTGCCGAAATCGAAAACCTGGAACCAGGAACACTGAACATCGAATTCGGTGCTGACGAGACCGAGATTCTCGTATTTCATGCATGGAATACAAAAATGACTATTCACTCGCTAGACACAGGTCACAGCTCGATGATCAAGTCGCCCAAATCCGCACACCATCATGGATTCGGATACCGCCCGCAAACCAAGCATTTCGCGATCCTGTTGAAACCGGAAACAGCCGACCTACTGACTATTCATGAGCCTCAATCGTACGACCTTATCACTCGAGTCGTGCTCTCGACCATCGATGCCCAGGGCTTGAAATGGAGTCCAGACGGGAGATGGATTGCCGTCTGGGATGCTGCCAGCTCCGGTACGAAGGTGCTCATTTTCACGGCCGACGGACAGCTCTTCAGGACTTATACTGGACCATCAGAGGTCGATGATTCATTCGATCTAGGCGTCAAGTATATTGAATGGAGTCCTGTGGGTAGAAGTGGCGTCTCTGATACTCTCGCTGTTGGTAAGGTCAATGGCAATGTTGATTTACTGCGAACAAAAACGGTATGTAACTCTTCAGCCCTGATCATTCACCTCTAATTATATCAGTTTGCCTGTTCTACTACGCTCTCACATGTTTTCCAAATCGATCAAGCTTCGCCTAGAATCTGGCGCGAACGATATACAAGCGCTCTGGGAGACGCCGAATACGCTGAGGCGACGACCTCCTCTGCATTCAACATGAGTCCTGAGTCTTCCGGGCCACCACGAGGTGTACAAATCATGACATTCAGCCCAGATGGAACAATGTTCGCAACTGTGGACACTATGCGATCTAATGTTGTTTGGATCTGGTCGCTGGATCCAACGCCGACATTGGCCTCTGCTCTAGTGCATGAACAGCCTGTTCGTCAACTAGCATGGCACCCCTCAACGCCGCAGCTGCTCATTAATGCCATTACGAACAATTTACCTACTATTCGGTGGTGGTCGCCCCATGATCACCCAGTGATCGCCCGAGTCCCTACTCAAAGGAGCGAGAGTGGGAAGTATGAAGTGAAGTGGCTTGTTGGATCAGAGAATGATTCGACATTTTGGTTTGCTTCAACGGAGGAGTACGTGGTTGGGTATCTGTCTGTTGAGAATGATGGCGTTGGATTTGAAGTATTGAACTCAGTGACTAGTCAAGAGTATGGGGGTCACGCTGGCAGTATGAGCCGGTAGACCTATGATGCAATCAGTGTATACAGGAGTTCCAAAGGGTTCTGGGATTGTTCCCCCACAATAATGTCCAACATAATATTTGCCAGTACAAGTGGTTTTTCTCTGGAACTATCCGTCCGTTTGAATAGAATCGTAATAATTAAATATCTACTATAAACGTCTAATGTCAAATGTCTATGCAGCCATATCTAAACCATCAGCACAGTATTCTACTACATCTGCCCCAGCCAATCACAGCCTCCACACTAACCGAGGGTACCCCACACGTGACCTGGGGCTTAGGGCTTGTTCTGCTTAGTCACACCCCACGGCCATTTTCGCACTCGATCGGCCGCCCGAAGACGACCTTCCTTTGACCATCCACCCCGACAATCAAAATGGTGAGCGCCCATCCCAAGATGCCTCGATAACGCCTCGGCGACATGAGCTAACCACTATCCATCTACAGGCGCCCGCAGGAAAGCAAAAGAAGAAGTGGAGCAAGGGCAAGGGTACGATCTCACCATCACCACCACCACCATGACCATCCATCACCATCCCATCCCATCCCATCCAGCCGACCGTGACAACGATGACCGAACTTTTTCACCCGGCCCTCATAACCGAAAGAAGGAGAATGCGAGTCGTTGAGCGATCGGAATATGGAAATGGAGATGGAGATGAGATGTGCTGAACGAACAAACGAACAAACGGCGACTAACATGTTTTTCGCACTATAGTCAAGGACAAGGCCCAGCACGCCGTTGTCTTCGAGAAGTCCACCCTTGAGAAGCTCAACAAGGATGTCCAGTCCTACCGCCTGGTGACCGTCGCCACCCTCGTCGACCGTCTCAAGATCAACGGCAGCCTGGCTCGCAAGGCTCTCAACGACCTCGAGGAGAAGGGACAGATCAAGAAGGTCGTTGGCCACTCCAAGATGAACATCTACAGTACGTTGACTCCAGTCGAAAGTTTCGATCTCAACTCATGCTAACCCTTGTCACAGCCCGCGCCGTCGCCGCCGAGTAAACTTTCCGTTCCTCCATTTCTCGCGGTTGTCCTATTTCTCTTACGAATGATATCATTTCACATGGGAAGCTCAGTGTGATGCATAGTGGTCCGACGCCTGATTCGGCCCTGTGGACTTCGTGCTCCCTGGTCTAGTGTCAGGTTGAACGAATAAAAAAGTTTCAAAACTTCATCTGCTTTTGCTCTGCTCTGCGTAATACGTAGTTTCATATTGGCCCAGGGTCATCTCCTAGAGCATCAACTACACCAACAACGCTATGCGAATACGGCAATAATTTTAGAATCCTCCCTTCACATTCTCACTTCGCCTCGTCACTTCGCTTCGGCCTCACACTCTGCGCCGCCTCACAAAGCGCCCGCTTCCCCCTCTTCTCATCCCCCTCCCCATCACCAATCACCCTCCCAACCTGGAAATACTTCGCATGATTCCGGAAAAAGCCCTCCCATCTCGCAACAGTCTTCTCAATCTGCTGTCTCGCCAGTCGAACCTCCCTCTCCTTTCGAATCTTCCTCTGTCCCGGCGTAATCCGTTCATCCTCGACATCCTCCACTGGCAGAAACATCTCTTCCACCCCGACCAGGTCGGAGGTGAGATCTTCCTGGAAGCAACCCGTCACGAAGGCGCGCGTTGCATCTCGCCCGGAGAAGAATCCGTAGCCTCCGCCTGGTCCGTACATGGCTGGGTTGGCGGAGACGTCGAAGATGGACCCGTTGACGGCGAGGTAGATGGGGAGGGAAGGGTCGGATCCGTTGTAGAGAGATAGTTGGGCTGGGGTGAGAACTATAGGCCCAGTCTAGAAGGATATGTATTAGTTGGCAGTCTCCAGTCGTAGCTTGAAGCTTGTTTCGCTCAGCTCAGCTCACCAGATACGCCTTCAACACCGGCCACCGTGTATACCACGGTCGGTACCCCCATAATACGGACTCGGAGTTCGTCACGTAGTATGAAAGACTGCATGATGCGATGGCGAGAGTCACCACCACGCGAATGATATCCAGCACGCTGATGCCGTGGCCTTCGTCAGAGGTTCGGCGTGTAGGCTCTCGTGTCGCTGTGTGTGTGTCACGACTGCCAGTAGACCCGGGGGTCGCTGCTGTTGGTCGCTGGCGGAGTTCCGACATGGTTGGAAGATCGTTCTGTATTGATTTGCGTTTATAGCTGTTCGGTGCTGGCCATTGAGAGGTGGTGCCAGTGGTGAGGGTGTTCAAGTTGTGGTGTGGTTGAAAATCTGGGGAAGATCGCTCGGCTGCTGGTGGCTTGTAGTAGGAGGACCGATTCAAGTTGTAACACACACTGGCATCCGAGTTCGACGCCGGTCTAAATTGAGACTCGGATGGATTACATCTTCAGCATATACACATAGGGTCTCATTGGTCGGGTCTTGTACGTGGGTATATTCTAGGCCGTTGGTTGAGTTGCCGATCGGTGTCCTGGAAATATATTGTGCACAGTATCCTAGGTTGCATGTAAATGAAACATTATACTACTAATACTAGTAGCTGAATACCAGTTACTACTTGGAAAATATAGCAAAATGTTTTGTCATCAGATTCATGATTCTAGCAAGTAGGCAATATGGACACTCAAAGACTGGAGAGGACTGTTTTGCACCAGCTGATTCTCACCCCCTACACTTCATGATGTCAAGGGTTTTCCTGTGCTGTCTGCTCTTCCTGCTCTCCTTCCCAAGACCGGGAGAAGACCTCATTCAGCGCATCCTGGAAGGTGCGACAGTTCATATCAATTAGACCCTTCTTCTCCTTTGCCTCAGGGTTCCTAATCACCGAAACAAGGCATAGGTACTTGTTCATCTCCATTAGATGGATCATTGTCTCATCATGCAATACAACATGACTCTCTGCCTCCTGGATCTGCTCGCCCTTGGCCTTTCGAAGGGGGTGGTCCCAGGAGTAGAGCTCGGAGATATCAACAATGACGTCAATGTAATCGGAACACATCTCATAGCAGGCCATGTCGACAGGTCGTGTGTCGGACGCAATATAGATCTTACTGAGAACATCGAATAGGTAGGTCTTTTCGAAGCCACAATTGTTCGAAAGCGTGTTGATCAGGTTTTCAAGGGTGGAGAGGTTAGGGATGAGCTTTTGAATGACCTTGCTGAAGGCTTCGAAGACGGAGTAGTCGTATATAGATGTTAGATAGTAGTGAACGGGTGCGTTCTCATAGCCCGCGTCGCTCAGTTCATCGGAGATCCGTTGGACGATATCCTGGAAGGTATCTTGGCGGTACTCGTCGGATAGTCCATCGACCTTGTGAATGAAGACTTCGATGTTGATTCCAGGGTAGTACTGTTGTACAGTCAAAATGGTGCGGTTCAATCGGGCGACCGAGTCGAGATAGTCATCTTGGGCATCAATGACCCATACTAGGGCACCCAAGCTGCCGAAGATATCCTCGAGATCAAAAGATGGTTCAAGGTATTCCAGCTGCCCAGGAAAGTCCCAGACCTGGAAGTCCATGAAAGAGCTAGAGCAGCGATAAGCTAAAGGATTGGGGTTGAGATGAAGGAGCACAGCCACTTACTGTATGGAGTCCTTTTGAATCCGGGTGGTGGATTCGAGGAAGAGCGTTTCATTTGGGGGCATTTTGTGAAAGACGACACTGGCGATGGATGACTTGCCGCTCCTGGAAAAGTAGATTAGATATACTGTCCATTGACATGGGATGAAAGTTGAGCTCACCGGCGAAGTCCCATGAGAAGAAGACGCGGTTTGGCGTCGCGCGGCTGGGTATCGGGCACAAGGCTGGACCGGGCCTGCGCCGACGAGCCGACTTGGTGGGTTCCCTGTAGATTTTGTTTAAGGCTTAGCTGGGCTTCGGTTTTTGATAGAAAGGGTCGAAAGGCGCCGAGAAAGGGCTGTTCGATATCGGGATCGATCGACCAGGATCGCTCGACGGCAGGCCAGGGCATGTTGGGCCGGGAAAGGTGAAAGCATAGAAAGGAGAGTTGAGGATTGTGCAAAGGGAGAGGTCAATCAGTTGCTCGAAATAGACACAGGAACAGGAACCCGTGTGATTCAAGCACGCGATGCGAGAAAAGCAAGACTCTCGTGGCTGGGAATACTCTCCGACGTGGTCCACGGGGGTTCCGGGCCATCGCGACTCACGGGGCGCCATATGAACACCGCGCGCGCGGCTCATCAGACTCGAGCGCCTCAGGCCGGAGGATCCTCTTATCTTTTCACCTGCGTGCCTGGAAGCAAGAAACATCCATTTGCACGCATTCAGAGGTGAAAGAGGCCGGACGCGAGAGGCTGTCTCACCATTGATGTGCCTGGCACGCAGGCGAACGCGGGTGCGCAACCGACAGCCATCGGGGATACCAGCAGAGCAGCCGCCAGCCAGAGTAGACAAACCAGCTGAGAGGTAGTGGCAAGGCACGAGGCAAAAGATAAAAAAGAAAGCAGAAGTAGAAAAAGCAAGGAATTGGGCTGAAGCGAACATGGGAAAGGGTTCGCGGCTGGAGCGGGGAGACGATTCTTACCTCCATGGCAGCAGTCGGTCACAGCGGGGAGGGCTCCTGAGGCAAGTTAATTAGCATGAACCACTGCGAAGGCAGAGGAGGGACATACTACAACAGCAACAGCAATGGCAGCAAGCCAAGACAAGAGCGGGACAAGCGATGGCAAAGCAAACCAGTCGAGATCGATTATGTGCATCCGCTTTCAGGCCGGACTGGGATGAAGATGAGCAGGGATCAGGCCTGAGGCATGCTTGAGACAAGTCGAGACAAGTAGATAGATGCTCAACTAAGTCGACCCGGCCCAGCTAAAGAGAATTGAATGAAAGGAAGCGAAAGGAGAAGGAGAAAGGATTGATTGAATACCTGGAGTAGGTGAAAGCAATGGAGAATGGAGGATGGAGATGCTGTCGCAGGTGAGGTCGAAGGCGGAGTCGCTATCGATAAGAGTATTTAGTACTATACAGTACACTTAGTAGTTATGTGAATATATGGCGGTGGTAGAGGTATTTATTGTTAGTTGCTAACTGCGTAATTATTTGACCTCGATATTCTAATATTCAATATCTAGCGATGGGCATGCCGGTGGTTACCTGTATGACTATGGACCTCGCTGGTGCGGTGTTTCCCTCTGCCCGCCTCTTCTTCTCCCCTGTGCACTTCTTCCTCCTCCACCTCTGGCCATTCCTCCCAGCCATCTTCCCAAACAGAAGCCATCTTCTTCATCTTGGCCGCAGGGTTTAGCTTTTTGTTCTTCATGATCTTCTCCCATTGCTTCATCTCGGAGTCATCCAGCAAACACTCATCCAGAATGGCCGTCAGCTCGGTCTCATCCACCCCCTCACCAATAAATACAATCTCCTGCCGACGATCGCCCCAGGGTCCCTGGAAATCATTTGCGATCGACTCGCGCACATCCTGGTCGTCTGGCCATGCCTCGTCCGGCATCTCCGCAAACCAGGGCCCCCCGCAGCCGACTGTTAGCATCCCGCCTGCTTGGCTCCACTCGCCAAATTGGTAGGGCCGCGTGCTTAGCCAGAAGAACCCCTTCGACCGAAGCACTGGTCCAAAGGCTGCATGATGGCGCTTGTTCTCGAGAATATCTTTCGGGTCCGGCTGGTCGAAGTCTTCTATCGATTCAGTGTCCGTGTCCATATCATCTTCCTCTTCCTCGTCCTCGTCCTCGTCCTCTTCGTCCTCTTCATCCTCATCGTCGTCCACTTCATTGTTTTGAAGTAAAATGAACTTGTCGTGAAGCAGCCCGAAGAGTTTACGGGGATGGAAGGGTCGTCTCGCCGAGTAGACAAAGTTGTTAATGCCATACTCCAGAGTCTCCGGCTTGGGTGCCATGCGCTCCCCGTTCGCCGTCTTTTGCATGCTCATCTCGTGCAAACTACGCAGCCATCCGGCGCCCGACGCTGCCCGGATAAAATCAAATTTGCCAGTTCCAATGATCTCCCGTACATCGACCTTGGAGTAACTCGACTCTAACACCTTGGCGTCGGGGTTGAGTAGTTGGAGAAGCTGCTTGATCTTGTCGCGCTTGGCTTGGTCGACAGTTTCGATCTTGTTGATGATCAATACATCGGCGAACTCGATCTGGTCTACCATGAGGTCGGAAATGGTCCGCTCGTCTTCGGGGACAATCTCATCTTTGCCATATCGGTCGGAGAGGAACTCCGTTGTGTCGAAGTTGGAGAGCAGATTGAAAGCATCGATCACGGTCACTGTGGTATCGAGGCGGGCCATGGTGTGCAATCCGCCCAACTCAACACTGTCAAGCTGTCAGATCAGCTCTAATGGGCAGTATCGACCATTGAAGTACCTACATCTCGTTCAAGATTTTCTTCGCTTCTTCGTCATTCTCGGCACTGATTTGGTCCTCGGCCTCCAACATGGCAGAACTGAACTCCGCCGTGAAGGTCTCGGCGACCTGCATCGGCTCACTGATACCGGTGCTTTCAATCACCACATATTGGATTTCGTTTTGTTTTGTGAGGCTGGCCAATTCGGCTAGCAGATCGCCACGCAGGGTACAACAGATACAACCATTTTGCATCTGGATGAGCTTTTCTGTCGTTTGGGAAACCTTGTGGTTTTTGATGAGGGTAGCGTCGATGTTCAGTCTAACAAGATGATGATAAGTATACTTCATTGATGACATGTGGGTACCTATGCACTTACTGGCTCATGTCGTTGACAATGACCGCAACACGCATCCCATGGTCTGGTGACCCGAGAATGTGCTTCAGGAGGGTGGTCTTGCCACTGCCCTATCCAAGAGTCAGCATCGAGTCCATTTTTTCGAAGTATAGGAAGAGACTTACCAGGAATCCCGAGAGAAGAGTGACTGGCAGCTGCCGAGTCTTGGGCGTCTCAGCCTCCTGATTGGGAGCCTGGACATGATACGCCAGATTCTCACGACCCGAATCGATGACCATTGTGCTGGGCTCTCCTGCAACTTGCAAGTTTACAACGGAGAAAGTTTCAACAAAGTGAGACTTTTTTTCTTCTTACTATCAAACACCTTGCGGGCAACTCTTTTTATCTCTCCCAGCCATCTTCTCCCAAGTTCCTCATCGTCCGACGTCTTTGGCGCCATTTCCTGTGCGGTACGTATACTCATACCAGACCTCCAAGGTTGCTAGAGATGCAGTGGATCCAGGGACAGTCCAATGAAGAGTAACCTTCCCCATGTCGCTGATAAATAGAGGATTCTGTTTGGCTGGTGTCTGTGGTCCCCAAGGTGTCCCCAAGGTACTTCCATCCCGTCGCTGACCTTCACGGTCCTCAATTGACAAGCGCAATTCGGTAATCTGGTATTACGGGGCCCTCTATTGGCTAACCTTGTTCCACTCTGTTTTAATACTAACGCGGACTACATCAGGAATTGGTCGGTGTGCTGATCAGGGTGTGCCTAGGAGTATATGGAACCGGGAACGTAGTAAAGACCAGGACTAATAGGAACCGGCAGGCTAATTGCTAAATCGAGCTATTTCAAAATTGCAGAGAAATAAGCTTTCAACAGAATATTAACCAGTCATTACAAACAAAATACCCTATCGTAGTTATCGACCAAGTGGTAAGCCTTGTAGCCTTGTTAGCCGCTCTCAGGGAGATTTCCGGTTGAAGGCGGTGTCGATGTCAATCCGACACTGCGGAATATAGAACTGCCTTCTTTTTCTTGAAACTACTTTGTAGATCAAATAATCTTTCCTATCTCTTTTTCACCCTTGAATTATAGTGATTCCCTTAAGGTGCTGAACTCCACTGGATCCTCCCGATCTTTCGTCCGTTGGTCACTATTTGCCCGGTCGGTTCAATTACATTAACATTTGCAGCCTCGTGTGGTATTCTCTATGATTGAATTCCTAGTAGACGGACTTCAGATTTCGTGATTCACCTCTCCATCCCATTGTTTATACTTGTTTATCCTATCATCTATATCATCCTTCATCCTCCCGGAGGGTCGGCGCTCGGCGCTCGGCGTGACGCCGGCCCGACGCAGCCAACCACCGACGATATGTGAGTATAAAGGGACGGTGTGTATTGACGTCAAATGACTTCAGACTACCACATCTCATTGAAATACGACTCTTTCCAATAATCCTGCACGATAACCCGATCAAGTATAACCTCCCGTCTCGATCTAGTCAATTGGGTGTTGATCTATGATATCACCGATTCTTTCACCAACTCCACTTCTCCATCCATCTCCATCTCCATTTCCAACTCCGCAACACGTCTAACCCACCATCAACCACTTACCACCCATCACAACCCACCAAGATGGACATTTCAACCTGGAACACACTCCTCAGCTACATCGGCCTAGCAACATTAGCCTACACAACCCTCAAATTCATCCGTGCAGCAACTCCCTTCCTCCTCCCCTCATCACTGGACCGCTACAACCGCACAAAGAACAATTGGGCCCTAGTCACCGGCGCAAGCGACGGTATCGGCTTCGGCTTCAGCGAAGAACTCTGCGCTCGCGGATTCAACGTCATCCTGCATGGGCGCAACCGCGCTAAACTCGAAACACGCGCGCAGGAACTCACGGCGCAGTTCCCAGCTCGCAAGGTCCAGATCGTTGTTCGTGATGTAATTGGACTTACCGATGATGTAGATAGGATTGCGACGGAAGTTCGCTCGATTCTTGCGGCTCAGGATGCTGGTGCTGGAGGAGGGGAATTGAGTGTGTTGGTGAATAATGTTGGAGGGGAGATGCGACCGTATACCGTTTTGAGTGATTATCGTTTCGAGGAGGTTGAGCGGACGATTGCGGTCAATGCGGGCTTCACTGCGCAGATCACGCGCGTGTTGCTTCCTTTGTTGGAGGTTGGGGATGGTGGTGTGATTTTGAATATCTCGTCCGTCTCTGCGATCGGCATGCCGTATATTAGTGTCTATGCTGCGGCGAAGGGGTTCGTGGACTCGTTTACCAAGGCGCTGGAGGCTGAGTGCAAGGCTGAGAGGCGTGGGGTGGAGGTTCTGGGACTGCGCGTTGGACAGGTTCGGACGGCTGGCTTTGATGTTAAGCCCGGTTTGTTTGTGCCAGACGCGAGGACTCTGGCGAGTGCTGGTTTGAACCGCATTGGATGTGGTCGGGTGATTGTTTGGGCATACTTTTGGCATTGGCTGCAGGGTCTTTCAGTCGATGTCCTCCCCCGATCTATGGTGATGATGATTTCATCGAATAAGTTGATGGCGCTGAAAAAAGAAGAGGAGGAAAAGGCCAAGAGGCGGTAAATGGTCTGGGAAGCGTTGATATTCTAATATTGTTCGCAATAATTACGGCCCAACCATTACCCAATTTATTTGCATGGATTATTTCAAGATAAACTCGAGGCAAAGCATCAAGCAAAGCACAGGAAAGGGAATCGTAGGAGAGAGGGTTTAGAATCCAGCAGGGATGCGCTCCTGGTCGTTAGGCCCGTGAAGACCCTGGCCCAGGTTCTGCATGCACTCATCTTGCCAGCTCTTGGGCGTGAACTTGTCCACGATTGCCTTGAACGCATCCAAGGTGCAGAAAGTATCGTCGCCAGGCAGGTGGTTTTCCGCCTTGGAAGCACAGCCGGGGATACGCACGGGTCGGTCATTGTAGCGGAGGCGGACATAGTGCCTGCGCATGGACTCACGGGTTTCCTCGGGGAATGATTCAATAGGCGCGCGTGCGGTATCAGACGGAGCCAGTTGCTGGGCTGCGGGCTTGTTGCCGAGAATAGACGAGAAGATACCGGATTTCTTAGCAGCAACTCGCGGGTTGGAGAACTCCTCCAGCACGGAGCCAGCGTCGGCTCTGTTGTCAGGAGCTTGCGAGAACAGTTCAACGGCAATGGACGAGGTAAATGGCGGCCACGATCCATCCTGGAAACCGCCCAAGCTGGATAGGATTGCTGCAAGGGTAGTGTCATGACACCCGCTCATGGCAAACTTGATTGAAGTTCCAGCTCCCGGGATGCCAGACCCAGAGGCAGAGGTCTCGCTGCGCCAGCCGCCGTCAACAGCAGTACTAACCATGCGGTCAACCACATCACCCAGGAGAGCGCCGATTCCCAGTTTACGGTACTCGTTGCTCTCATTGTAACCGGCGAACCACTCCTCGACAGCAATACGATCAAGCACGGCGCGTCCCTTCTTGTCGTAGAACTCAGAGGGAAGCTTAGTCGCCGACCCATGGGCATCGGTCGCGTTGATAGTATCCATAATACCAGAAAGACGAGGGTGCGCATCCACAGCCACCTTGGGCGATGACTCTGGCATATACTTAGACCAAAGCTTATTGAGGTAGGCCATTTGCTCGGAATCGTTCCCTTCGCCAGCGTAAGCCATTGTCGACATGACCAAAGAGACTAGAGCTATCACTTACATCGGGATGCCGCGCGGTCAGCAAAGAGGCGAGCCAGCTGGCGGAATCGTCGACAATTGCCCTCATTGGGGAAGAGAGTTTCCTCCGACACGGACCGGGCGACGATCACGGGCGGCGGGAAGTCCTGGGTGCGCGCACTGGTCGGGTACATACCCCAGAAAGCCTGCTGCATTGACTCTAGAGCGCGGGGGATCGGCGTTGCTCGCAGGTACATGTCCTCTGTATCGCTCTTGATCGCAGGCATGAAACCAAGCTGGTCAATGTAGAGATGGCGCAAGCGTTGGCCGAGCGCATAGGTAGTTTGGCGACCCTTGTCGGTGAGTTCTCCGTGCTGGCTTCAGGTTGTCAGCTGCATCTCTGCGAGGTCTAGGTTCTTGGCGCTCTTTTATGATATGACTGACCAAATTCCCTCGATCTCATTCCCTGCGCCTACCGCAACGATAGATTGATCGCTGTTCCCAAAGGACTCCATTTTCCGGCGCCATTGGAACCCATTCCACGACGAGAGCTCCTGGTTACTGGCAGCCATTTGAACCATGCGTCTCGCGACACCGCAATACGGCCAATCTTTTATCAGAGAGTCAGTTCGGTTGTTGGCTCGGGTAGAACAGGACGGGTTGGAGGGGGAGCATACATGGAGCTAGGCCTGTCTGTATAGAGCATCAGTATAGATCAACAGCGACAAGTTGAGGAACTTACATTTTGAAAACGCGAGGAAACAGGTGTGCGTTCGCCTGGCTCAAATTAAGACCTGGTCGACTCAACGGTTGAGATGCATATGCGGTCGGAGCTTTCTTACCATGACGGAGGAACTGGGCGGATTAGCTCGGGCTGGCGGGTTGAGGGGTGTGGCTCAGGACTCACCACTTGTACCAATTGAAGCTTCAGGCCCTTCGGATAGAGCTGCTCCAGCTCCTCTGGAGAGTAGGGCTCACGGGGAGTTAAGGTCGTCATGCTGCGCGCGATCAGGTAGTGGAAGATGGAGCTCTGGGCCGAGGATGACATCGGCCGTGGAGCGGTGAGGGGGACGTGGGGGCGTGGGGGCCAATGGGAAGTATGAAGTATGAAGTATGAAGTATGAAGTACGGAAGTACAAGAATACGGGCAATTCTATGTTTTTGAGTCTGTTCAGGGTTTCAGGGTAGTGCAACTCATTTTAAATTCGATTTTCGGACCTTTGTTACAATCAAGTCATCTCTTCCATGCTGTCCTCATGTGCAAGCTGCCTGTATCCCGTCTCCCTCCGGTGCCATGGCCAACGTGGTTTTATAATGGCGCCAGCTGTAAAACCGAAGGCGGCCGTCAAAAACAAATATAGCACCGCGGGCCCTGGACTGTGACCACCGACATAGTCACCCGAGAATGAGGTTTGGGTTTCCCAGCTACCCGGCCGGACAGCTTCTTCAATGTCAGATCGTCCCAGCACAACACCATTCGCATCTACTGCTTCCACAGTAATTTTGTTCTGATAGCCATCGCACATGAACTCTGTCTCAAAGCCCTGGCGTGGTACCTCGCCCAAAAGTACATTTTTGTCCTGATCGTGTGCGTGGAATCTCCATGAAGCAACCTCCGTCGCTCCATTCCAACTAACATAGCAGGCGGTTGTCGCTGTGGACTCCATCCGTCCGTACGCAAATGCTCGCAATCTAGGAGGATACGCTGGGCTCCCAGTAAACTCGTGTTTATATACACGGTAGCTAGCAAAGCGATCTGATGCGAATCTTGCCTCCAGGACCAGGCCGCCATCGGGACTATACTCATTAATATAGCCTCCCTCGCTCCAGTTCACGAGCCTGATCCCTCCAGGCAGAGTCTGCACATTACCCATTCGCCTGGTTAGTCCTTTATCTGGCCGGACATACTGGTTAAGTATGGAGGCAGTCATAGGATTCGCGGCAGTGTGCAGTGAGACAATCAATGCAGAGGAGTGCGAGGCGCTCTGTGCATACTTGCTCGCAGCATTGTTCACGAACGAAAGTATGGTGTGTGTACTATTTGACTCTAAGAATCGAGCATCATGCTGCTTGGAGAAGTTGAAACCGCCATGGACGAAATCGGATGTTTTCCCTCCAAATCGCCAAAGGACTTTCCCACTCATCCCGGATATCTTATAGATTGTGTCGGTATGTCTGGCTGAAACAAGATAATCTCCATCCGCATTCTTGTCCACCGAGTTCATGTGTCTGTGTGTATCCTTAGTGAGGGGACCTCGTATATTCAATCTACAGACTTGACTCACATGAAATCGAATGCTTCGCTTTCATCCGCGTCAGGTTTTGGGTTTTCTGGCAAGATACTGCTCTCTCTCAGAGATACCTGAGAAAGCGAATCCCACTGGAAGAGAATTTCTCCGGTTCTTGAATTTATCTCTTGGAAGCCTGTAACATCAACGGGGTATTTGGTATAAGGCAGACCAATTTCGGTCAGGTCTAAATACCTCACCTCCTCGGTAATGATTAGTGTATTCCACCCCTTCTCAATATGGTTGAATTCATGAAAGTTCGAACGTAATGTGGCATTCATGGCCTGTATATCTGTCTTGTTCTGATAGCTTAGATCAAAAATTTCGCCGATCCCCAGATGGTTCGGTGTGTTTCGAAGTTGGGTCTGGCGCATCCAAGAGAGATATGAATCGTTGGCGATAGTCACAAGTCGGAAGTCAAATGTATTGTTATTCTGGACAATACAAGCCCCGCTCCATATCAGGTCCTTCTACAATTAGTCTTTTTGTGCATTTTGGCAGGGGTTATAACATACACCAAATTTATCGTAGATCGTAGGCCCAGATTGGCAGGGCACATAGTAGGATGGGCTGGCCACCAGCGGCTCCCGGGTGCGATGGAATGGCGTCATAAACCAATACCCAGGCGAAGCCGCTTCGGCATCACGCACCGAAACATTGAGAATTGGAGCCTTGATCTCTGGGTGCTGAAATTTCTCGTGATAAGTAAATTAAACTTATGTCAATGAATGAAGACTTACAGTAACAAAGTTGGTCAGATCACTAGAATCTCCATACTGCAAATGATGTTTTGCTTCGGGAAGTCGAGAAAACAAGAAGCTGGCCAAAGCCAAGTATTGTAGCGATCCTTTTGGCATTTCCGTTGCATATATAGATAGGAAATGATCGGCAGATTTAGATCGATTTCCAGGCCCAAAAAACTTATATTTAGTTATACGTGGAGGCTCATGGTTTATATTCAACCATATGTGGACATACATAGGACTCCAGCACTTTACCGGACTGCCATGCCGAAAAATATACATTTACTAGATGCCAACCCCTGGATCTATCTTCATATCATCCACCAAATTGAGATCCGATCGACCGGAATGCCATCTAAGGGTCAGATTCCTGAGGTAAGGGGTGGAACGATCTGCAGAATACGACCTGTGATTGGGCAAATTCCAGCCTTGCCAAGAAAAACAGTACCGCAGGAGGCATGCAGTAAATAGCTTTGTATTCTTTTCAGGATATGTGTCTAGTGTCGTTGTAAATTATCTCAGAATTCCGGGCTGAGTATTCAGGCACATATGTATGTAGAATCTTCGTTTACAAGTATGACAGATAATAAACAAGTCAAAACATCCCAAATAAAAATTTCATTGGCCCACGGTAGTTACGATAATTGTAGGGTGTTGGGTCAGTCAATTTGCACAAAGAGGTAAACATGTACTCACGCGTGTAGTATAAGGACAAGGATAGATTTTCATCGACCAAAGAAATCAGGAATCCTGGAAATAGCAGTGTAAATCGATCTCTGGTTTGACAAGGGCCGAGGGGTCATACAGCACGATAGGGATAATAGGAGGCAACAGGTATCGGTGATCCTCGTTAACAGCCGGAATGCTTCACCAGGTTTGTGCGGCCAGGGTAGAAAGAAAGGATATAGGATTTATAAGAGATAATATGCCACGCACGATGAAACTTCAGGGGCATGGAGATTGACTATCAAATCAAAATTCTGCTATACTTCAATGTAGGAGCCAACGAAATTTAATATTGGGTGGTGGCAAAAGGGCAACAACAACCCGTGGGTATTTCTTGGGAAAAATACAGCTCATGCTTGATGATGCTTTCGAGTTATTTAACGATCAAATTAGAGGTGGTAGAGCTCAAGCATGAAATAATTCAACGTGATTATCCTCCCGCTCCTCCTTATGCATATCAGGGAAATATAAAAAATTAATATGGGAACACCGAAGGAAAGGAAAACTTAGAATAGACCCAAATTTCTTTTTCTTAATGTACAATAACCTCTGTCGTTTTCACGATTCCATCTTTTGTTCCATAATCCTGCTGCGGTTGCGTATCGTTTGGGGCAGAAGATTGCTGGGTATATGCCGCCGAGACGCTACAGTCCCAATTCAGGCGAGCCTCATCGGAATTGGAACCATCGCCAGAGTCCCTACTCCCTAGCTCCTGAAGTGCATACTGATCACCCCGATGGATAGACCAAATGCGATTGTTTCCGCCTCCTCCCATTGTGTGAATGCTTCCTCTAGTACCATTCGGGGCACGTTGAGATCGATGGTTGCTGCGACTGCCGTAGGGACCTTGAGATCGAGAATTGGAATTCGAGTACTCCGAAAGCTTGAGGACTCTGCTGACTAAAGGCTTGAGAGACGGGATACACGCGGCTATAATCCCAGTCGTGAATTGCATCCTGTATTTTTTGAAGAAGGGATCATTAGCAAAATTGTACAGATAGTAACCAGTGCTTATAGTTATGGGAATGGTGATCCTTACGTTGCCCAGAATAGAATCCAGTTATTCCTAGCAACAATTGTAAGCATGGGGTTTATTTGAATTGAGACGATCGTAAGAACTTACAGATACTGGTCAGCTGTCGAAGGGAACGCGATCTGGTAGATTGCATTCAGTATGCCAAAAACCACGGCGCTGCACCCATAATTAACGGTTAGCGGAGCCATAATTTCAAGTCAATTAAAAAAAAAGGGTTGCGACAAAGGCATACACATAACCCAGACTAAGAATGCCTATTAAATATAACCGTACTTTGCGTCGCATCTGGAGAGTCCAGATAATTGGAATGGGGATCGTCGCGAAGAAAACATCAGTGAAGATGTTGAATGCTGTAAGTCATAGAATTGTTAGTTTTTAAGGATGATCCGAGATAGGATGCGAATGAGGAAATCATACAAGTGTTCACAAGTCCGAATGTGACAAACAGATGTATAGGGTAGCAGTGCGAGCCTGGGGCATGGGTCCAGAAAGCCGACATAGGCCGACAGTAAAGGAAAAAGGCCATGGCCCCCACGAAGCAATAAGCCGCGACAATAACTAAAAAATATCCCAAAAAGATATTTGTTAGTCCAATTATATCAAAAGGGAAAACAAATGAAGAGAATTTAAAATAATGACTTTTTTGTCAGGGACTTGTTGACTAACTTACCAATGCTTGTCCAAAGACAATACACATACCAGCGAGCCGGACTCAATCTCAGTAGGTTCAGAGCTATAGAGACCTTGAGCATGGCTATTCCTAAGGCAGAGTCGATTATGACCTGCCAGAAGGAGCCTTGTGAAACCTTTGTTGCATCACCATTGCCTGCTGCGAACCAAGCATCACTATGACCCAGGCCGTGAGCACCCTCAAAAATCCAGAGGATCCATCCTCCCAAGGCGCACAACTATTCATCTCATGGGTAAGCAACCTAGTTTTCTATTTCTGAGAATACCAGAAGAGCCTGAGCAGAGAGACCTACCGCCGCGATTAACATTGTCCAGTCATCGACACCAGTATTCTTTATGAGTTTGATCCGAACATAAAGACGCAAGCTAACAGCCGATAGGGCTAGGAACGTGAAGATGGTTTGCACAGCCAGAATCCAGGGCAGATGGTTTTCCCATTCTCTGTTTGAATCTGCGCCTATTGATGCTGCACTTGGAGCCATGATCGTCTTTTCAGGCGGGTTGGAGAGTCATGTCGCTGGGGAAAAAGTTGTGCAGGGACGTGTTTGGGATCTCCAAAGACGTCGATCCACTAGCCCATGATATGAGGGAGATCTTTGTTCTTCCGAACCCCAGGAGAACTTTCCTCGCCCCGATGGCGAACCGGGGTCTGCGTGTCTCAGGATTATTCCTGCTGGAAGGATTTCGAATGATTCACCGAAAAAGTTAATTTCCTCATAAACCCCTGTATACCCCTGCAGCATTAGCGGCTGGGCTACGCGGTGCAACTTCAATCAAGTTCGATTCTTCCACGAAGAACTAGTTTCTCCATGTCCAGTTATAAGTTTTCTTGGGCGCGATGTTCTGTTACCATATTCTACTGGGAAGGCGGGGGAGGAGGGGGAAGATGGAGTTGTTCGTAGGGAATCCCGCCTTCATTCTTGCACTGGGAAATGCGTGGAAATACAAGAAATGGTCCAAGAAAGGACCCACTGAGCCCAGGTCATACATACTCCGTACTAGCAAAGTCTACCACTGGATTCAACCTCACGGATAGGGCGGGGTCGACTCGCATACTTTTGGCCCCCAAGGATTATATTGGGGTCCAAGTGCAGCCAAGATCCAGTTATTTGCATTTCAACAACCGGAAGTTACATTTCCAAGCTACACGATGAGCAGTGCCGTGGAATCACCAATACAACATTTCTGAAGTCTTGGGCATATTTTCCACGAGAGTTTGGGTTGGATGTGTTTATATCGGGGTGGTTCTCCGGATGAAGCCTGATCTCAAATCCACCTTTCGAGCGTGTATTTCGACCAATTCGCTTATTTTATGACAATCAAAGGCCCTCATCTCAAGAAAATTGCAATTACCTCCTTAATATTTTCGTTAGATCTTTAGATTAAAAAAAATGAAATTGCATTTGAGTTCCGAAGAGGTTGAGACCATTTCATGGCATGATGGGGATGGCTGGGGTATTGTTCAGAGCACGGCCCGTCCTGATTGTCTTTTTGGGGCGTATGGAGGATCCTTATGCTTTAGGCTAAAGCAAACAATTACCGGGTAACTCCACCAATCTGCATCGATCAGGATATTGTTGTCCTTCATGTCCTTCGCTCGAATCGGTGTTTCCGGACCCCTGTCGTCAAAAAGTTCTGGGCCAATCTTTGTTTCCCTACCACCCCACCGCCAGAATCGGAGGACACATTCGGACTGTCTGCCGAGCTCTGCATATAAGTGGCTGCTCCGCCCCAGAGCCCTAAGTTCCTTTTCGGTGCTTTGGCGTTACTGATTTGCCGAAGTTATGCCAGGGGAGGGAAGCTTTCGAGGTACTTTAACCCCGTAAAGTCGAAGCTGCCCGTTCGTTGGAAATTCCCCAGAGCAGTTCTCTTACTCCCTAGTAGTTGCTCCCTACACTGCCTCGGTTCTTTTCATTCATTAATAATGCGTTCGCTGGCATCCATTATTCTCGGGCTAGGCGCTGCCTTGCCTTTTGTCGGCGCCCATGGCTTGCCGGACATTATTTACCGCGATGTCGCGGTTATTGGTGGAGGCGCTTCGGGGGCCTATGCTGCTGTCCGCATGCGCGATGACTTCCACAAGAGCATTGCTCTAATTGAGAAGCAGGAGATTCTGGTATGCCCGATCAACACAATTCCGTGGGGCCTTGGGCCTGCAAATTTCAACAATTGCGTTTTCAAGAGTAGTTGCTAATGAGAATTCGATGAATAGGGTGGTATGGTCGAGACATATGTGGACAAGAAGACCGGAAAGACGTTTGACTACGGAGTCCAGAGCTTCCTCAACGTAAGCGGAGCGACGGACTTCTTCGCTCGTTTCAATATCTCAATTGGCAGTTCTTCGAGTAGCTCCTCCTCCGTCACTGAGTATATTGATTTCAGAACTGGTGCGAAGGTTGATTTTGAGCCACCCTCGCCCTCAAAGCAGATCGCAGCTATCGCCAAATTCCTAAAAGTTATCGAGCCGTGGGAGTCAATGTTATTCCCCGGCTACTGGAACTTCCCCGAGCCCAGCGATATTCCCGAAGACTTCCTGATTCCGTTCGGAGAATTTTTGACAAAGCATGGCCTGGAGGATGGCGCTCCTATTATTTATTCCTCTACCGGTCTCGGAGTGGGTAACATGAGCGAAGTAACCACTATGTTCGCGCTCCAAAGCTTCGGTTGGGATATGGCGCGTGGCTTGACAGGCAAAATGGGTCTGTTCACGCCTACTTCCGGTGGCAACCAGGTCCTCTACAACGCTATTGCTGAAGACCTGGGCGACGACGTTCTATACTCCAGTACTGTCATTGACAGTCGCCGCACCGATTTTGGCGTCTTTCTTACCGTCCTCAACCACATGACGAATAAAGTGACTCTTATTATTGCTCGTCGGCTCCTTGTTGCCATTGAACCCACCGATGATAACGTGAAGACGTTGGACCTGAGCCCCTTTGAGTCAAAGACTTTGTCCAAGTTTACATACTCCAACGAGTTTGCTGGCTTGGTTGATAACCCCGTCTTCAACAAGAGCAATTACTACTTCAACCTGCCGTCATCCGCAGCTCCAGATAACACCCTTGTCTATCAGGAAGATCCCATGGTAGCAAGCTTCCAATACACTGGACTCAAAAACCTGTTCCGTGTGATGGTTATCGGTAATACCACTACGACCGCCAGTGAAGCTAAGGTCCTGAGCCAGGATAGCTTCAATACCCTTCTCAAGTCTGGTCGTTTATCCGGTTCTGCCCAAGAGCAAGAGCTCAGCTGGGCCGCTTTTGCTACACACGGTGCTATGCATGCCCGTGTTACCGTTGATCAAGTGAAGGAAGGCTTCTTCCAGGACTTGTACAAACTCCAGGGCGCTCGCTCCACATGGTGGACAGGCGGTGCTTTTTCGGCAAACTTCCAGACCCAGCTGTGGAAGTTTGATGAAGGCCTTATCCCCAAAATTCTCAAGGGCCTCTGAAACAGCGTCATTATTCATGGACCGGATAACAAAGCTAAAATTGGCTGTGTGGGTCTTTACTACTGTGTATATAAGAATATTAGATTTGATCATTTGTCAGTAGGTCTGCTTTTGATAGACTTCTACTCGCCTAATTTTCCACTTCCAATTGTCTTTTATTTGTGCACTCAATATGCTATTTTAATTTCCATATATACCTGTATAGTTGGATTTTGACACCATGTCAAACACTACCACTGTAAATATCCCCTTTAACTTGCTGTTTCCAATATGAGTGGTGCTAAGGATCACTTTGAACATGACACCCAAGGAGATCACACCCATCAAATTTTAATGGACGCCTGAAATTTTGAACTTTACAACCTCTCGCGGCTCAATACATCCATCGATTGGTCCCCTCTAATTCTACATAATGCAAGTACCGACCCGGCATGGCCTTTCCAGACCCTGTGGATAAGCGGGAGTGTCTAAAATGCGTTGGCTCGTCCGATAAAACAATCATTGAGGTGGAATAGAAATTCATTGACTTACGTCCTAATTATCAAGGGCCTAGATGTGGATATGACGAAAAAATAAGGTCAATGCATGTGTCTACAATGGGATTACGTTCCCTCTGATTGAAAATAATGGTGAATTTGTCAATTAAGAAACATATAATGACTATGATGAGCTTGAACACACCAATGGTGAGCTTTCAGCTCATATTATGGTGGCTTTTAGCTAATCAGGTAAATATAGAGGGTTATATCAAGAAGGGCATCCAGCTGGGACTTCGGCCAGAGATTGTGATATTCTGTGGACTACATAAACACGATCCCAGAGCTATTGAAGACCCAAACTTGGGTTTGTTTAGGTCTCTTAGATATTATAGGTGATACCATAATTCCGTTTTGGATTCAACTCCTGGAATCTTATGATGACAAAGCTGTTATATGAAGGGAAGGTATGGAAGGATCTTTATGGAAGGATCGTTATGGAAGATGGTTGGCCCGCGAGGAGAAAATTTGGGTCAAGCAAAATCGGTAGTATATTATCTAGAGTGTCAGAAACTAAAAGATCAAGCGACGAAGAAAAGTGAGGCAGAATTAGAACGTTCGCAACAAGAGCGTGAGAGGGAGCTGGCGGAAGATCCTGCAAGATTTTCACCAGGCATTAATGCGCATTCATTTATTTCGAAATGGGCTATATAGTTTTCTGCCCTCACGTCCTGTAAGTGTTCCATCAATTCAATTTTAATGTAAACGCCTCTTTTTCCTGTCGCTCATCATTTTTTCAGTCCAATGACCGCCAAGTTTCGTGGACTTAGACTGTAGTCAAACACTGGCTGAACCCAGCAATCTTTGACGGAGTCCTGTTCACGAAGAAATTGCCACCGATCCACAACAATTATGGCCTCAACGAGTTGAGCACTGAACGCCATTAAGCTCCAGACAACACTAATATCTTTCCTCGCGTGAAGATACTGAGTTTCGTAGCAGTGGATCTCCTCATCAGTCAGGGTGGCAATATGCTTCTGCACCTGGGAACCATATATCGGGTCTCGACTCATCTTTATCGTCGCAGCACGAACATATGCAGTGAAAGAATTAAACGCAGCTTTAGGCAATGATCCAATAATAATAGAGTTAGTTCTATCTTCTGAGTACTTTCCGCCGGAAGCGTCTTCCGGCACAGACGGTCTAGGAAGAATATTCCGATCAACGAGAATACGTTGGAGAAGAGCTCGGAAGAAGTGACGTGTAAAGGACATTTCACTGTCATTGTAGCCCCAATTGTATGGAGCTTGCACAGCTAGTGCCCGGGCTGTAATGTTAAGCTTCATGCCGGTCGTTGCCCCCGAGCTTCGGTAATTTTCGTAGTATTTAGATATAGGAAACCCATGCGGGTCGTATGTTGTACCAGTTTCTTTAAGTCGAGGGTGGAGGGACTGAAGAATAGGAAGGTCACATGTGGTTGGACCGAGGCGTTCAGTCAACAAATTGTAGCAACAACCGATCATAGCGACGGCTACAACCGAAGGGTTCAGAACCAGGGATCGTAGGCCATGGTGAACAAGATTTCCGCAAGAGTGAAGAGACACTACCATCAATCTAGCATCACTTTTTTCTTTTCCTTCCCCATCAGAAGCGCCAGCAGCGGGTGGTTGAATGATGTGGTCAATAATAGGCTCTAAGCAGCCATCTTGGATTTCATGCTCGATATAGCTGAGAGTACCGCGAGTATGAATGTCTGGCTTCGGCAGCTTTTCTTGTATTGGGATTATGGCGGGGGCTCCGACCAGCTCGTCGGGTTGAAGGCAAATCTCGCCTAGCATCTCGACAAAAGGGACATCTTCTGGGACCTGCGAACCCTCTATATGTGGTTGGGAGGGATCTGTAGTATCAGAGATAGTCACTTCTGGAGTTACATCGTAGCCATCGCATGAAATTTTATCTTTTTGGAAATATTGAGCCTTTGGGTCCTTTGCCAGCTTGGCTCGAACATCCATGATTTTGGCACCGCTGATGTACTGGTGCTTGCGCTCAATCGCGATGATATGTTTGTGGTAAGGCGAGCTGGCCAGTGTTCGCCCAAGATAGTTTTGTCCAGACCCAAAATCCACAATATGAGAAACTGGCTCCTCTCGGCGCTTATTAACAGTGTTTGATAGAGACGCGACATGTTGAGAAAAACATTCAACCTCGTGTGCTTTTTTTCGGTTCATACGCATAGCAACTTGCTTTGGCAATTCGATCCTCCTCAAAGATGATGTGCCCATTTCTCGTTTCAGTGCTAGTCGGCGAACATTGAAAATGTAGTCTAAGAGGCTCTGGGGAGGGAATGCCCTTCCATTCCAAGTACGGCCGCTCTGATCTACGGAAAGCTCGCCGGCACCTCGTAAGTGGTCAATGTCCTCTCTTAGGAGTAGATGGATGATATCTTGAGCATCATGCTGTCCGAAGAAGGATCTCCAATCTTTTGGCAGTATTGTTGTGTAAAGATCAGGCTCACGGGTCAGAAAGTCGACCATATGCACGCCACCGCACAAATTCATGAAGAGCACCGATGTCGTAGAAAAGGAGAGCAGGGCCTCAATGTAGGTATCTGGGGATTCCCACGTCGCAGATATAGGTAGGGGGTGATTAGAAGCCATGCGAAATAGTGATAGTGAATTGCCTCTCCAAACTCTCTGAAAATTCTTCATCGCGGGAAGGGATTAATTAATGGAGCACCACTCTAACTACCACGAGCTCCGCTGAGTCATCTTCAAGTTAGCCTTCAGTGCCATCCAGCACTAGATGTAATATAATTTATTTTATGTTTAATCTAAATTGGCCCGAGCGGTGAAATGGGGAGAAAGATTTACGATTTACTTATTTATCGAACAATTATTCAGTCATTTTTCTTTATAATAGAAATTAGTTGTCACAAGAGAGCGCATCATGTTTTCTTTTCCTTCTTCAACACGACGCTGCAAAAAGCAGCGCCGGGATGGTATCAGCTATCTGGTATCCCTCATCTGCAGTTCGTGAGGCTTCGCGTTGATGTTGAAGCAACCTTCTTTTTTGTTCCAGGCAGTAATCTCTTTTCGACTGACCGTGAACACCTTGCGTCATTTTCCGCAATTTCTGCGACCGATACCTATAAGGGAATTTCAGTAAATAGCTTTTCTTTCTCCGGGGATCCTTTGACAAGCTCACCAGTAATTTTCATTGTGTTAAAACCATGATCCGGTGAGACGACACTGGTTAAGCCAAGGACGGTCTGCAGGCCATTCACAGCTTCCCAGATTTCGAACCACCCAGAAAACAGCCTGATTCATGTCTTCAGACAAATCGTATTTTGTAATTAAAGTTTGACACATGGGACAGGCTTTTGAGGCCCGCTTCCCAGAGACAAGAGACAGGAGATCCTGATAAGGTTTCAAAGAAATCAAAGTCTGGTATATGTGAGGATCCTTTGCGGCTTGGTTCCTAGGGACAAGAGATAGGAGATCCTGATGAGGACAAGCAAAGGTAGGCTCAGCTGTGAGATGAGCATCGGAGGAAGAGAAGCTTATAGTATGCCGAGCCGCTACACATAACTGGCCGGTTTCCTTAATAAATAAAACCAGAGAAACTCGCACATCGTAGCCAGATCTAGTGCTAAATAAACAGCCGTGGCCGAGGCTGGGTTGTCCTCTGTCGTCAACGTCGTACTCGAATGGGCCATATTTGGTTCTAACTGGCTTTGCGGGTGATTTGAGGACCTCGATAAGCTGATTTCGACTGCGAATCGTCAGAGAAATACAGAGACATAGGTCAGCTATACCAGCGTAGTATGTGCAGGATCTCTCCAGAGATGATTGTCTCAGTAAATTTCTCGTAAATTGTTTCCGTGGATGGAGTTTCAAACACTTTGCACAGTAGGCCCAGCGGCGATTTTCGAGTCGAAGAAGGAGTTGGTTTCGCAGCACGTCCTGACTGTTTACGCACAGTATTGGATTCCTAATACGCAAGAGTCGTGGAAATTCAAGATCTTTGTGCTTCATTATCGTCCCGGATAGGCCGAGGAGCTCTTTGCAGCTAAGGGATAGACAAACTTGATCGACTAGTGAGAGGTGTTGGTAGATCCTCAGTAAGATGCTCTCATGCAAACAAAGTATGGTGGAGTATTTTGGTACTTTCTTCCAAAAGATATGAAGCAGCCTAAGGAGTATGTTTTGACATCGCGACATCTTCGAGTCTTCAAGGCGAAAAATGACGTCGAACGAAAGGCAGGAGACTGGGCTTTGATTTCGGATGCAGACGCGATGTAAAAACGAGTAGACTGAGAGAGTCAATCTGGTCTATAGATATGTGGTAGAACGAAAAGTCTTCAGGGCTACCGTCTGTGATTAAGAATTGTGACTTGGTGACGTATTGATTGCAATTTCTGATTCCAAAATGATCTAATTCGGCGTCGATAGGTTTGGATCCGATGCTTGTTTTGTCTGGTAACCCCGAAAAATGAGTTTATCGATCACGCCTTGGTTTTTGCCGCAAAAACTCCGGTAGTATAGAATTCAGACGAGACGTATCTACCAATCGATTCTACTACTAACGCATACTTGCCCGCTCATCCACTTGATCCTATAGCCACAACGCAAAGATATGTTTCTATTTCTAAAAGAGCCGCAGGTCTGCGCATCATCTATATCTAGTTGTGACCACCGCGTTGATTGAGATCTGCTTGCCAATCGTTCCATGTCCCAAGATAGCAGAACAAACGCGCAGAGCGCACTACTAGCGAGACAAGGACTCCCGTGTACCGCTCGCGTTTTAGCGGCAAACCCCTATTTTCTTATCCTTCAACCTTAACCTCTACCAATCAATATTCAAATCGATATGGTATTAGCGACAAGGTTCATTCAATAATAGGGGCTAGCGGTGTTTCCAAAGATAGGTGACAATAGGAAAAACTGTGCAGGTCCACGGGAATAGATATTTACACACGGACTGATAAGGTTGGCAAGGACTTCAGGTTTAGAGATCGTGCTGACTTTCCATATGGCCGCTGTGAAGCATTAGTGTCATTTTGAAAGGACGGAGTATCACTGTTATTGTCTCTCAACTCTCGTGGTTTTTAACAACCACTAGCTAATGCATATAGCACCTGAGACAGTCTAGTTAGTCACGTACGCTAGAAAGTTCGATCCCCGTCTTCCTCGATTCCGAAATAATACGGACGCCATTAGCCAAAGCTATCAACGCCGTCACCCTCGTTTTATAGCTACAAGGCACTGCTATTGACTACGTATGTCTAGGATAGGATCATGCTCTCGCGTGTCTTCTACGGCACTATGAATGTCATCGTATTGTGGACTTCATAGCTCAGCGTCTTTGGCACTCCGAGGTGGCTTGAGCCCAAATCTATTCTGGTCATGGAGGTTGCGTCACTTCACCACAGAGCGGATGGCGTACATGTATGCGGACGCAAAGGTAAATTTGTTTAGTTGCTGTCCTATTTGCTAGACTTGAACCTTCTGAAGGAGTTTCCGCCGAACTCAAGATATTCATTAAACGTAGATGGAGTTCCTATTTGACAAAGGATTCGATGCATTCCGTAAATGGCGTATGACCCCACTTCATAATGCGCGGCGAGTAGTCGGGTGGGTGCCGCAGATTTATCTTATTAAGGAGTCGAACTGAGTTGAATGGAAAGGTTTATTTCCTTACTCCCGACATTCAGCAGCTTCAAACGTGCGAAGATCTACAATACCTGTCCTATATTTCCGTCGTGAACTAGGTCATTTTCCGCAGGGGTGCCCCAGGTAACTAGTTGCTGTATAACAGGTCTCACCGCAACCTCTACACTATTTGGTAAACATGCGGCCCATGCTTTAGTTTAGACTCGGATCCGGAATCAGATGTATCTTAGATCCCGGAACACGATACTAATCATGCGGCTTTACTGTACCCAGCAGCCGGACCAGGGTGGAGGCGCTGCGGGGCTATTATTCGCTTTCATTTTATCCGGCCGACGCGTGGACTGAACTGACTGCCAATAAAACCTGTTAGTGACGTTCTTCCCAAGATTTCGGTCAGGGATTTTGTGATATGTTAGTGGATGTATGTATCCCTGTCATGGGGGCACCGAATTCTCACCGAGAATGTCGATTTAAAAGGGCCGCACACACAGTTGTATCTGCTTCTCTTCTTTATAGTCACAGAAACTCCAAGCCTTTATCCATGAAAACCCCTAAATTTGTCAGTGTGCCGGATTTACATTATATTAAGTTTAATAACCGTCAATGTT
Organism: Penicillium sp. G339; assembly: GCA_027569595.1. Lineage (NCBI taxonomy): Eukaryota > Fungi > Ascomycota > Eurotiomycetes > Eurotiales > Aspergillaceae > Penicillium > Penicillium sp. G339. The sequence continues at coordinate 427,866 of JAPDFJ010000020.1, forward strand.
CCTTTGTTGATTGCTATAGATATTGATTTTTCTCAAGATGAATAGCCAAGTGCGTGATGCTCAAATCGATCGGAACAGCTTTCCCGCTAGTCCCGCTTTCAACAATATGCAGGGAATTAGCGGTGTGACGTGTGAATATTTGAGAGATTATCTAGCATTCTTACTCCTCAAATGAGCACATTTTTTTCTTTTTGAGGACCCTCTGATATTAATGCAGCTACAGGGAAGTTGTATATTACTTGCAGCGGTGGAAAATACCAAGCAAGAGGACTATAAGAAGCCTTGATGGCGCGCAATATCGCAGCATGTCACAAGGTGAACAGAGCTCCGTTCAAGAGGGTCCCAGAGAATGAGTACCCTAACGGAGGTCTCCACGGACTCCCTTCACCACAGGCGGCTCAAGGCCAATACCAGTATCACTCAGCTGTTCATTGACAATGTGGGTCGACAACCGAAATCTCCAGCCATTGTCGACCTCGATTCGGTCATTAGTTATGAAAAGTTACATAACAGCGCACTGTCACTGGCATTCCAATTACATCGCAACGAATATCTTCTGGAAGAACCCACGGGTGTCTTGGTTAGTCCGGGTACGTGGAACGTTATCATTCAGCTAGCAGTAGTCTATGCTGGTGGTACAATAGTTCCTGTATCTATGGATGAAAGTGATGAGAAAATGCGGTCTAAGCTGACTAGCGTTGGGGTGAGATATGTCCTAGTTGATGAGCCAAACAGGACTCGCTTGCCTCTGTTCACGCTCATCGTGCTGAGTGACCGTGGTTCTCTTTCGTCTTCGACCCAAGTGAACGGAATGAGTAAACAAATCCCAGTCGCTACAAGCTTTGACCATCGAACTCATATCCTGTTTACTTCGGGCACCACAGGGGACCCAAAGGGGGTTCAGATATCCGCACTCTCCTTGATGCACATTATCCATCACATCCCCGCCAGTCCACTGAAACCTTCGGATATTATGGCACATTATATACCAACAACATTCGACTACACAATCCTGGAAATCTGGGCACCGCTGACAGTGGGAGCCCAAATTGCCATTCTGCCCTACGCTGATGCCTTCGATGGGCATACTTTAGAGGCAATGCTCCGAAAGCAGGGGGTCACAGTCATGATTATTGTCACTGCATTGCTCAACTTGGTCTCTTTTACTAATCCGAGGGTTTTTTCGACGTTGAGAATGGTTCTTTTCGGCGGTGATGCTGCTAGCCCGAAGGCTGTTGCCAGAATCCTCGAGGGTGGCGGCCCCCCTGGTCGCTTGATCAACGCCTATGGCCCTACTGAGACAACTTGTTACTCTCTCACTCACGAGGTTTCACTGAGTGATACGCTTTCAGAACCTGTCAGCATTGGACAACCCACAGGAGATACTGTTGTTCATATCCTTGATGAAGCAATGCAACCTGTTCCCGATGGCCAAGTTGGAGAGCTCTTCATCGGTGGGCCTGGAGTATCCCCGGGGTATATCAACCACCGGGAGAAAACCAAGAATTCTTTCCTCGACATCCAAAACCTGCCAGGTTACCATCAGCCTGTACGCCTTTATAAAACCGGAGATATGGTTCGGCGCGACGTCTCATCTGGACTGGTTTACTATCTTGGCCGGCGGGACCATCAGGTAACCATATTCACTATGCGCGTTGAACTAGCTGCAGTGAAAGCAGCACTTATGAGAACCGGCCGGTTTGTGGACGCTGTCGCTTTGGCAATTGACTCTCCTATCAAAGATTTGGGTAAAATACTGGTCGCATTTGTAGTTCCTGCTGGAGATATCGCACAAGACAAAGTCTTGGAAGGTATTTACAGTGATCTGAAACCATATCTGCCGTGCTCGATGCCCCATATCGAGATTATCAATCGCTTCCCCCTAAATATCCACTTCAAGGTCGACCGTACAGCTCTCACTCGAAAATATCTTCAGAAGTGGGACCGTTACATCCAGAGAAGGCGTGATGATGCGGCTCGCACAACAGAGGAGAAACTTGCGTGTATCTGGGCTGGCGTCCTAGCTATGCCAACCGTGAAATTCAACAAGGAAGACGACTTCTTTGGTTTGATTCGCAGTGAGTTCCAAGGAGCATACCTGCTACAACAGATCCAGCTTGCTTTTGGCGTCAACGTTTTGCTTCAGGAACTGAAGGAGAATCCTACTTTGTGTATGATGGCAGGGTTGGTTGACAAAAGCACGATTGTATAACGCAGATTGCGCGTTGGTATTGACATCCACGAAATAGAGCTATTGGTATTTTTCATATAAATTAGACTCATTACCTACTATGGGCTCAGTCGATTTCACAGTGATCACCAGTGGCTGTCAACCAGGGTAAAGGTGGACCTTATTCAGCGAATACCAATATTTATATATTTTCATTCATGAACACAGGTATTTGCTCCCAAGTCCGCTCGGTATTGAGCGAGTCTTAGAAGCATCCAAGGAGTTATTGTAACAGCGCCCTTGACCCGCTTATAATGGTATTTTTGCATATATTCATTTTCTCTACACACTAGCTTTCATAGATACTTATATATTGAAGTGGGAAATACACGATGGCAGTCTGTGAGAACAGACTAGCAGTAGGAGCAACCAACAACACATGCCGTATCGCCCTGTAGGCAGGTGGGCAGCCGCACTGGCACCCTAAGAATGAAGCTAACGACGTCGAATGGAAGCGAATAGGGTAGCAGTCTTGTCTGAGATACTATCTTACAGAGGAGGCCAAATAGACAGCATGCCCGAGATGCCCAGGCCTAAGATACCTCAGGCCAGATTGTCCCTGCAGCATTAGGCTGCACGCGAAATCCCCACTACAATATATAATTAGCCATCCATCAGCGGCTGCTGAAATTTAATTGCTAAGCCCTTGCTTGGTAATCTCTCATGTGCCCCTGTTGGTGACATTCTTATTAACTAGTCAGGAATGCTATGACGTGCGTGATACCTACTGAAAGTAGTTAATAGTCTTGGATGATCAATCAATGTTGTGCGACTATAATCTTGCTCGGTGTGCATTGCTTTTTAGAACCCCTTTTTTGGCAGCATCAACTCAGTACTTCCAAATTAATAAAAGTTCGCAATCGCGCAATCAAATAGCATTGCCAACAATCAGCTTCGGTCGCTTGACGAATTATTCTTAGCCTTTTGAATCGGTCCACATGCCTGTCTGAGGGATAAATGAGGGATAGCTATTGAATTCGTGTTGTCAAAACTGCGCGTCTTATCCCTTCCGCCCCCTTTTTTTTCGTTATATCCGCGATCCCCATTGAAACAGCCACGTTTTATCATTTAAATAATCGACACATCTCCAAGCCATATTTATCTGAACTCTGAGGCAATTCAATGTCCACTATAACAAGAGTAGATGATGAACGCGGCCCGAACAACCGGCATTCTGTTGTGCGCACTTGCGAAAAACCGCCGTGTCCACCGGAAAGTCGGCCGGTTTCTCTAAACACACCCATTCAAGAATGCCTTTTCGTTTTATCGACAACAGTAGGATTTGCGCAGGAGGCCTTTTTCAATGGGATCACTGTGGGACTCACAGCCCTTATTGGCCGTGATCTGGATATGAATATTGCAGAAATTGCCTGGATAAGTGCTGGTTTCACGTAAGTAATAAATACCTGGCGTCGTCCCACTGGCGCTGATCGGAACTGATTTTCCAAACATGATCCAGTCTCACTAGTGGAGCGTTTCTCCTGATCTTTGGACGAGTCGCCGACAATTGTGGCCAAAAAAAGATCTTTCTTATTGGCATGGGAGGTTTTACTCTTGCTGTCTTGATTGCCAGCTTCGCATATAGCCCGATCTACCTGGATTTATTCACAGGGATCGTTGGGCTGTTTTCTGCTAGTGTTGTGCCCCCAGCGGTTGGCAAGCTTGGTGCCGTATATGAGGCTTCATCTGCGAGGAAGAATCGTGCATTTGCATGCTTCAGTGCCGGGAATCCGCTTGGGTACATAGGTGGTATGATTATATCTGGCATAGCGGCTGATATTTCCACGTGGCGAACATCGTTTCGCACCCTTGCTGTTCTATATGCAATTTTCACTCTTGTGGCTGCCTGGGCTTTTCCACCCGATGAGGTAAATAATATGCCGCTGAACATCCAGACCCTGAAGCAGTTCGATGTCGTTGGCACAGTATTGATTAGTATTGGTTTTGCATCCTTAACCGCTTCGTTGTCGTGAGCCCCACCCCTTTTCATCTAAGGATGATATTGGCATTAACTATTTGAAGTCTGGCAGCAGATGCTCCACATGGGTGGCAAACAGGATATGTAATCGCACTGATCTGTGCTGGGACCGCCCTGCTTGTGTGTTTCTTTTGGTGGGAATCAATAGCGCAGTATCCTTTGATGCCACTTACTATATGGCGAGACCGGAAATTTTCCGCGGTATGTAAGCTCATTGGTATATATTGGTGGTAACCATTCAGGTCTGATTTACTGACGGAAACATTTACCCACAGGTAATTATTACCCAGTGCCTAGGGGAAATGGGATTTGCGTCCACTATGTTCTGGCTGTCTCTATTCCTTCAGAATATTCGCAAAGACTCCACCATCAAAATAGCCCTCGAGATGCTACCTATAGTGATTTCCGGGGTGACAGTTAATGTTATCTGTGCTTTTATTCTCCACAGAGTCAGCAACCAGGCCCTAATGGGAGTCGGTGCTGCGGCATATACAATAGCATTCCTCATTCTTAGCTTTTTGAATGAAGAGGCATCGTATTGGGCGTTCATTTTTCCAAGCCTGATTCTTATGGCGATTGGTATAGATGTTCAGTACAATGTAACAAATGTGAGTCCGTACACTGCCTTGCAATTGGCTACTCTACTCGTCTTTCTTCTCTTCATACGACCCTTTGAATTATCCAACGTCTGGGCGTTCTAACATATATGCCATACAGATGTACGTGATGACGTCACTTCCTCGACAACAAGCGGTTGCTGGGGGTATTTTCAATACGGCTAGCAGGCTATGCAGCAACCTATCTTTGGGAATATCGACTACGATATACATTTCCATGCAGGATAAGACGGGTGCTAATAACACCGATATAATTCCCTATCTCTCAACCTTTCGGTTCGGAGCAGTGGTAGCCGGGGTCTCGCTCTTTCTCATCCCATTTGTGACGATTGGAAAGCAAGGGGATGGGGCAGTTCAGGAGAGCCCAACCGTTGAAATATAATGTGTCAATTCATCCAAAGCAAGAGAAGAAAATCTTCTAGTAGCTTTCTTGGCAGGCAGTTTCTGAACAACAGACATATGGCTAGCTGATACTGGAACAAACCTGCATATCGTAAACGACATCGAATGGTTCAAGAAGGATAATTTCTGTTTGGCCCATATCATTCTCAAAAGCCCCAATAGATATCTGGCTAATAGGTCACTTTCAAAGTTGCATATGCTCCCCAAAAAAACGCATCCTATTCTTGGGTGGGATGTTAAGAAAGTGAAGGTGACTCAAAATATAATGCGCCTCTTGCGCTCGTCACAGTTTGGTCGGAATTTGCCTGTGCAGGTTTAATATGGAAGGAGAGAGGCCCATCCGCGTGGATAGTCGAACTCTTCACAGAAACAATTAGCTCAGTCCTTGCACGTTAGGATTGCTGTTCTAGGCGTTCTCCTGTGAATAAAGAAAAAAATAGTGTGACCAAGCTTCAACAAAAGCCAAGGCCTGCTTTTTTTTCCTGTACCCACGCACCGAAATAGCTTGTTAACCCGACCCAGTCTCACTTCCCAACTTCTTTCTTTCCCTAATCTCTACCTGTTCTGCTCTTTCTTCCATTCATTTGTCTTTATATCTTTTATGGACATCCAATAATATAAGTTCTAGGTGAGAAGTATAAAAGTAAAGAAATAACGTACAGTCCAATAAGGAAGTAACAAAGGCCCTGGGAGATAGTTGACGAAGAAAACAATATAGTGGTATGACCGTCTATTGACTTCATTGGAGCCCCTGCATCCAGCACCACATCGCATCCAAAGACGGATCATCGCCAAGCCAATAACTTGCTAGTATCCGCGCTACCAGGATGACAATAACTCTTATCGGATTCGATTTTCTTCATTCCGGCTCTGAGCAACGAGCTGACCCTGCCATTCCTGAAGAAGAACTCCTCTCTCACGGTGATTCCGTTCAGCATTACGGACTATGGTTGCACGATACCTTCTGGCACCAACTCCAATGTTGAAGGATTACCATAATGGAGTGTCCACCCCTCAGTGGCCCACTAAGGAGATCGGACCTTATTATATAGTAATCTATCAATCAATTATCTTAATATAGTGTCACTTTAAATCTACCTTAACCCGCCACACTATTATTAGAAAAAATACCTCAGCTGCAAGGACCGGGTCGGAGGGGCGAAAAATTATAGAAGTGTTGGAGGGAGGGGGAGGTCGAGGGTGTATCTACCTACTACCACGCACAGGAGCGCAGAACGACCGACCACGCTAAACCGTAAGGGTAGATAAGCTAAACTAAAATAAGCTTTATCATAGTCGTCCGATATGGTGTAGTGGCTAACATCGTCGTCTCTCACACGACAGCCGGGGGTTCGATTCCCCCTATCGGAGTTAACTTTTTTATCGATCCTAGTGCATAGAAATAGGGCTTGATTACTTTTTATTCACTAACGTATTCCACATGCGAGGCCACAACAGATACAGACCTGGGAATCTACAAGATTCCAGTCGCACTTGGGGACGTGCGTCGAGGGAATTCTGTTTGAAATTTGCCAGGTCATTTTCGCTACTTGTTTGTATGTCGACGCGACGTAGGTGCCTGATGGTCGTACAAATCACAACCGGGACCGAAACGCCCACGCTACAATCAAGCGTATGGATAGAGAGCGGCGATTCGATGCCAGATTGGAGTGGTGGGTGTAAGAGTTTCATTTTGGTCTAAATCCCAGTTTGAAGACTGTAGGTCCCGGGTAGCCCGTATCTCCCTCTTCAGATATAAAGTACACTATCCAATGGTATCTTCACCTACCATATACATCTACCTCCATCATATCTTTGCACTACTAGTAACACCATCGTTGCATCAACACTGCCAGTGGTTTATTATCTTCGTAAGGTACCTCTCACATGGCATCTACTTCATACTCGTCAAACAGCAGAGCATCATGGTACAAGCTCACCTTCGGGTCCTGGTGACCATCTCCCAGCGAAGCGCCCTACTATCCAAAGCACGAGAATCCCCACAAGATCTCATCTCGCCGGCCATCCACATCTTGAAGAACAATCTCACAAGAGAGCCCGTTCCATTATCCCAAACGAGACTCCTCGCCGTCTAGAACTGGAGAACTCGCGCATTCCTCGTCTTCGACATCGCGAACACAGACTACGATGTAATGCTGGGCCATTTGCTGGAACATAACCAGCTCCCCGTAGTAGTGGCTCACTTTAGCAGGAAATGGACAGCATACACGGCAAACCCAGTCGTGTCACGGCGAGTCAATCATGACGTCGACATGCTGCACAATGCCAATGGGTTTGATGCCGTCCCGCCTTTCAACGAAGACCATACATCAGGAAAACCTCCGGCATATCGGAATCCGCGGGATATTTTCATGTTGCGAGTCATATACATCTAGAATCGAGCCGATGAGATGGAATATAGAAGTGATAATGTTCAGAATGCTGTTGTGCATGTGTGTACTGTGGTATCTCAAACGCATAATAAGCCGAATCAGACAAGAAACATTCCCCAACGCCATATTTACCCCGATACCCCATATCAAAAGTCCATTGTAAGCTGTGGAGCCATCTTCTCCAAGTCCTCGACCTGCATGGATTTCATTAGCATCGGAAACAATAGTCAAGGGCCTAGACAAGGATCGGGACCTACCTCTAAGAACCCATCACTGGCACCTCTTCCGCCCTGATTGTCCGTCTCAGTCCTCTCGTATGCCGCACGCGCAATTGCCTCCCTCACGAACACATCCACATACTTGGCCACGATCGCATTCGCGTCCTTCGCAACCTTTGTCTTTTCGTTGTTGAAATTCTGGTGCAGTAATCGCGTGAGCAGCTTGGGGGGTATAGTAGGATCACTCGAGGCTACGTCCTCGGAGGGATTATTCGTGATAATCTCTGCAAGGATATAGTCCGGTTCCTGGGAAACCGAGCGTTCGCGACTGTGGGCAGATGATTCCGAGCCCGAGTCGGAGGCGGCCGATTCAGGCGGGGACTGGGCGCGCGGGCGCTTTGTGGTAGATTTCGACTGAGCGGCGGTTTTGGATGACGAGGCGACGGAGGAGGATTTTAAGGCGGTCTTGTTGACCTTGTTAGTTTTGTTGGCCTTGGTCTTGGGTTTGGACGCGGTTGTTGATGGCCCTGCGCTGGGTGCGCGACTGGGTGGTTTGAAGGGGAGCCGACGCTTCTTCAGTGCAGGTTCGCCGGCCATCTTTGAAAGGGAGATCGAGTAGACTCGATCTTACTCAATGATGAGTCAAAAAAAGGGGTGAAGCCGCGGAGGCTGTGGGTTGTGGTCTGTGGTGTGTCAGCGTGTTCCAAATGCTGCGCGGCGTGAAGGTGCGATCCGCGGATCCGTGGAGACGCGCTGTCAGGTGATACATGTAGCACACACTCTACACTCTTTTCTACATAAAATCATTATTCCTTGGACCACTTTTAATTAGTACTGTACTTCATTTTCCAAACTATTTGGACGTCAATTATTGTTATCGACATGGAATCGCACTCAGTAGATGACTGAGCTGCTCAGGCAACGGATGGAGGTATGTATAGGGAAACCCGCTCGTACCGCCCTTGGTCTAGGGGCTATCCAGGTGAATCTCATCATTTTATTAAGACACGTAGACATATTTTTACACTAGATTATTTGCTGGCAATATCTATTAATTCTAAGGATTTATTTTGTCGTTGAAACGATCGTCTTATCAATCAATAGAATTTTCAAATCAAATCAAATCTTCAAATCTCAATACTTCGCTTCACTCTCAGTGAAAATTAACGCTAGCGTGTTGAAATAAAATTGATATAAAATAGTCACCATTTCAATTGGGCTGGATGGATTGGATTGGTCGTGCCTTAATCAGAGTATTCATTGATGGCATCGCCAAGGGTCATGTCCAGACTGTTCTTGTTCTGGTGGCATCCTGGGCACATCCCAGAACACTGTCGATGATACCAAAAGGAAGTTTGTCAACTCCACCCTCCAAAGTACGGAGCACCTCAGCGATTGGCTGTGTGAACAACACCGAAATTCTCAAGCTAGGATTGCCTTTTGGCCACGCGAAATCGAGCGAAACGGGCCGAGCAACGCCGAAACTAGAAAATCTTTCAGAAATGACGAGTCCTTATAGCGAAAATGGAAGTTCAATTTATAGGGTGTCAAAATGACTCAAAGGCTATAATCGCCATTTAATTTCTCATATTCAAAGGGGATAGTTTTGTGGAAATATAAGTTTGTAGAATGTTAATTTCTAGATCGGACAAGATGGTTCGGGCCTCCTGATCTAGCTGCCATAGCTCTGATAGAATAGTATTCAATCATTTTCGCCGTGGTATTCAGCTTCTCTCGATAATTTCCGGGTACTGAAGACCTCCAGCTGGTCTGACCTTATCAAGCACCTCCATCATCAGAAGAGTCTCAGACCAGGGCATAATTCCATTCTCGATATTCTTGTCTCTGAGACTTCTTCCTACTTCATCCGCGGCCCAAAACATTCCCCGTCCGCCACCAGGTTCACCGGGGGGCCCACAGTCGATGACTTCGACATCGCCTTGCTCTGCACCCTGGGCTCCACCCGCCTTCATTCCAGGCTGGGTCCTTCCTCGCAGCTGAGGAATAATTTTGATCGTGGTCGGGCGTGAGGCCGGTCCACCTAAAACCTGCAACTCCGCCTTTGAGCTGAGGATCCGGATACATGGCACGGAATCTTGGCATTTGTTAGGATCCCAATCGGTTCGAAAGGATGGTTTTGTGATTCCGTGTGTTTTGTATTTTCCATATGGTGGGGATGCGAGCTCCATAATTACCGCTGGAATTTGAAGGCTCCCTTGTCATTCGGTCAGTAGACTTAAGAAACTAGCGGGATTTACAAGAATTATACGCATTGCAGCTTCGTACGACGAGTTGAAAAATTCCCCGGACGATCTGACAGGTGTTGCGTCATGGTAACAAAGTACCCGATTATTCTAGGTAAACTTGAGGAAAGATATCGCCATATCCCAGCATCATAAATGGCCCCCTCCCCCTCCAGTCCAGTTACTCCCCCTCCGGGTAGATGACAGTCATACTCAGTCCCACATCATCAATAACCTCCTTCGTCTGCTCCCAAGGAACGGCAAATAGTCCTGAGTTAAATCGACAAGAATAGAGCTCACCAGGCGGCTGCTCATCGTCGGCTTCCTCCGTCTGCTCTTTGAGTAAGACCAGCTGCATATCCAGATCCTGCAAGGCAGCAAAGGTACTGTTCAGAATCGCCTCGGGCGAGTCAACTCGACTTCCAAACCCGCTGGATGTGAAGAGGCAGACAATCCAATGTCTCTTTTTCCCATTGCTGTGGTCCTCCGGTTGGGGAGGAATGACTAGTGCCGTGCCCAGCGGGAGACGAACAGAGATAGTGTCATCGTCGTCGCTTTGCAGATCCACAATGTCGTGGTGAGCACTATCCTGCTGGTATTCTTCGCAGTGCTCTTTATAGCATTGGAACGCAGCCGGGTACTGCATTTCCTCAAATGTTAGCTAACCGCCCCAAATTGGGCACGGCGTAACCCCGAAAAGAGCAAAAAAAGAGCGGACGCACCTTCTGCTTAAAGGCTTTGGCGATACCAGCACCCCATGAGCCCTTAACATTGCACGCGTCTAATGCCTGGATTAGTTTGGGTGTGTCAAAGTTGGTCGCTGAACTCACGGATCAAGCACGACCCTTCCGGTGCATCGAACAGGTCGCCAGACACTTCCGTCACCCTGCTATCCTCTGCAGCAAAATCCTCCATGTGTGTATTCATGATGGGTCAAATCGCGCAATAGGATTGCGAGTTGAGTTCCCATGGAAATGGAATTGTGCAGATGCAGACGTGAGGCGCAGACGAAAATACGAGTTGAGCAGTGGATCCCGTGTGGGGCGCGGGGCATCGCCACTTCAGCCTCGGATTGTTGATTATTTTGACTAGCAGAATGACTATGACTCGTATTCAGAGACCTGAGTATTTGAGTATGGATTCGGGTAGCTATTGAATATCTACGGGGGTACCCAACTGAGAAGCAATCCCAGAAGTGTTTCGAGTTTGTACGTTAGATCCAAATTGGTCACCCGGCACTGGACTGTAGATAATAGATCAAGGTTATGGAACGAGTGTTGAAAGACTGAAGTGGGATTGCTTTTTCAGGAAGAATAATCTTTCATCACCTCAATAGTTTAATAGTCTGTAATCCAACGCGAACATAATGGCTTCCGTCTAAACATAACGCGGCTGCTCGCCTCTCTCCGGCTCTTCTTGGTCTTTCCAACGAACCCGTTCATCCTTTTGAGGCTTCACAGGTTCCCTCTTTTCTACCTTCTCCGATTTCTGCTCCTCGTTCTTTGAAGTCGGCTTGTCACGATGACGACGGCGCATGAAATTCTGCACGGACTGCTTCATCCCCAATTGACGCCTTCTCTCAACAAGAGCTATGTCGTCCTCCTTGGCGCTTTGGCTGGTTTGGCCAGATGGCGATGTGATCGAACCGGAACCGACAGGGGGGGAAAGTGGGCCACTGGAACCGCCACTGCTCGACTTCAAACGTCGTCGTGAAATGGACTTGCCAAGTGTTCTGATGAGGCTGGGGCTGCCTTCCTGCTCAGAGTTCTCCAGTCTCGAGATCTCCCCTCCAGCAGTTATTCTGTTCACTGCCAGATTGTCTTCGGGTATCGGAATGAAGACAATCACCCCAAGTTCGGGGTTGATACCAAGTAACTCTTGCAGCTCGCTCGAAAGCATCGTGGTGCTGCGCAGATTGGTGGTCGGCGCGACGAGAGAAGGTAGGGCGTATATCTTCAACAGGTATGCGGGAAGGGAGATGTTGCCAAATGACAGGGAGGCATACTGGTGGATTGTGAGGAGAATCGAGGCTTCCGGGCGCTGATAGATCAGAGAAAGGTGTCTGGAAAGATCCATCATCAAATTCCCGTGATCTTGGACCTGAAGAAATGGTAAGTAGGCAGATCAAGAAGGAACCGTTCCTTGTCATGGCGCACCTTGCTGCTGGTAATGAGCTCAGCAATTACCACCGAGTCCTGGAGAACACAATCCTTCGGCGAATTGTGTGAGCCACGACTGGAAAACGCTTCTTCATAGTAGTTCGACTTCTTTTCGGGTTTCTTGCTGGCCGATACTTCCTCACTGCTCTCCCTAACGTGACCGGTCGTGTAGCCCGATGTGTATCGTGTACCGGGGGCGACATTCTCGTCAGGAAACAAAGAAGGAACCCTAGCTGTTCTCTCTGGTTTGACGGTCGGACTTTGGTCTGGGGGGGTTTTGGCGAAGACGGAATACCGGCCTTCTTCATCGGGCGGGATATTTGGGATATTTGTCGTGAGACGCGGCAAAGATGGCTTTTTTGGCTTGGATGCCATGGTGGCGAGGGTGTACAGAGGAGGGAGACGAATGATGAAGGAAGCGGAAGTGGAGCGGGAGAAGAAGTATTGTGGTAGTAGACACTGCAGGGGCGCTGGCAGGGGAAGGTGCGGATGGTATGGAGTATGGAGTATACTAGAGTTAGGTGGTGGTATGGTATCCTAGTACTTCATTCATACCTAAGGTACACTCATCCTTACACTAGCATTATATCCCCATTGCTCTGTATTTGCTCACTGCAGAAATGCCAACTCGCTAAAGGCCGAATTCCCACTGCCAAAAATCTTGTCGATGCGTCGCCGGCGATCCCAGACAACCTCCCCATCGATGTGTCGGATATAGAGCACGCGATGTTGCGGAATGAACTCTTCGTCGGTCGATTCCTTCTTCCAACTGTCCAGGCTCACCTCGAGCTGTCCCTCGAACCGATCAATAAACCCAATAATATAGTCATTGCGGTCAAAGGTGGTGTCCCACGTAATCCGATTGATAATGTCTATTATAATCATGGTCAACAATCTATACCTAATGTATACGACCTAAGTAGTTCAAGCTGTATGCTATGCAGTGCATAGTGTACACCAAACAATATATAGTATACTATATCTGTGCTGGCTTACCTCCTGCTGGGCGCAGTCTGTTTTCGGCGGATCGGGGCTCCGAAGGACTCCTTCGAGGCCGCGGAGGGCTAGGAGACTCAGAACCGGATTGATTGGGACTCTGAACAGGATGTTCGTTCTCCGCAGTTGGTGAAGATTTGATTGGAGCGATCGACGCCATGGTTCCTCTTGGTGGCAGAGTATGCAATATTAAGACTGACTGACGTATGGACCGTCATTGTGAAGCTGGATCGAGCAGCTTTTATAACAGCTAAATTTACGATTCCAATTGTCAACTTGAATTGGATTGAATCGCTGTCTGCCTCACGGAAATGTCTCTGAGTACTTCACCCGATGACTCTTACTCCGCCGATGACTCTAAAGGCATGAGTCACCGGCCCTGCAGAATAGTAGCAGCAAGGCTGACACTGATAGATGATGATTATCTTTATTCGTTCAAGGGGCGATATTAATAACCAAATCCGATGTAGTCCAGTGGTTTAGGATTACCCGCTTTCACCGGGTCGACCCGGGTTCGAATCCCGGCATCGGAATTCTTTTTTTTCCTCTTTTTTGCTCAATTTTATGTTTAAACGTCAATTTCAAATAAAGAGATTACGGTTACGACGATTGGGAAATTCGCAGTTTCGTCATGAAAGTAGAAGCCTACGAATCAAGTCGTGAAGATGGAATTTGATCTATTCAGTAGACAGATCTCGTTCATCTTTGTCTGGGCAATAAAGAACCTTGTGAAAAGACATCCCTACATGAGCCTGCAATGGCTCCCGAAATTGCTAGACTCTCAAGAATCAAGCTCTCATTCCGTAGGTTTGACGAAAAGAAAGCGCAATGAGTTTGAAGGCGGTAATGGTGATACAGTGCGTCCCGAAACTGGTGCAACCACCTACTCTCTTCGAATGATTCTATAGCTCCACTGCCAAGGACCACTACTTCATATCAGGCATATGTTCGGAATATCAATGTTCCCGTATCAGTCTCAATACCATGTCTGACTCTCATTAAAATACAAAGGTTTGTCTTGTAACTGTATTCGCGATCCAAAGGAACTAGAATTTTCCATAGTAATGCAAACAAGTCAAGTACCAAAGCTAAACTGTGCCTCGCGAATTTGGCAAGCCGTCACCTTCCTCTGTCACTCCCATGTCCAAAAGACAGTCTGGGGGACTTACTCGTCACCAAACATTGCAAATAGTTAATTGCATTATTTTTGAACATCTACCAGAATGATTGGTTAAAAGACAAAAGATCTGATGGGAGGTTTTTTTGAAGAACCCCTGGAATGACAACGCTGTTGTGACGGTGTAGCCCAAGATACATACAAAAACAATGTATTCGACAAGTTCCTACTCCTCTTCAGTTGTTGCCTCATCATCAACAGGGTTAGAGAATGGCCTGTATCCTTCTTCGTTGATTTCTGCAAGAATGGACTCGGAAGTTTTCTTGCGTCCCAGTCCGTACAGCTCCTGAAAACTCATAATCAAGGGGTGCCATTTGTCGGGATCGATACGGTTTGCATGCCCTGACATGCGTATATCTCCATGGACGTGTGTCCGAAGAACCTTAACTTCCAATGCGATAGGCCCTTTCATCTCCGCATCTTGCATCATTTCATACACCCCCTTTAATTCGGCCTCCATCTGAGCAGGGCACTCAGCAATGCGTGGAGGTCGAATTAGATCAGAATCCGCAGGTGTCAAGCCTGAATTTCCAAACTTATCTGGCACATACTTGTAACCGTTCATGCGTTTGAAGTATAGGTATCCTGTCCCCTCGGCTGCGGTCAACATTTCCTTCGACCCAGTTGTTTTTGCTAGAGCATTTACTGCTCCTGCCATGTTGTCTGATGCGAGGTTCAGGACGCATTGCTTGGTTCGAATCAAATTGATCGTGGTTTGCGATATGGCCCCTAGGCCTAGCATGCATCGATTTCCAAGCCACCATGCTGATGACATTGGTGCGATGTTGGATGTTCCATCTTCGTTCTCCGTCGTTATCAACACGACCGGTGTACCCCAATAAAATATGGGGGGAGAAATCGTCTCAGATAGCTCGATAGGCACCGGCGCCATTATGTCCTGCTTGGATGCGATGCTTAGGACGTCGTCAATACTTGTCTGTTGTTAAATTCAAGTACTCCAGCTTTGTACCCCCCTATTTATATCTCAACCTGCTTTCCTATACATTGTTAAGTAACCTCCCTTAGCTGTAGTATCTTGCTGTATAAGTAACCAATGACAGTAATGTTTACCATAGTTTTTTTCTTGGCTTTTCTAACTCAGCCTTAATTTCGCCTTGGTACAGGAGAAGTGGCCAACCGTCGTACTAGAATGATTTTTATGATTAGCCAGCTTAGAGACATATGCTCATGACATGACACACCGCCTATCACATTGCTCCATAAGTAGCCAATAACCGCATCTAGTGCCTTAGCTTCCCCACTATATCTTAAATGGCTGGCCACTGCCAAGCAATTCGGTCAATATATCGACGATAGAAGTGGCCAACCATGATATTATCGAATCTATTTTGTAAATTGGTCGATTTGAGGAACTGGACCCGCCTGTACGCCTCGGTCTTGGCTAGGGCTGGCCAAGATAGCCAAGATATCTATGACTCACTGTAACGTAGAAGTAAAGTCACTGCTACATATATAACAATAGGCATCCATATTTGGAGAAGCCCCGAAATCAGAGGAGTGGAAGAGTGAGGCTATGGAAGGTGGTCCTGGTTCCGAGGCTTTCCGCTACATCAAGTTATACTTTCTACAGCCCGCAGTCTTTGGAGTATCATCGAGAACCAAGTTCTCCCTTGGTATTACTGTAGTTTCTTGTCGCACGTGGTTACTGTTACTCCGTCATCCACAAAGACCTCAGTCATTAATCATCTTACTGTATCTCCAAACTGACTGAAGTGACGAACAAGACTGAGTGAAGACAACTTATTCTATATATAACTGGGTCGCCACGATTTCATAAAGAAATCTCACTCCCCCACACAACTGCCTTGAAGAGACGATGACTTGGGGAGCGAAGCGAAGCAATTAATTTTGTTCAACCTTTTGCTCATGTTCTGCCTACTCGCTTAGGCGATATGGGCAATCAGACATAAATTGACGTTTTACAACTTGAAGACCCACATAGGTCGAACAATCAATGTGACCGTATGCGATTCCTCTGCCACCACGGTTGCAATATAGTATCTCTGCTACTATCTCGATAAAACCGAGCTTCAGGTTAGTTGAATCAAGTTCAGATAGCAGAATTCACTACTAATCACTCGAACAACACAATTTCTCTATAAGCCTAAAGGGTGGGGTGGTTCCGTCCGTTGAAGTAGAAGATACAAAGTCGTCGATGCTCACCAAACAGACGAAATTAATCAGCAACGATTTTAAATCTCCGAAGAACTGGACGCATCTTAGAGTAGACTTTTGAAGTTATACTATGATCGATACGATCACTCGAGGCAAATGGCTTTAGGATAAGCCTGATACCTTTCTACTAACATCGACCAAGCATATGTCGCCGGGGATTTTAGTAACTCTAGAAAGACAACGGGGTCTTTCGATACCTCTCCGGTTGCCGGTATTGTTATTATATACAGCTAGAAGCTTGGTGGATCTAGGTGGGCTGCTTTTGTAGGAGATGGTTGTATTTACATAGATGCAAAATATATTTATTGAGTTGCCTGATCTGAAATTAGACTGGCACTGGATCTAACGTACTGTAATGCTATCGAAGTGATTTATTTTTCTCTAATATCCAAAGTAAAAGGCTGAGTTGAATCAGCCTAAATCTGGGTGTCAAAAATAGCTAGCTAATTCTCAATTTCGAATTGAAGAAAATGCCGTAGCAACCAAGTGCCTCACTGTAAAGTAGCTGTCAGGTTTCCGATTCCCTGGAACATCTGCGAAATATCGTTCTTGCGATAGCTTGAGGTAAATACTTGCAGTGCTGTCATCTCTTGAAATTCCATGATAGACTTTGACTAATTACCTGTCGCTGGTTGATAAGACTTCGACAAAAGGGATGTACAGAAAAGGGGATATCATTGGGTCACTTAGTTGAGCCTCTTTTCGCCCCCACAATTGAACCAAATAAAATTTTCACTTGGTTTGATTTAGAAACCGCCTCCATAAATAAAGACAAGAACATTTCCCCACATATATTGTGGGTGAAAAAAAAGTCACTCCGATAGGGGGAATCGAACCCCCGGCTGTCGTGTGAGAGACGACGATGTTAGCCACTACACCATATCGGATGAATTGTTGATAACATTTCCCACCTTTGGCTCCATGAATCTAGCTTAGCGTGGTCGGTCGCTCTGCGCTTCTGTGCGTAGTAGTAGGTAGATACACCCTCGACCTCCCCCTCCCTCCAACACTTCTATAATTTTTCGCCCCTCCGACCCGGTCCTTGCAGCTTAGGTATTTTTGCTATTAATCTAGACCACCGAGCTCCAGAGCTCGCCACCCCCTTTCGCTAGCGTATGTGTCTTGTCGGCTTCTCGGTGATACCCGTCACGCCAACCGGTGGCGCTCTTGACAATGAATGTATCGCGAAGGCTGTCAGCCACGGTGCCGACGTCGCTGCCCAACATGAGAGTAGTTTTCAATCTCCAAAACAGCGCGAGATGTTTAGAAAGTAATAATGATACGAGTCTAGCGATCTTGTTCTAGTGTATAATCAATTTTTCCCCCTCTTCTCGCTATAGCTGAGTCGAATAATATGGAGTGGTACACTGATCAAATGGTCTTCCCACTTGAAGCATCCGATATCTCACATAACACAATGGAACAAACACAAGGACCTAAGCCTGATAACAGCGATCATGGCCGGTTTAATTGAAAATAGTTTTAGCGTTCTTCTATTTGTCATCAACCACCATCCATTGCCTTGATCCATATTGTTCATTGGGTATGAGAAGCACTGCATAGGTTAGTGTTTAGGCACGAAAGTAAAATGACACTACATTCGATTATTTGGTGGCGTAATATTGGGCGACGAATGAGGAAGCTGTCATACTGATCTATGTGAACTTTGAGATGGTGGTTGAGTTCCCACACACCCAGGGTATTTCAAAGCCGAGGAGATAAGGAGACAATGTTTCGCTCACTTTTTAGCAAATCCAGTCAGAGCTGCTCTACAGATGACCGGATAGTTCCCCTATAAAGTGCTAGCTGAAGGGACTCGACGAGTTGATTATCGTTCAGAGATCAACTTTCACGGCTAGCGTACATGCTGATCGACGGGTCGGTTGATCTGCCGCATGTGTTGTACAAACTGCCGGAGAAAGTTCAATATTAAGAATTAAGGAGCCATGTACGCCGTAGATCTTCATTGGTGGCAAGGTCTGCCATACTACTGCCTTCCACGTCCAAAGACATCATATTACAGGAAGATGACCTATCACGCTATATGTCATAAAGGGGTCTCTAGTTTACTATTCTACGAAATATAAATATAGGAAACACCCACTGCCAGCCATACTACTACCCCCTCTGGCATAAACCTATACGTACCTCTCTAGCCTGCAACGATGAAGTTCTTTCCGCTAGCCGTGCTATTCTCCACTCTTATACTTGCATTGCCAATTCTTGGGGAGATATGCGCATGGGACGAAAATTCTGGAACTCCTCAAACCTTCTACTCCATGGCGGATATGGATGAGATGAACCGGAAAGGGGGACACTAGTATGTATATCCGTGTTTTATCTTGGAGATATTTTCTGATATTGTTTAGTGTCTATCAACATGATGGTCCTTGCTAGGCAAAGAGCGGTGTTTTCTACTTTCGGGCCTTTTTGACGCCTTTTTTTTTCCTTGTTGTTTCAGCTATATTTTAACTGTTTTAATGCACTGCTTTGATGGCTATTTTGATAGTTGCCATTTTGCGGGTTTTTTTGCGGCTTTCATTGCTCTATATTATTGCTTCCTTGATTTTATGACCCAAATATATGCGTTACTTATAAAGTTATAGATCTCGACACTCGTACGATATATTAAGCTCCCCATAGCTTTTGGCTCAAGAAGCCATCGCCGCCAATTAGTTAGTTTAATCACCGGCCGCAAGTTTGCTTGCCCTTTGACCCTCATATTTTCTCCGTTCATCGGCGAATTGTTTCGTTTACAATGAATGAACAGCCTAGGCCAGTAAGAGTGATGATAGTGATAAAGATGGTACCGATGGTACCGGTGAGGTGGAGGAGTCTCATAGCGAATCAAGATGGTGACAAGTCAGTTCTTTGATGGTTTACACAGGGTTATCGTATTGGTCTGAAATGTCCAGCGTGGAAACAGCATGGTTTCTTGCTCTAAAGTGCACGGCAGACCGTGACTTTTCCACCGTCACCCCCATTTACACCATATCGGACGGGTGCGATGGAACTTATTCTCCAAATTAAGCTTATCACTCTTTCAGTTTAGCGTGGTCGGTCGCTCTGCGCTCCTGTGCATCGTAGTATATAGTCTCCTTCCTCCGCTCCCCAACCAACACCTAGACAATTTCTTCTTTTCGCCCCTCTACCCTGGTCGTTGCAGGTGAGGCATTTTTGCTATTAATCTGGATCACCGAGCTCCAGAGCTCGGCCACCCCCTTTCGTTACGTATGTGTCTCGTCTGCTTCTCGGTGATACCCGTCACGCCAACTGACGACGCTCTGCCCTCCTTCGTCTGGCCTTGGCCTCTGTAGCTCTAGCCGTAGTATGTAGGATGGTACTGCCCATCCTGGTACCGACTTACAAGCTCACTATATTATGTCTTGACCGTCAGCCCCTATAGGTGTATTCGCGTTACACTCTTCGAGACCACCGCCCGCTACAAATCTATCTACTTTACGGTCGACACACCCCGTAAGAGCATCCGTGACCTTGGCTAAGGACACTCATCTTGATATGGAAGTGAAGATCCCTAGGACCGGATCGCTCAGCTTCTTTGATCCATCATCGGTGTTAGTTAGTAGTTGCTCATCATGTCAAGGTTTACGAGGCCGATCTAGCGACGATTTATCCTTTGGCGACGACTACGAGCTTTCACAAAAGGAAGCCGTGGCGACATTTGGGCCCAATCCTTCATTTCCCGCAGTTATATCCGCCAATACACAGGGGTAATTCTTGCCAGAATGAAATTCAATGCAAGATTTATAGTTACCGCAGTGCCGCTGATCGATTTATGTAGAGAAATCCGTTATTCAGATGATGAGATGATTTGAATGAGGGGTGGGGTTGGCGGGGAAGCGTCAGAACCATAAAGCATCCACCACGTTAGTTCATGAACCGAAAGTCAAAAGAATGGGTTGCGGGCCAGGATTATCTTGGCTAGAACATCGCCTTAGCGAAATTTTTGAAACGGCATTGATGAGCTGCTCAATAACATACTAGTACCGAAGCCATCTGCCAATCCTGTTGAACCTCGTCGTGCTGTCCCACTTAGTGAGACACTAGATCAGCCGGTGGACTGACCGCGCAATTTGACGGAATGCGCCCACAAATGTCAGGATGAGGGCTCTCCCACTCCCTTGTCACAAATGGAGAGATAAAAACTCACTCAGAGCGACAAGGTCTATTGTCTAAATCAATCATTATGCCGTCAAATGAATCTTGTAACGACGAACCTGTCTATACCGACCCTTCCCAATGGGCATTCAAACCCCGAAGACTGCGGATTGTCTGTATTGGTGCGGGGTTTTCGGGTCTCATATTGGCCCATAAATTGAAACACGAGCAGCCCCTCGACTTTGTCGATTTCAAAATCTACGAAAAGAACAATGACGTTGGCGGTACTTGGCTGGAGAATGTCTATCCTGGGGTTGGCTGCGATGTTCCAGCACACAGCTATATCTTTCCCTTCGAGCCAAATCCTTCTTGGTCCAAGTGCTACGTCGGCGGCCCAGAGATACAGGAGTACATTTTAAAGACTGTCGAGAAGTATGGGCTGAAATATCCGATCCAGTTCGATACGCGACTTATCAGGTCCATTTGGAATGAGAGTACTGGAAAATGGATTCTCCAGCTGAGACAGGGCGATGGAAATATCATTGAAGACGAAGCAGATATTCTTATCAACGCGTCAGGAATCCTAAATCGACATCAAATGCCAAACATTAAGGGGCTGGATAGTTTCAAGGGGAAAATCCTGCATACCGCTGCCTGGGACACTTCCTATGAATATGAAGGAAAGAAGATTGCCGTGATTGGAAATGGCTCTTCTGGGCTTCAGATCGTGCCAGCACTACAGCCGAAAGCCGCAAAGCTCATTAACTATATCCGCAATCCCACCTGGGTTTCCGTCAATCTGTGTCCGGATATAACGAGAGATGGAATGGGTACAAACTTCGAGTACACAGAGGACGAGAAGGCCATGCACCGAGACAACCCGCAAGCATTCCTTGAATACCGCAAACGCATTGAGAACTCGTAAGATTCGCTGCCTATATCTTTTGTGCTAGTTGTGCTAATGAGGAGAAGCGTAAACACGGTCTATCGCTTGATGTTGGCTAACACGGAATTAAATCGCTTTGTATCGAATGCGACCGAAGGTGTTATGCGACAGCGTCTCAGTGAAAATCCACACTTGATCGAAAAGCTCATTCCAGAATACGATATTGGCTGTCGTAGATTGAGTCCAGGTGATGGATATTTTGAGGCCCTGCAACAGCCTAATGCGCAGTTCTGCTTTGAAGAAATACAGGAAATTACCTTGACTGGCATCCGTACCGCCGCCGGAGAGGAGGACCTAGACCTGATTGTTTGCGCAACGGGATTTAATACTTCCTTTATTCCTGGATGGGAGCTGATTGGCCGAGATGGTCGCCGATTGGACGAAGAATGGAAAGACTCCCCTGAAGCTTACTTCTCTATCTGCGCCGCTGCTGCGCCAAACTATTTTATGTTCGCGGGGCCAAATTGTCCCATCGGCCATGGAAGTGTTCCCCAAATGTTGGGGTGGAGCGCCGACTACATGCTCAAATGGGCACAAAAGATCGCTCGCGAGGATATCAAGTAAGTCTATGTCTTTGGTTGCGTGAGGGCTTCACTGATATGTGTCAAAAAAGATCCGTTGCTGTCACTGATGCAGTTGTTCGCAACTACAACCGCCGCGCCCAGAGTACTCTCAAGAATACAGTCTGGAGCAGAGACTGCAATGCCTGGTATAACAATGGGAAAAGGGTGACAGCCATGTACCCCGGTAGTGTCATTCATTTCAAAGGTGAGATTGAACCTAGAGGATCGCCTTTGCGTCAAAAACAACTGCATTCGGAATACTTACCTGCCAGCAGAGGCAATTAACAGTCTTCGCGGAGAAGATTTCGATATCCGATATAATACTTTTGATCCATTTGCCTACCTTGGAAACGGAGAGTTGGAATGGGAGCGAGATGAGGGGGCAGACCTTGCGTTCTATCTCTAATAGGGGAATAAATAGCACTTATTGGATAGCAAATTAGCGTTTGTTAGGGAATAGAAGGCAAGCTGCTCACACTTGCTAGAGAAATGGCTCGCTCTCGCTGTCTGGTCGTAGCCTCCCATAGGCTAGGAGGGTGGGAGTCTGAGTTCATACTGTAAAAAGTGGGGTATCTAACCTGATTGTGCTCTATATGGAGCCATAGCATTATAGTAGGTCAATATGAGTGGTGCTCCAACTTTGATTTCACTTACTGACACTATAACATTTTCAGCTGATAGACAAGCTCTATTTGGGCATCACCACTTTATATTTATATACTTAAAAGTATATTAATATTAACCTAATACTATTATTAATAGATTAATTATATAATAATGATAATAATTTATAAGGACACTAGTTCTAATTGAGCTAGGTGGCGAAGGACTCAACTATATATACTCCTTCCTTCTCCCCTTCAAAATTGTTATAATTATTATCTACTTTTATTTTTTAGCTTTCAAAAAAAAATTATTTCAACTCTCACTTAAACCACACTTTTCTTTCACCCAACTCTTACCTCACTTCTCTTAAACTTATAATACTACCTGATTAGGTCTTATAGTACTTCATTTTTCAACTTTTCTACGAGGTGTTTAGTCAAGTATCCATTACTAGATTGTGATACTCTCCCTCTAAGTAACCTAGATTGTAAGGGCAACTTTAACCTATTACTCTAATTCACGGAGCCAGAATAAAATATCTTGCTTCAGTTTGGCTATTGATTCAGACCATCCTGCTTCAACAAGGATTGTCGGCCACTTCGCATCTCTTCTAGGTATATAAACTGAGGTCTTCCAGCTAGAATCCAAGCATTTCTTCCTTGTGAACCCCTGAACAGTTGCACCTCCCACGGGCAAAAGACGACTTTCCTGGCCCTGATGCCAAGCCGAAAAGATCTCACTGAAAGCACGATGGGCGGCCTCATGTATAGGAGTCAGCATCTTGAGGACAATTGTATGAGAAATGAAGTTGTAGGTCACCAATGAATACACAAGGAGGCTTTCTACAATGTCGTCCTCGAAATACTTCTGGAAGGAACAATCATCCACATGATCAAATATAACATATAAGCGGTCACCGGGTTGTCCGTCCCTGTTATAACGCTCTAACTCAAGTTCAAAGCACCTAAGACATTGCTTTATACCTTGATATTGGTATCTTGGTGTGGTAGCAGGAAGAGCTTCTTCTCTTAAGATATCTTCAGCCATGATGGTAAATCAGTGGTTCTTTAAGATATTGAAATTGATGGGAGCTTTTGAGGCCTGAAGGAAAAGTAGCGAAATAAACTATATGTAGGCAACCATGACGAATAATCATGTCATTAGAAAACGGACCTGGGGATCCCTGGATACAATAATCCGAGTTTTCATGGATGAAACTCTATTAGACAAGGTAAACGCAAGGACAGAAGCGAAGCAGCCCCGGGGGTACGATAGCGGTGAACCTAAAGAGATATGAATCGATGAAGATTCAAGTCTCATCATGATCTGTTGAGTCTCGGCAAAATTGATGGAATCTCAGTCACAGTAAAGCAAGCAGGGCTCTCGTTGGTTGATGGTGAAGCTTTGGCAATGAACGGATACACATTCAATGATTGCCCTGAATTGAGGGCCGGCAGATTCATCCCGTTTGGCAAATGCGTTGAGACGTCCCCTTGTCTGCATCTGCTCAAGTAAGTTTGCCTCGAAACATCCAGCGACAGAATGAAGCTAATCGGTTAGACGGCACGGATCCAAAAAGGTTCACGGCGTTGCGCTGGCAGTTCAAGGCGTGACTCCGGCAAGACACAATCCTCCCCCTTATGAATGATGGTCCCCCCAATCCCGAAGTCGAGATGTCGTTAACTAGGTGACATGACTAAGCATGTTTGGGTGTCTCCCCGCGCCTTGTCTCCTCCGCAACGCGCGCGTCCAACTTTCCCACAGAGCTTCCAGGCCCCCCTTTTCGCGATGAACGATGCGACCACTTCCCTGCTCACTGAGCATTTCAGCTACACCCCCTTGGTGAGTGCCCCCACACTTTGGCCTCATTGGAGGCTCTTTGCGCCTGCACCTGCGCCTGCGCAACTCGGAGGGAGACCCACGACCCGGGTACCCCTTGAGAAAATGACATGCTGACCAGCTCCCTCAGTCTCTCATAGATGATATTATCAACTCAATTAATAACCTGATCTACCAGGCTATTTCCAGTCTGGAATCTGGGCTCATTTCCACTCCCCCGGAGCGGTTGGGGTTTGCTCACGACAGCAACGGGACTGTCATTCACGAGGCCGACGAAGATGGTAATATCATTTACCCGGAAGCGAAACTTGAGATCGAGAATGGATTACACCAGTTGGAGACACTCCTTGAGGCCAATGTCGACAAGGCATTCGACAAACTCGAGATCTACGTGCTGAGGAACATTCTTACCGTGCCCGAGGATCTGCTCTCATGGGTGAAGCTCAAACATTACGAGGTAGGCGATGCAAGACATCGGTGGCGATTCCGCTCTATTGTCCGCATTGACTGACATTCTGTGGACTGCAGGGCCTCTCCTTTAACGTCTCAGCAGATGCCCCCACGCCCGAAACCATTCAGGCGCAACGCAAGAAGCTCCTCGAAACTAAGAAACTCAATCGGACCTTGCGGGACGAATGTGCACGAAACGACGCCGTCATCTCCCAACTGAAATCGATCCTATCCAGCGTCGATTCCTCCACGGCTGGTAGCACCGAAGAATCCAAGGCAACCAACCAGCTGGATCTTTCCTTCCTGACCTCCAGCGTTGCGGCGCGTCAGCTCCGTGTAGGCGTCGACGCTGGGTCGAACTCCAAACACGTCCCGCTTACGACCAATACATCTTTCATATTGTCGCAGCTTCCTGCTTTGCAAGCAACGCTGACGCAACTTCGTCCAAAGCTGGCTGCATTGCCAGGCTCGGCGGAACAAATGGCGGCCAAGACGAAGCGGGATGAGCGGAAGGAATATATTGAGAGCCGTATCAGATTGCATCTTGAGCGGGCTGGGCAGCTGGCTATGGGTGATGACGGTAACCCTGTCGTTGCAGGCCGCCGAATCGACATTTCCGAAGCCTATGCTCTGGAAAACGTCGCGAACATGTTGACCCAGGACAACAAATCAGCATAAAATGATGCACTACAAGAGGTGGTCTTCCCCGGAAGACTTGGACTTTTCTTTTTGCATTGAGTCTATTTTTCTACGACCAGGAGACGGTCCATGTTTCTTGGGTCTTGCGGAAGGGGACAACGTCGATCTTATCGGACTTCAGGATCTCCTGGATCTTCTCGCCCTTCTTCTCGAGAGTGATGAATTCCTTGGTCTCCTCTCCGATGCCATAGAAGGCGCGGCCGAACTTGCCCATGAATCCCTCCACGATCTCCGGAGTGATATCCTCGTCCTTGAGGACGCCGTTCTCAATAGCTTGTTCGAAGGAATCAAGCACGACCTGAGTGGTATAGGGCTGGGTGAAAACGCCAGCAGCAATCTTTTCACCACCACGCTTGGAAGCAGCCGGGTGCGGGGCGCTATCGGAGCCAAAGAAGAACTTGGGGTTCCCCGAGGCTGCGGCGCGGAGGAGGGCATCCCGATCGGCGGGTGTCTTCGCGACGGGCTTGCAGAAGCAGAATGGGTCGCCCGCCCACGAGTCGATGATGATGGACAAGTGGTGAGCGGTGATGGAACCAGCGACGGTAGGGCCGCACCTCTTCACGGCCTCGACAGCGGCAGCGGTGGTGCAGTGCTCCAGGATGATACGGAGCTTGGGGAATTTTTCGTGCAGCTCGAACAACTTCGGGAGGAAGCGCTCCTCAGCCGACAACACCGTCACGTCGCCCTGAGAGGGGGCCTCGCCGTGCAGGTTGAGGATCATATCCTGGCGCTCCATCTCCGCGAAGACGGGGTAGAAGGAGGTGTAATCGACGACGCCGGAGCTCGAGTTGGTGGTGACGCCAGCGGGATAGCTCTTGACACCGGTGATACCGCGCTTCTTCGCCTCGATGATTGTCTCCGGGGTGATTGTCTCGTGCAGGTATAGCGACATGAGGTAGTTAACGTTGGGGTCGAGGGCTTGCAGACGCTTCTGGTAGTCCAGGGCGCGATCGACTGTCGTGATGGGCGGAACCAGGTTGGGCTATACATTGTATATAGTTTAAGCCGATCGAACCGGGTCAAATATTAACGGCCATTGAATTGTCTTACCATCACAAAGACGGTGTTCACACCACCCTGGCGGATGGTGGGCGTCACCAACTCCATCATCGGCCCATCACGCAGGTGAACTGTGTTGGGGGTCAGTCCGCGATCACAGCTAGAACCGGACCGGCACATAGCACATACCATGAAAATCGGCCGAGGCCGGGAGCTTGACTCCCTGGAGCTGAGACAGGGGCATAGTGGAGTATATTCGAGGTCAATTAATTGGAGAGCGTCGAGGAAGTCGAAGTGTGCCCCGCCATCTTTTTCTGTTCTGCCGGGCGGTGGCCGCTTTCCCCGGAGTATACAATGAAGTATGTACTTAACTTCTACTTAGTACTTAGAGTACTAAGTAGTACTTATAGTACTTTGTGCATGCTCGATACGAGTGGAGGATGCAGACACAGGGGCCTGAGACAGTGGATGATTTATGTATAGATTTGCAGTATGCAAAATTCGACTGAAAGCTTATGGCCGAACAGTCTGCGACAAGCACTTCTATTCGCAACAAGCCACTTGCTTTGGGGTAAACATCGACTTGGCCAGATTCTCTTTAAGGGTTGCCAAACTGCAGGAACCATTTAGTGGAGACCTGCCGTCAAATCGTGACCAAAACATGAAGTATCAAGGTCCCCAATGAGCGCCACTGGTCACAGATTATCCCGGGCGCTTAGCCTTGCCCTATCACCGTCCATCACCACCCCAAACTCTAGAGAGAAAAGTGCTTCAGGAACACAAATCAGAAGCCACCATCGATACCCCCGAGTGACGATCGCCAGTCATCTTCTTTACACCTTCTCAATATCCAAAATTAGCATCTGCTAACCGCCCACACTCCCCCGCCAAGCCTTGCAGGCTGGCGCCCGGATGCTCAGCTGCAAGCCCATGTTTGCGGTGAGACCTCACAGTCCTGCGAATTTAACTTCTGCTATCGTGCGAATCACCAGGCTTCAGTGCCTCTTCTGACGATTTACCATGGCTGATGTCGTGAGGGGGCATCCCCTATCCCCAGTGCTGGATAAGCGCCCACGAAAGCAATGCATTGTGATGGCAACGCGCTCGCTAAAAATTGTCCGTGCTGGAACTGTCTTCACCATGGAGTGTCTCGTGTTTTGTCCTACATATTTGGCTTTGTGTCCCCTCTTATTTCGTTTGGTCCCAGGGGGCTTCTATTTCTACTGTCTCGACACCATTCTTTTCAGGTTGACCGTCTTGTCTTTCTTTCTGACCCCCGGCTAGGGTCGCTCCTTTTATTTTATTATACTCTTATACTTGGGGCTGCTACTTCCCCAGCCTTGCCGGCAAGGTATCGAGTTAATCTCTATTCGACTCTCTTGTAACTTGTTGCCCTTCGTTCTCTCCTTCCAACGTTACCATGAGCTCGAACTCCTCCACAGCCGGCTCACACCCTTATTCCTCAGACATGGAGGAATCAGCCTTTCTCAAACGTAACCGCATGATCCACTGGGCTCGCCTTGGTCTGTCCATTTTGATCACCGTCGGGGCCGTTGCCATCATCGCTTGCGAGGCGGTGCCTCTGGGCCATTACAAGGACACATCGAAATGGGCGAGTGACGACTTGCCTCTGTGGCCTTTGAACTTTGACCTGCGTCCCACTATTGCGGCGTTATCATGTGGCTGTGTTATTACAGCTCTGAACTTGGTATATGTGATCGCTGCCCTACTTCCATCTGTAAGTACTCTCTCTCTCCTACTGATGAATACCGGTGAAACTTACAATACACAGCCCCATCCGAGAATCAAGCTGCTGAACTCTTACTCCTCGCTATCGGCGATTAGCGGCTTTATCACAGCTCTTGTCGGCATCATCTTCATCATCTACCGCCCCTCCTCGTCTTACCCCTCTGGTTTCACTGGAAACGAGACACTACAAAGCTGGACCTGTAAGTGGAAGGACGGTTCCAGCGGGCAAACTACCCCGATCAACTTTTCACGGGACTGCTCTGGTACTCGCGCTGGTTTTGCGCTTCTTTGCCTGGCCCTGGGGCTGGAAATTCTCATGGGCATCGCCGCTGCCATGGGCTCTCTGTCCCAGCGTGGTGTTTCACGTCGGAGGGAGGAGCAATTCCAGCTGGAGAAGCTGGAGATTGCTACTAAGCAGGTGTATCGAAGTTAACTGGGTAATATTATAGCGATTGGGAATCCTTTTGGTTGCAAATTTCAATGAAGGAGGATTAAATTTGATATATGTGTATTGACCGCGGCTCTTGGGTGAAGTGGGATATCGGCGATCCATGCTGGACATAGATTGAATCAAGCAGAAATGGCTAGAGCCATATCGCTCTCGGACGAATGTATATACACTAACGGGGTACGATTGTACGTTTGAATCTTCCTAGATAACCAGAACTGTATGTAGGTGGCTCGGGAGTACAGTCAAGGAAGGTCTTTCCAGGATGAAGGTGCCGGTCGCCGTTGTATGTAGACACTTGGAGCAAACGACGCATAGCCCGAAACTTTCTGGGCTAGTATCTCTGTGCTATGAACTCTGCTTCTTAAGATTATTTTTCTCTTTTTGTTACAAGCATTAACTCCCATAGCTTTAACGCACTGCATATGAAGATAATGATTACATAATCCTTATCAGCACCGCCTTCGGCAGAACTATCACGCGTCGCCGGCGTCATGGTCTTTCCTAAAGTTCTTCTCTTCTATTATTCCGCGATATTCACCATGTCTACAGATCCAGCCGTCCAGCCAGCCGCTGATATTGATGACGAGCTCTACGACTCCGCCGAAGACGAAGACTTCCAACTCGATGGCGCACAGGATGAATCTGAGCTGTCCTCCGCTGACGAGGCTGAGCCCGCAAAGAAGAAACGCAAAGCCGATAAGAAAGAAGATGATCTGGAGGATATTGAGCTAGATTCCGGTGACGAAATCACGATCAAGAAGGCGCGAGACAAGCGAAAGAAGCGGAAGGGAAAGAAGGGCAAAGGTGGTGATGATGATGATAATGATGTCGACGATGATGACGAAGGGGGAACTGGAGGATTTGTGCGAACACGTGCGATGAAGACCAGGGTGTAAGCTTTCTACCGGCTGTTTCAGCATTCAGGCACGGAATCTAATCTTCATCTTTCGAGCAGGCAAGAAGAGCGCAAGCCGCTCGCCAAGATCGACGGCGCGACTGTGGACGTGAACGCTTTGTGGGAGCAGATGAACGCCCCCGGAAATGCAATGGGACAGTCGATACCTCAGGCGGAAGAACAGGGCGAGTCGGCCCCAGAACTCAATGGCACGGTCGACACGGAAAAGCAGGAGCAGCCTGCCGCGGAACCAGAGGATGGCTCTCGCCATGGCCACTCTGGGCAGTACGTCGATCAAATGATCAAGATCAAGCGTACGTATAAGTTTGCGGGTGAAATGATCACAGAGGAAAAGCTCGTGCCCAGGGACTCCGCTGAGGCCAAGGTCTTCTTGGCTAGCGGGGAGGCTGTCGAATACACCGACGCAGATGCCGCAGCCGCAGCCGCGGACGCTGCTCGCAAACTACGCCGACCGCTCCGCAAGATCTCGCGATTCGATCCCAACCCGACCGGTACGATTAAGAAGAGTTGGGAGAAGCAGCCCGCGGAGGCTGGCGATAGCGACGCTAAGGGACCCAAAATCAACACCGTCGAGAAATCCCGTCTTGACTGGGCGCAATACGTGGACGAGGCTGGAATCAGGGACGAATTGCGCACACACAGCAAAGCCAAAGAGGGTTATATGGGCCGGATGGACTTCTTGGGTCGTGTGGATGCCAAAAGGGACGACGAGGCTCGCCAGGCCCGCCTCAAGGGCATGTGAAGCTTTTGGCCGGAGTCCGCGAGACAACCATTAAAAAAAGCCTTGCCCGAGGGCACCACGGCACCGCTTTCTTCCAAGGATTGAGCCTTGGAGGCTATCAGACCAATTATGCTCGCTTCAGTGTACACGTCCGCAGGGTCGTGTTACGAGAACTGCGTGTTTTAAGCCTTCGAGTTTCCCTCGGCGACGTGGGCACACACTCCTTCGAGAAGGCTGCCAGTCGATCTTGATCCAATGGGGAAACCCCGTACACGATCTCCACCGAATCGAAACGAATTGGTGGGAGTCCGGACTTTCTATTGCGCTTACGGGCCAGGCGGGGACTGATCAGCGAAGCCTCCATCCCGCTCGTACCAAGATACGAGATAATAAAGTCTACTCGGCCTCTGGTGGAGTTGGGTCCATACTGTTTCAACATGCATCTCAAGCAAAGACTCGGTCGGAAGTCGTTTATAATTTATGGGCAATGCCCTTGTACTCTATATCCAAGATACCAAACTGATACCCAAAGCGAATATAATCTCATACAGCAACATGATCTTATCAGTCGGAGGACACCAGAGCTAATCCCATCTTACGGTACATCTAGTTGCTCTTGGGCACGTACTTAATGCCGCTGCTGGGGCAGCTCGATTTGGTGACTGGGCAATGTTAGTAGATGTCCATTTATTTCAATCAACAGGAACAGCCTCTGAAGCACTCACGCGTATCGGTAGCCTGGTACTTTCCAGAAATGGCATTGCCGCGGACATTGTAGAAGTACCAAACCTGGTTCAGCTTGCCACTGTCGCAGCTGACGTAGACTTCAGAGCCATCGTGCAGCTTGCTCAGAGCGGACTGGATCTCACTCAGAGTGTACGTCTTGGATTCATCGGGGGTGATTCCAGCAGCGGAGAGAGCCTAGTATGTGTTAGATCTATCATTGCCATAGATGGGGGGAATACTGAATAGGAAACACATACCTTGTAAGTATCCAAGCCCTTGAACAGGTCCACCACCTTCTGGAAGAAGTCGCCGACCTCCTCCTGCGGCGAATAATTGGAGTAGCAACTGGGCTTGATAGTATTGATACAAGTGCCGTGCTTGCCCCACTCGTGCTCCCAGAAGGATTCGCTGTCCCCGTTAATGTCGACCCAGTACTTTTCCATGTAGGAGACGAGGTCGGTGCGGTCCTGTGCTTTCAGGATGTCGGTGATGTTGGTGTATGCGCGGGAGTCATCGCAATTGGACTCGTAGGTGCCATCACAGTTATCAGGCCTAACAGTTGATTAGAACATGGTCGTGACAATGACATAGACATTGATAGTGGCATTGGATATAAAGCATTGAGGAACCTGGAGCAGGGAATATATGCTCCGAAGTAAGTGAAACATACCACAGTCCGTGGATCGTCCACGAATCGGTCGGCCCAGTGACTGGATCTGTATCCCAGAATTGGGTCTGCAACAGTGCACCACCGGGGTAGTTGTAGCAGCAGGTGCCAGCCTTAGAGGAGCTATGGCAGCTGAGAGTATTGTTGTTGGAGCAAGTCTTCAGGCTGGCCGAGACGCCAGTGAGGGAGGCAGCCAGGGCAAGGGCGCCGATGGAGGCACGAGCGAAAGACATAGCGATTGTAATTTGTATCGCAATGAGAGTCGATCAATGATTGATTTATTCCGGAAGACGCGGTGACTTAATACTTGTCCTGGCCCAGGTACCAAGGCACTTTGTATGCACGTCGCCTGCAGAAGCGGCACCTCGTCAGGCACGGCGATCGCTACTGATAGCAGCACATGCACTGATCAAAGGATGCTGATTCGCGCGTTTCAGATCGGATATCGCCGTCGAGTACCTCAGACAGAGTGGGACGAGCGGGGATGAAGTTGAATGGGGAAAGGTGAAACGCCCAATGACAGCCGGAAATACGCCCAGAGTTGGCGGTGGCCAAACGAGGTCCAACTGGGTGTATCTTGATTTCTGGCTAGTGCTCAGCTTTAGCAATCGAGGTTGCATCGAGCCCCCGGTCCTTTGGATTGGAGTCCTGCGGATCTCCGACGTTGATTGATGCCCGTCGAGATTAAACCCGCCGATCGCCCGCGAACCAGCGTCGCCCGACGGGGTTTTTGGCTAGGCGATCTGCGGGCCCTGAAAGTGTCCTTCACGTCTCGCCTTTTCAAGGAAACGTGTTGGAGTCGGTGTTTCGAGGGTGTAAATCGATGCCGCAGAAGAGTAATCAAGGCTACCTGGGGGATATTGGAGGGTTCCTGGATCTACTCCGCTCGTGCAAGTCCGCTATCGTTGAGTTGACATGATGGATCTAAAGACAAAACAAAACTCTCAGAATACAAAATATACATAAATCACATGGTTGCTGGTCATTCAGCAATCAATGGCTCTTCCTCGTCAGGCGATAATGGATCGCGCAGCCGAATACGCCAGATCGCGATGGAGACTAGCATGAAAATGAAAGAGGCCTGAAGCCACGGCAATCCCATCCAAGCATTGCCCAGATGCATTCCCAGTCGGAAGAGGTAGGCGAAGAGGGGGCCAGCGATGAGTATCCCCAGCGCTTGCGAGATTGCAAGTGCCGAATAGAGTGTTCCGATATGGCTCGGTGGAACGAGGGCAGTGACGAGGCTGCGTGTGGTGATTATAAATCCCAGTCCAAGAGAGAGGAAGACGAGTCCCCATATCAAGATGCCCGGAACCGGCGCGAAGGCCATTAGAGCAAAGCCGACCACGGTGAGGAGACAGGTTACTTGACTCAGACGATAGTCCCGGTACTTGCCATGCAGATCAAAGTACTTAGCCACGATGAAGTTGAATGTAGGCATGAGAACGAGGAAATTTGCCAGACCAAATATTCCACGGAGCGAGATGAGAAGGCTGGCCTATAGCAATGTCAGCTACAGCATTCTTACTGAATCGTCTAGGAGGGAGTAACGTACCTCGCCAATGGTCCAATTGAACTTCTTCGACGCGTATTGCATCAACAGATTGGTCGATTGACGACTCATGAAGCCGACTCCGGCGATGAAAATCAGTAGACAGACATTGCTATCCTTCCAAATGAATCTCGTGGATTCTCTGAACTCGCGAGCTTGGCGGACGATCTCTTGCAACATTGGTTGCTTGCCTGGTGGCTCGGTGCCTTCTCTGGCCCCACGGGAAGCTCCGGGTTGATGAGCTTTTGACTTTAATGTGGCATTTGTGAGGGTCTCTGGAATAAAAAGAGCTGGAAAACAGCCTGCCGCGATTACAATGAATCCAATAACATAGGGAAACCATGGATCAAACGTCATCAAGTAGGCACTGATGGGTGTGGCCAGAATCTCTGCGAGAATGACACAGGACTGGAGGCGAAAGAGAGCAGTTGATCTATAAACATGTTAGTCCGTTGGGAAATCGATGGAGCTGGCACATCGAGCTGGGCACATCGAGCTGGTAGGAGCTTACCTCTCCTCTTCTGAAAAGACATCAGCAACTATGGCAATGGCCATGGAGAGGACAACCTGATCGCCACCACCGATCACACGAAAAAGGCCCGTCAGCCAGACCATTCGCAGCGGCAGAACATCCGACCACGCTGCCACCAACCGGACCCAAAGCTCCCCTAGGAGAATCCCCAGGAACCCGAGATACAGCACCGGCTTGCGGCCCCAATTGTCGGCTAGCACACCGTAAGGGAGCGATAGAATAATGCTGGGCAGCACCTCAAAGGTGTCTTTGTACCCATTGACGATGGCTAATTCTCCTTGCACGACCTCCGACTTGCATGGATCTTGAGTCGCGTTCCAGGCATCGCGCGAATGGAGGAGATAATTGCGACAGATGATCTGCTCAAAGATGGCCGTCTGCGGCGCCTGCGACAAAAAGAATCCAAAATCGGCGGCGAGAATGAATATGCCAGAGGCAACGAGAATCAGCAGCTTTTTCGCGCCGTTGTTGGTGTTGTGCTGCGCTGGTTCGGAGTTCGGAGTTGGCGACAGCAGCGGCGCCGTTTCGTCGGGCGAGTCTTGTGTCTCAACGACCATGATGGGTGATGATAGTTGGCAATTCGAGGGAAGCAGACATCAAATATATAAAGGGCGAGATTTTGGTGTCAAGCAGAGGGGACCCGATGGCGCAAGACCGTTATGTCGCAGCCTTGTCGCAGCTTATCGAGGATCGGAGCTCGCGTGAAGCCGATGTGGTAGCTCCGACGTGGAATACGAAGCCTCTGATTTGCTGGTTCTTCACCGTTGCTGCATTCCCCCGCTGAGATAAGACGCGATCTCACTATGGGCAACCTATCCACGTCGGTGGTCATCGGTCGACGTGTTTTAGGGGCGAGCTAGCGAGCCTAGTGGATGGGGCGCTCTTTGTTTGAGGGGCGAGAACAATCCCGACACTGCGGGGTTCGGCGTTCATTCAATCTCATCGAACCAGAGATGAAGCTCGAAATTAATGAATTGCCACCGAATATTGTTGTCAAAGGGAAATCCTTGTTTTGTGGAGAATGGTGGAGCTCGCTGTGGGGGAATTCAACTATAGAGACAACCAACGTACCGTTGAGCGTCTACGGAGTACACAGCATTTCAATTACCCAGCCTCAATCAAAGCCAGTTTTGGAATACATACGATGACTATCCCATCTGGACTGCAAGATAGCTTATTGCATTTCAACAAGGTATCTTACGACAACATGGTAAGTATGTATCAATGGGTTGAGTGCGCGATTGGTATCATATACGAGAAGATTTGCTTGTGATTGAAAAGTACACTTTGAACTAGCGATAAGTCACTGCAAAAAAACCAAGGATACTTTTCTGGATATCTCGATCTCAGCTTGAGTTCAACAGCATGCCAGGCAATTACCGTCGCACAGCCTTGCATCGACCACGATCGTCTTGCTTGGCCATCGTACATACTGCTCAGCATATTGAACAGTTCCAGCGTCTTGCTAGAGACGATCCTCCATGAAATATGTCTCAATAATAAGTAGCAGGCCTCAACGCCGAGATCATCTCTAATTCCGGTCCAACTGTGCGAATCATCGCCAGCGCAAACTGCGGCCGGCCGCGCGGTACAGGCGTTTCCCCGGGGCTTTTGTGGCAGCCTGGTCGGGTTGGCAATTATCCAGCCCGGTAGTTAATGTCGGGTCAAGATGCTTCTCGGGGCATTCAGTCACACTCATTGCTTTTTCCTCGTTGTCCATCACACGGGCTAGAAGGCGCCCACGCTCGGCTCGATGTATCCGGCATTTGTGTCGGCCTTCGGAGATGAGGGATTTCTGGTCCGACTGGTTTGTTCTGGGATCCCATGGTGATTGTTTATCCCCGTAGTCTCCAGTCTGTCGGCTGCGTACAGTTTGCCGGTTGGTGGTGTGAATGGACTTTGCGCTTGTGGGTCGGTGGCTGACCACGCCTGAATATACGGATTTGGATAGACGGAAGAGAGTGGCAGCACGATTTTCAGTCTTTGCAGGGCTTGGACTAAGTTCGTCGAAGGCGTCCATTTCCCGAGGTCGATGTTTACTTCTCCAGCCGGAGAGTGGGATAACGGGCAAACCCAGCCCGCCCGAAAACATGATGTTCGTCGGGTGCAGTGGTGGGCTTTTCTGGAGATCGAATTCTTAGGTTGCTGAATATCTGGAATTCGGTTAACATGGTTCGTTCTTCGCTCTGGATGAGAGTGTAAGCCAGCCGGAGATGAGCTGGCGGGCCTCACCTAGCCACAGCTGTCAACCGATCGGGCCGTACATATGAAATTCAGTTCAAACGCACTGGATAATTTAGTGAGAAGCTCATTTATTCAATTGATGGAGATGGTCTTGTCCAAGAGAGCCCTGAAGGGGGGGAGAAATGTTGGGTGCTGGAACTTGAATGTGGTGGTGCGCGAGGAATACAGGGATATATATCGGCGTACGACTTGAACAATTGTCTGGCGACAAGCCAATTTAGCAAAGTGCTCCAAGATAAAATTGAACACTACCAAAAGTAGGAAGATCCATATATGAAATGTATCTACTTCCAAGTTTCCTGACCAACAGATGCGATATGCCCTTGAGAATTGCACATTCACCCCTGAAGGTCAATTTCTTCCCATTGTAATAGTAGTATCTTTCCACCTAAGAGAGAGAGAGAGTCAACCCACGTTCGAAACCTGAGATTAAAATATTCTATGTTCGCTAAAAATATACTGTATAGATATAAAATATATAAAAT
Organism: Penicillium sp. G339; assembly: GCA_027569595.1. NCBI lineage: Eukaryota > Fungi > Ascomycota > Eurotiomycetes > Eurotiales > Aspergillaceae > Penicillium > Penicillium sp. G339. The sequence continues at coordinate 464,739 of JAPDFJ010000020.1, forward strand.
GAATACTTCTTTACTACAGATATTCTTGACTTCTGTAGCCCGCTATCACCATATCTTGCGAATACAACCTTGGAAGCTCACTGCTCCAACCTTTGGAATAAGATAGCATCAATTGGCCAGACAACTCTTTGGGCAACCCGATCCCAACACGTACTACCACCCCACCGCACCAACACCTAGGCTCAAACATACATGGTCTAGACGCATTGATTCGCGTTGCAGGAGATCACCCGGCAGTCCCTACAACGCCACCCCACTCTGACTGCACGCAACGTATTGAACGCGGACTGTACTTTGGGATCGAGATCAGAGAATGAAACGCAATATCTCAATAGATATGAGACCGCACTAAGTAGCGCGCTGCCGGTTGACCAAACGAGCACGCGCGATTATCTGGTCTTGGAGCAAGGGCAGGATAATATGATGTCACCTGGATTCTCTCAAGAGGGGAATAACTGAGAGTCATGGACAGCCAAGCCATCCCCCGCTGCCTTTGCCCAAGACATTTTGGTACGTGCGGTGCATAGATGACCCCCCTCCTACTTTCTTTCGCCCGATCCGTTGAGAATGTCTAGCATATATGATGCACACGGACGATCATGACAGGCGATCAGGGTTCTCCGGAGACGCCGGAATAATACACGCCATACTGTGCTTCTATTGCGGTTTTGTGCATTGCTGCCCATTTAATTCCTGCACTATTGAGTTGTCTGGCATGCGCATTGGACTACAGCGCTATGACGGTGCTTGCGTGGTTTTTGTGCTCGGACATTGGACTCGGTTGTAGCTGAATACACAATGTGGTATCTTTGTGTTTTGAATCATGCCCCCAGAATCGACGTAATAAGAAAATCTTCGTCCCTTCGTCGCGACCCTTTGATCCTGGGGTAACAAGAGGGTGACAGGGACGAACTCCTAGAACGCCAGATGCCAGATAACTCTCTACAAAGCACGACCCACCCCATGGGCAACTGTACCGGGGAAAGCGTGTCTCAGGGAGGGTGTCGTAGGGCCATGCCAAAACATAAACTTTACCACTAGGAGAACTATCCAGGAACCCGGGACCAACGACGCAAGGTGATGGGACGCGCTGTGCTGCGAGTCAACATGAACAGTCTAGAACGTACTAACCGATCTAGAAAGAAAAAGCAAAACGACGGTTTCTTTTTATTTTTGGGTTCTATTCTTCACTATCAGAATTCCATATTTGTCTTGAATGTTGAGCGCATGGCCGTTGGTGGAAAAAGAAAACTAACCTGCAAGGGGGTGGGGAAAATCGAAAGAAGGGGGAGGCGGGCCACCAAAGCCTCAGGAACCGTTCTCCAAAGAGAGATTTTTGCATTGGCTCACATTACTATTGATGTACGTTGCAGAATCCGTTTGTCAGACTTTCTTTCATAGGATGGGACTTTATACCCGGCCGAGCAAGTCATATTAGATGCCGAAGCACCGGGAATTGGACCCTCTATGAGACCAGTTATGCAGGTAGAAAGATGTTAAATATTTTGTGTATCTTGTCCCGGGCGATCTCATCCTAAACCCGGGTTCTCTGCTTGGACTTAGCCAATCTACTATTCCGTAGCTGGTAGGAACCCACTCGGTTTTCTCCGTAAAGCTAATGTACCACTTCTCATACATCATCGATTAAATGATCGACATTGTGATCCAGGTATCCGATCGAGGCTGGCTGTACTGACCCCTGAGGAAACTCAATGTCTGGCCTTAACGCGAGTATGCTCTTATCACTTCAGCCAGATGACACACCTAAGGTATTCGAGTCACAGCAGGATGTCTGATGAGTTGGTATCTCAATCAGCGTTAGTGGCTGTTGCACTGCAGGTGGAAGTTGTGAGTATATGCCGAGGAATGTTTCGGCCACCGATTCCAATACAAATAGTATCAAAGGATCGATAATGTGGTATGCTGGAGTGGGCTTTTTTGGCCCGTCTGCATGAAATGACCATTCTGGATCACCCCGCAAAATGATCGACCGCCGGTTCCTCGCCTGTGCGTCGACGAGTCGAGAGGCCTGCATATTCTTGCGCGATCTGAGCTAGGATTCCTGACTAGTCGACTTTTACAGCGTGCTCGGTGCTACTCAGTCGAAAGAGCTACAGGGGCCTGAGAAAGATCTAAAATCGATAGTACCAATTGCGAGGCCCGGGTACCTGGCGCCAACTGTGATAATTGTGCTAACGCATGTCCAAATACTGGTGGGTTGACATCTCTCATGGGGTATAGTCTAGATTCTAGATTTGTGATGGCCGAATGAAACACGATTTGTACCTGAACGTTGGATATGAGCGATGATGGTCCAGGCAACGCCTCAAACCGTTGTGCCTGAGAGGTCCCTAAACTCAATTGAAGGAGGCTACGTTGATATTTTTCCAGCTCTGCCCCTGAATGTACCACGAGGGCCTATGTGCTTGGTGCACCAAATCCCGAACTGTGACGGGTGGCGAGCGATCAAGGTGAAGATTTCCCGATAGATGGACAAGGCAAGCACAGACAACCAAGTGGTATGTACAAAATATGGATGCCTCAATGACATGGTCAGCCACACTGCCTCAAGCTCATTGCCACCAAGCCTCCGGTGGCGTGTGAAGTAAGTTCCTGACTTGGCTGACGAGGCTGCCCCGTATGGCATGACTCGATGTGACGATGGAGCTCAGATTATAGAGACGCTATTCAAACCTTCCCCCCAGGAACCAAAACGTTATGCGGTGTCCTGAGCATTATTGTACGCCAGTCAATATCTCGGTATTTGGCTCTGCAAGTCGATCGATGGCAGGGCCTCGAGCCAGCTCGCCAGCAATGATTGCCGCTGTGGGCTTTATTTCAAAGTTTTTGCCAATTTGGAGTATAAAATGAGTTTTGGCAGCTTCAGATAAACGATAAAGCCTAAGAAGTCAAGCAAGTTATTCCTTTGGATGCAGGGGCTTCGGCGATATCTGGGGACACTGGCTTTCCACTCGCCCTTGCGGCCACTCCAGGTCCGTGCTAGTGGGCACTCGCAGAAGTCACAGTATGAGCCAGCACATGAGTTTAGATTCACTAGAGTGGAATTGAGGCTACAAAGATCAATTTTTATTAGTATGGAGAAAGTTTTGAGATGATCAAGCTCCAGAATGTCGGATGGATGGCGAAGTCCGAGAATGGCCGTGAGTGGCCGGGGAGCCATTCAGGGCAGAGACTAAATATGGAACGAGCGAGACAGCACCTGAATCATGGAAAGCTGGGAGCCCAGAAATTTGGGACGGAAACAAAGTACAATAGTTCCGGTGGTTATTGCAGGATGACACATCTCACCTCTGGTGATGTCGATCATTCTTGGTTGGTGGCCAAAACATCCTGAAACTAATCTGCATGAAACATAGGTTTATTGTTTCTAGTGTGTTATCCTGATGAAAAATAGAAAGGAATCCTGAGTGGCGGGGGGTTTTTTTTGGATGCAGCAGAAGGGAGAGATGGTCAAATCTGACAGTCGACAAGATCGACAGCCAACGATATGGATCGACGACGCCGGTGCGAAAAGTGGAACAGGTGGAAACAGTATCCAACGAACGGGAGGCAATTGAAGGCCGTTCGGGCACCCCGGAATTGGGGACGAGACCCCGATAAAGCAATGGTTCATCTGCATTGTTTACCACCGAGTCGGATCGAGATCGTAGCCTGTGTTTGGATTCTTCATCCGTGGGCTCGAGAGACGCCTAATTTCCTTTGGCTCAGCCTTAAACGAGCATTAGAGTTTGTAGTTCATTAAACCGTCGTCGCGAATCGAATCGAATCAGCGGACAACGCTTAGACCCGGTGCGAGCTGTCAGAAGTTGCGGTGCCGAGTGGTCGGGGCCACCCCGGAGGGTTCTGAAAGTGCCGGGACCTCTACTTGCCTGGGGCTCTGCGATCAAGCGCTCGTCTATTGAGGCTAGTGGTTTGATCGAGGGCACACAACAGGAACTGCCCTGTTTCATCGACCCACCGGTGTTGTGTTCGACTGCACATCCATTCGCAATGTGACACACAAACCGCCCGGGGAGAAGCGTCCGAAAGGCAAATTCAAATTCTGGGGAATGGAATTCCCGACGAGCAGTTGGGACGGTTGTGGCTGGTTCTCCTGCGATGGTATGATTGCCAGTTGCTACCGTGGAGAAAGCCGCTCTGCATGACGCTCGAGCTTGGTCGCCGTCGCCACCTACACTGTGGCTTGAGTCGCTCTCAGGAATCTGCAACAGTGTCGGGGTCGAGAATGCGCGAACGCTAGCGAACTCGCCACGTCGGTGCTAGACGCGCAGTGGCCATCTGCTCCAAGCAGTGGGGGTTCCCTCAATTCGGGTCTGGACTGACGCGTGATGGATCAGAAAGGTCCCCTGGACCCGATGCAGGTCCGAACTAGCTCCCCATAGCGCCCAGGCCAGGCGATTGGGAGGATATGCGATGCCGTGGCAGTGAAGCTGGTCATTTTCCGGCGGCATCGATTCGACGTCCATCAGCGTCCTATGGCAAGGGATCTATTATCTATCATCTACCGCATGCTAGTATTCCCCAACAATTGAACGTTGGAAGTATGAATTGGGACCTGGTTGCTTCCTCCCCAGCATGTATGTGTACTTTCTGCAGCAGCACATTCCAATCATGTCTGATGACGACGGCGACGACTATTTGTCACTATCGACCCAGAGCCCTACGAGTCGATCCATGCCCCAGCGTGAAGCCAAAGTGCGTGGAGCGGACAATAGTAGAGAATGAACGACTGGAATCCGCAATGCTACCTGGCCCTCTCGGAGCTAATCTGAGCGATGATCAGCACAGACCAGCCAACGTCTGACCTGTCGGACTCGGTCGTGGGCCCGCTGGAGACGATCGATCAACCCGTCGGAGCTCATATTGATCGCGACGGTAGTATCTCTGGATGATTGACCCGTCCTCGCAGAAGTCTTGGGTTCATTCTGTTCAGATTGGGCAAAGACCTAGCAGGTGTCTCAGGACAATTGAACACAGTTTATGCCTGTGAGAAGGAAGGATAGCGAGACATGGGGTGGGGCGAGGATCGATGATCGCCGTCCGGGGGCGATCCGTGTGTTTCGTACAGTAGTACCAAGCTAACCCTCGAACTAGTTCTCACAGTGATCAGAGAGAAGCCCCGGGAGCAGATCCAGTCAGAAAGTAGATGCATGTCAACTGCCATTTAGACTCTACTCACATTACGCGGAACGCAAGAGGCGCAGCCGGACATTCCAGTCGCTGCTGGACTCGATCCACCTGCAGCTGCAGGTGTGAAATCCTCTTTTTTCTTTTTTCTTTTCGCTTTTCTTTTGGGGCTATTTTAATTCTGAAAATTCCCAATTCGATTTATTTTGATTTCCTATTTCCAAAAAAGAAACGAGATGTTAGGGATGACAATCAGGTCGATCGGCCTCTTCTGCCCAGATCTCAGCAAAGCAGGAACAAGCTTCCTCAAGTATAAACCCCTTGTTCTCCTCCAGCCTTTCTTCGACTTCCCACAAATCACACACCCTCCAACCCTTACTCTCTCCCTTATAACATCCCCCAGCAACCCTCGAGACAAGGAGGGCCGCGTATCTGAAACCCAGCCTCCCCTGCCCCTCCTCCCCCGGATTCTATCTACTCGCCTCCTCGACTCCTCTCCTAGATCGCGCTCGTGTCTCTCCTAGGGACTTCGTGATTTGGTAGCTTCGGACGGTCCACCAGCCTCTCGCCTCTTCTTTCGGCAACCCGCGACGCGCTGTAGCCCGTGTCTCCGGTAACAGGAGTCTCATAGTCTGCATTCCTGGCCTTGCTTTCGGGCACGCGACGCGCTTGGATCTGATCCGAGTCATGGCGTATAGTTGTAAGTCCGATCCCCACCCGCCGATTTGATGCTGGGCCGATTTGTTTATTTCTGCTCGTTTGTCCCTCTCTTTGCCTTTCCAACATTCTTTCCTTCGCCCTCTGTGCCTGTTTCCTCGTTCTTTCCCTCGTTCTCTTCCGTCCTTTACTCTCTTCCTTCGTTCCTCGTGCTGCTTGCTTTGTCCCTCGTTTCCCTTCCATTCCTTCGATCTAGCAGTTGGACTGATATCCCACTGCCCTGTAGGTGACAGCATCGTTGACCCTGTCGCCCCTCGATCCTTCAAAACTGAAGACCTTGACGATATGAGACCTCAGGGCCAACAGATCTCCGATCGTTTGACTGTTGAAGTTGATTGCCGCTCCCTCGGCCCCAGTGAATGTCCCTCGATGACTTCGAGTTTCTCTCCTTTGGAATCTCCTACCCCAACCCCCACCAGTCTGTACAGCCAGAACTCAATGGCCTCTCCAACCTGGCATGAAGCTGGCCAGTACCACGCCCTCCCAATGGAGCGCCGCACATCCGCCACCCCACTGCGTAGTGCTTTCAAAATGGCCGACTTGACCTCCGCTGATACCATGGGCATGCCCTACGGCAACATGGATCGCCAGGACCAAATGCCCATGGAGTACCTTCCGGGCTATGATGAGAATGTCGACCAGTTCTATTTCCCGCAAGAGGTCCCCAAGACGTTCGACCAGACAGCCTTTCCCTACCAGGCCTCCATGGGTCAATATCACACGATGCCGCGGAACCATCACTACCAATACCGGCCTCAGCAAAACACCTATCTACCAGAGTCAGCGTCTAACCCTTGCTTGTCTCGTCCCATCTTCAACCAACCACCGACAGAGCGGATGCCAAACTCTGTCTCCATGTCCAACATGCTCCAGTTCATGCCTCCCACCGATTCCATGGCTCCTCAAACGATTGCTCCGGAGCAGGCATTCGGCCACACGGCACCCGTTACACCACCTTCATCCTCCTACTCTGAATTTCCTACCACCCTGCACACTTTCAAGGGCCACACTCCTTCTACGCCTGTCCGCTCCAACTCCATTGGAACACCCTCCGGCACAGACACTCCTATGAGCCGCTTGTCTGGCGGTAATGAATACCAAGACGAGTTCCCAATGTCTCCAATCTACCGTGATGGAATCATGCGAGCTCACCGTCAGCCATCGCGCAAGTCATCCAAGAAGCAACTACTTCGCTCCAACCTCAGCCTGGAGAACCTTCCCGCCGTCATCAAGCAGGTCCAGTTCAAGTGCAAGGAGCCCGGTTGCAAAGGTCGGTTCAAGCGCCAGGAGCACCTCAAGCGACACATGAAGAGCCACTCCAAGGAGAAGCCTCATGTTTGCTGGGTTCCCGGCTGCCACCGTGCTTTTTCACGAAGCGACAATCTGAACGCACACTACACCAAGACCCACAGCAAGCGGGGCGGACGCAACCGCTATGTCGCTACTCTCGACGACACCAGTCAGGATTATGACCCGGACTTCCGTGGCCAGCTTACGCCTGATGGTCGTCCTATCTGGGGCTCTAAGCTGGAGGACGCCATGCCCGACTGTGGTGACCTCAGCGTCGATGGCTGGGATGATTAGATGCAATCACCGCCGCCACACTACCAAAAGCAAACAACGATTAATCAAAATCAACAAAAAGAAGAAAAAAAAAAGAACCAAACAGAAAACCAAATCAAAACGAAGTTGCGACCTCCACAGAAACGCAACACCAGAATGGGCTACTCAAAAGGGCTCTCTGAGTGGGCCTCAATATGATACCCTATCGATGGAGCATCGGCCACACCGATGGAACAGGCATTAACCGGCCGGCTGGCCGATACGGCGTTGTACATGTCTCCAGGGCACGGGATCGGGGACAGATCCCTGCGACATTATTCTTTTATTTATTATTATTCTTGCATAATTTGTCCGGTGCGAAAAGGGCTTGGTGCGGTACTCTGGGATCTTTGTTTTGCTGGCGTTTGCATATCTTCGCTTCGATCGTCGGTTTGGATAATCACTAGGGAGGACTGGGGACGATCCTGTACAATCAGCTACAATGTGCTTTTTTTCCGACTTCTCGCGTGTACTACCAACATCGAATACCACCTTGTGGCATAATTCAAAGAAAAAGATATCTTTACACAACCTCACTCGTTTCCTTTGTCTTTTCCATCCATTGTAGATCGTCTGGCTTGCAAGGCACCTGCATACTTGGTTCTAGCCTGCTGCTTAACACATCAGTGTCGGCTGTGTCATATCTTGAATTCGCACTCTGGTGGGGTCTTCTAGGACCAAATCATCACTCGACGCTTGTGCTTCTCCGCATCTCCACCTTCTCTCTCCCATCTTCCTTCCCACCTCACCTTTTCCGTCCTTACGGATGGTTCAACCCACGGTGCCAGAGTTTGTGTGTTTTGACCATTCGATAGCCTTGCCCAGCTCGTACTACCAGGGCCACTGAATCTTGTTCAGCCCCGTCCCACGGTTCCCCAGGGCCAATGTTACACATCACACCCGCGCCCCGACGGTTCGAGACACCTCCAGCATGTACCTGGATCACTCCATCCGATCCATCTGGCCGTGTGGATCGACTGGTGGAATCTACTCACCACAGCTCAAATCAGGCCGCTCACATTGCGCATTACGTTATTCACCCTCGCCCAGCGGCCATCGGTGCGGGCGCGCTCTCCACATTCCAGTCCCAACGGGCTGGTTTCCTATTCGCAATCCCCTGTTTCAGAACTTTCTTGATGCCATCATGGGCCCTGGCCCGTTTGATATCACTACTAATCTTGAGTGATCTGCCCTTCAGTCACGACTTGACCTGGCCGCTCGTCCGTTACATGCGTGGGCCACCCACAACAGACGAATGCGAAAAATGTACCAGGGTCGACATATACACGATCGGGATCGAGGGTCTTCCATCACCCACAAAATCACTGCTAGAGTGAAAAATTTTCTCGCGAACGGTACCCAGCACCACTAGATGCGACCTGTGGCTAACAACTAACAACATGTGGAGTGCCGCCCCAATGACGCCCACACATCTTCCACACGAAATAGGCGACTTGCATCAGCCGCCAAGGACTCGCGAACACCGCTCGGACAGCCCAGATCTCAGAGCCGCGCAATTCGCTCGAGAGCACTGCAAAAGTGCCTTTTGCTCTGCCCATTCATTAGGCCCACGCATATACCCTCTCATTCCCGCGGGGCGGCGCGGCTTGGACCTCCCTGGACAAGATCCCTACACTGATTGCATCTGAACAAGTCATTTCCTCCCCGTATCCTGATTAGGAAATGCCTCAACAGCCCGGTATTTCTTTTTGGCTCAAGTTCACCGGTTCGTTACCGATCTGATGTGATCTACGGATTCTCGATGGCGCTTGGATATGCGATGGCACCTTGATCTCTGAATGGGCGGTAGGGCATGCCACTCGCACCGCTACTCATGTCGCTACACTTCGTAGATCTTGGCCAAGGTGCCGTTGTATCAAAGTACTTTTTCTCGCAATGTCACCCTCCCCCGTATTTCCTTCTGCTATTATTTTCCGGATTCCAAATCCCCATTTCCCTGATTTCAAATTATGGGTCCACCCCGTACAACGGAAAATGCATGGCCAGAAACGTTGATGTCGCCGTTGTTACACAGTGGACCGTTCTGTACTTGATGGAATAACTCCCGCAGGAGACCTAGGAACAGGGGTACAGAGACCAGGGCTTTTGCGTCTCCGGGATGCATAGAAGGATAACCTCAGGGGGAGAGTTTCGTGGACTTGCTTTTTCACGGTACTGGAATCCACCGGGAGGAGGGGCCGATGCTGTTCGGGGATTGTTTTCCTTTCTTTTTTTTCCAGGGCTGAGATATCATATCGGGGCCCCGTTTGTCATTGGATCTTGGGGAACTTCCCTTTTGGGTGCATTCGAAGTATGTGTGTTGAAAGTCCCAAGAAATAAAATCGACTTCACCTTGCAGTATGTATGATCGGTCCGGCTTCGCGCTATGGTCTTCTTCAACTATCCACGCAAGCACGGCAGGAAATCAGGGCTATGTGAGATGCGGGATGGTCAATGGGGTAACGTAACTGGGGTCTAGTCCAGCATTCCAGTTGATATCGAACCAGTTGGATCTGCCGCGTGCTGTGCTGGTATGTCTGTGCCTCTAGTATGTCGGCTGGGCGGCACTTGATGGTACATATGCCAAATGCCAATCTTGTCCGCTTCAGGCAGGGGATTTTCGAATTTTTGCCGTTAAGGTTATCTTCCAGAAGTAGCTGCCTAGAGTGAACTGAATGCTGCTGGCTTGATGCAACGATGCAACGCTCGATCGAGGTAGTAAATGCCTGCGCGTGCCTCATGGCTGTGCTGCGGGCGACATGCATTGGAATGTGAGGCCCGGGTGAGATGGACTGCTGATCGAGTCGGTCTGGACTTTCCCGCTACTGGGATAGAAAGAATTGTTGCATTGTTTATCATGCATGCAAAATTTTAACTCGAAACCTCTCTTGTTCCCCAAGAGATGTTCTCCTCGGTACAGATTGCCGACCGTCGTTCAGGTGCGGCTGCTATCCCTCGCTTTAGAATGTGTCTTACATTGTATGTAGTGCTTAGATGCCGACTCAAACTCAACCTTGAACTAAACTCGGGACTGTCTTGGAAAGCTGCTTTACTGTTTTACTTGGACTCTCATAGATGCATCGATGCGTGATTTTCGTGATTCAATAAATTGGGTGCCCATGCAGTTTGCTGTCGGTGTAGTTCGGGAATTGGCTTCTATAGCGGTGAACATAGTCGATCTTCGCCTACCTCCCCCCAAGTACAACCCTCTTCTGTCAAGGTTGAATACCTTGGTCTTAAATTCCATTTTTAATTTCATTCTTAGTAGACCCAGCATTTGCATGATGCTTCTTAAAGAGATGTCGTTAATAGTCTTGATGCGCTTGGGCCTGATATAGTAACATCAGATTCGATCTATCACGCTATTAGGGCTTCCTAATACTAATCATTCAGAGAACTTTTTTCTTAGACCGATGGAGATATTACTCAATTAAGTCCGTCTGACTTTAAATCTCTTGGGCCTTTTTTTATAGAAAAAAAAACACTACTTGCAACACCATTTTTGGCAATACAAAAATAGCAGCTGTCAAACAGATGCCCGTTTTAAAGTAGCCTGGGAATTGATATTTAGACGGCAGCCTTATTTGGTAAGTCGAGCGAAGAATCACAGCCACTCCAAGTATCAAAAATAAAGAGCAATTTTTCGAGACAAAAGATACAGAGTAACCTTCGAAGGCTCTATCAATTGAGATTGGGTACTACAAAAAGCCCCCCAGCCATTCTCCAGGCTCATTTTCTCGAAATCTGAATTGAGTCTAATACTTTTACGTCGCTCTAGAATACACCTACTCTGGAAATTTTGATTCCATAAGAGCCCCGAAAATCTTTACTGTGCCTGGTCTGGTCGACCTCGAGATATTGCTCCAACACCTTATCTCGGGTCAGTATCTATTTGAGTGGTCTTTTAAAGATTACGACTAAATCTGAAGATTCCTGGATAAGAAATTCCCATATCGGATGCATGCCTAATAAAATCCATAAAACGCTTCATATTAGCGTCCGAAAATTCGTTCTTGTAGAGTAGGATATGCAATCCGACCAATCTCCCGTAAGAATGGCTTTATGAACATATCAATTATTGTATTGACTAGCTTCGATAAATAATTTGGTGCCAGGCAGATCTGTTCCTCGTCCGATTGTATTATCACAATGACATTGAAGTAGGAAAGGTCACACAGATGTCGCAAATCTAAACTAATGAAGCGACCGATAAACAAACGAAAACGAATGGAACTAGAATTTCGATTCGGTGCCTATTTTATTATTTCATCAACTCCAGTTTCTACTACTATCATTACTCGAGTGGACTATGTATATGCACTAGTCCCGAATAGGGTAGCCTGATATGGCTTATGTCATCGCGTGTATAAATTTTCATGCTGGCCTGCGGACCATCTTCCCTTCCCAGATATTCTGCTACACATGATCAAAACTCGATCGCGCGGTCCAGCTTCTTCTGCCAAGAGATTAATGGTTTCTCTATGGCGAAGCAACATCCGCAGTAGTCTATATCGTATTATCCTCACAGTGCGACCTCGGTCGCCCCTTACTATGATGACACATTTCTATTGGCGTGACATGAATCGTGGATACCAATAAAATATATCAAGCTCAACAGTCTGAGTAAGGAAATGTGATTTTATATACTCATTTTAAACTATATTCATTCTACTATTCTGGATTTTTACATGACTGCTGCGAGTTGAGATTGTTCCCTGTGCATTTGTTGACCGACATACGGAAAACTTTTCCATGAAAACTTTTCTTCGACCATAATACGCACATAATATGAAGACCCTCAGGGCCTAGAACGTGACACGAAGTTGCTAAATAAGAGTACTATCTGCCTGTCCTTCCAATCCTCATTACTAGTATTGATCCTTGTCAAGTTTCTGCAATTGTTGAGGCGCGGCACACTGGTAGGTGCGGAAGGCCCGTGTTCCCACATTCTCATTGAACATCTCATCCAACTCCTCAAACGACCTACCCTTCGTCTCAGGAATCTCGAAGTAGATCACAACCAGCGCAAGAACCCCCATGCCCGCGAAGATCCATCCAATTTTGCCTCCCAAGTTAGCTTCATCCGTGTTGTACAAATATGGGATAGCCACATTCCACACCGTGGAGAAGAAGTAATTGAAGGTGAACCCGATAGCCATAGATTTCGCACGAAGACGCACGGCGGATACTTCACCAGCTATCGCCATCGCCGGACCAATAGCTGGGCCATAAACCCACCATGAAAGCTGAAGGAAAATGCCAACGACCCTAGGCAGATATGTTAGATACCAGATCCTAAAGGAATAAACCAGAAATTTGATATTTCACTTACCACAAGGCAGCACTTGAGTGGGGGAAGCACCCTGCGATACCCATCACAGTGAAGAATATTGCGGAAAGACAGATGCCGAACATAATCAGCCGTCTGCGCCCAACGTTGGTCATCAGATAGGCAGTGAGAATGGAACTGGCAATACCAAAACCAATGCCAATCTCAGTCATCATGCCAATCTTTGTAGAGGACATACCAGCCTGGACCAAAAAGTAAGGCCCATTTGTCATAAAGCTAGATCCAATGACCTGCTGTAGAGCATTGCAGAAGAGAATGATGCGAGTCCGGCGCCAGTTTGTCCCTCGGAAACACTCCAAAAAGCTAGTCTCTTTGGAAGCAGCACTGCGTGCCTTTTCTTCTTCGTTGACTCGGATAATCTGGTCCAACAATCCAGTGATCTCCGATGATTTGTTTCCCAGTCGGGCCAAAGACTTGCGTGCTTTCTCGAGGCGGTTTTTCATAACCAGGAAATAAGGCGACTCGGGAAGAAGTGGGAGGAACAGAATTATTACGCCTGGCCAGACCCATGCTGCTGCAAAAAGGACCTTCAACAAGTAAGCATTCCATATATGTGACTTTTAACAAAAAACGGATCCCTCTCACCCTATAGGCATCCGGGGATATCATTGACATGCGAGGTAATGCCACCGAGGCAGCGATCATATAGCCAAGGTTCTACCTTTAGTTAGCGCTCATATTTCTTCGCGGGTATATTGGATAAATTTACCATGCAAAATGTGAAGAATGACAAGGCAATACCACGCAATGGAAGTGGTGTGACCTCAGAGATATAGGTCTGCCCAGTCGTCAAACAGATACCCAGCGATAGGCCATTCACAATTTTGCCCGCAAGAAAGATACTAGGGGTGTTTGAAGTATACACCACGGCCACGCCAGCTGCAGACACAATCGCGCCGAGCGTAAAGGAAGCACGCCGACCTAGATAATCTTGCACCGGTCCAGCGGTAGTTGCGCCGATCATCGTGGCTACCTGCGCCATGGCATTCCATAATGACTGCCAATAGGCTGGAATCACATAAGAGCCGTTGGTAAACTCTCCAAACTCCATCCTACACTGGTCAGTTTTCCGTTGGTATGCCTGGAAGGAAAGGGTAGAGCATACGCGAATCCCGGCATCGAAAGTGCCAGCGACAAGACCAGATTATCGAAGCCATACATCAATGCTCCTAGGTTACCATAGAGACAGAAGAGAAAAACCCAGGGGTTCTGGGCCAGGCACTGCCAGGCAGTTTGCTCCCGGTCTACTTGTTCGTCCGGCATGGTATCAAGTGTCGTGACATTCTCCAAATGGGAGGAGTTATTCTTAGGGTCGGTGGTCTCCATTTCGTCGATCTGTGGTAGATCTGTGGATAGACCCTGGTGGTATCTGGGGGAAATCGTTAAGCATTTGAACCCCCCCGGGTTTTCCTTGCCCCGGGTTTTCCCCAGGCGTGGAGGAGTTGATGTGTACATTGTCCATTTTGCCTCGGGGTTGATTCGCCCGACCGACTCGGGAATTCCGAGGTCGTGTGTACTACACCTCTTGTGCATCGTGTTCTGCCTATATTGGAATATTGTAGCCAAGTGAACATGTATCGGAATGAAAAATCGAGAATATATACTGTGATTCATTAAATTTCCAAGGCGTCCATTCACGTGCATTTTAAACCCATTTCTTCTAGCAGCGTTACTAGTCATATCCACAAATCCCAGTATTTATTTCTATTCCACCTGCAAGGCTTTATTGCCTCGCGAAAACGACCGACTTCCCACTGTCAAAGTGTTGTACCAACGCTGTCTCGGGCCCTTCGAGAACAATTTCAGCTTCCATGTCAGCAGTTGTCTCTATTTCTAAGCCACCTTGGGTCCACGCCACAGTGATATCTCCGACAGGCGTGACAAATGTCCCACGAGCTGTTTCCAGCAACTCCATCCGAGGCGCAATGCGAACTCTTCGAAAGCCTGGCTGTGCTGGTGACACTCCAAATATTTGCGTGACTATCTCATGAACCGGACTTGCACTCCAGCCGTGGCAATCACTTCGAGCGTTGTTTGCGTGCTCAGCCCACGTAGTCAGGTTGTCTGCAATCATTTGTCGCCATGGGGCCATGAGAGATGTAAACATCTGTGTATATAAACCGACTTTCTCTACTGCACGGAAGAGATAAAACTGCATCGAGTACGAACACTGAGCCAGTGTTTTATCCTCTAGTGTGCGCAGCATGAGATCCCGAGCAGCATCACCAGTTACTGTCTCGGAAATAATTGCGAAAACTTGGCTGTGCTGACTATACTCTTTTGTCGAAGGACCATCCAAGTAAAGCCCATCCTCATAACAATGTCGATTGACAGCCTTTCGGAGGTCGTCTGCCCGAGCATTATATTCAGCGGCCGTATCTCTCCTTCCGGCAAAGTTGCATACTTCAGCTGCTTGCATCAACGCGACGATGTAAAGCAGACTATTAAAAGTGGCCGCCCCGGTAGTTTTGTACGCCCGCGGCATGCATGACTCGAAGATTTTTCCTGGTACGAACCATTCCGGGACCCAGTCAATAAACGGCCAGGTTTCCTCGTCAAAGCGACCAACAAGTCCGAGGCTATTAATTCTCTCGTCAAAATGGTTTAGAATCCCGTCCATGGTAGAAAGGTATCGCCGTACGACGGAGGTTTTGGCAAAGTAGTGCATATGGTCGTAGACCATCGCAATCCAATATAAGGAGAATTGAGGAATCTGTTTGCTGCGGAACCCAGCCGGGAAATGAGCCTT
Source organism: Penicillium sp. G339 (assembly GCA_027569595.1). Lineage (NCBI taxonomy): Eukaryota > Fungi > Ascomycota > Eurotiomycetes > Eurotiales > Aspergillaceae > Penicillium > Penicillium sp. G339. Next base: position 480,305 of record JAPDFJ010000020.1, read on the forward strand.
AATCAAGCCATCCGGGCCTTGGCTTGCATGAAACTCTTGCAAAGTTTTCCGAGCGAGTTTATCGTCCGATGAGATCTGGTAAGTGAAGAGCATTTGCAATCGGGAATCCGAGGCAAACTGGTTTTGCTCGTAGAACGGACAGTCTTCATACGTCTCGTGTCGACAGTTTTGCAAGGTTCGCAGACTTATGTTCCAGATTTTGTCCAGTTCGGAATCAGCATGAATATCAGCAGAGATATCCAGGGGATAGAAGGTTTCCCGGAATGTGAAGCCCTTTAGAGTTAAAGGATCTTCGGCGGCTGTGATTTGAATCTGGATGTAGCGAAATGCTCGGAACCAAAAGGGCTCAAATGTATGTTCGTCTTGGCCATTAGCCACAGTGTATACATCCTGCATACCATAAAGTCGACCGTTTAGATCCGCCCGGTTCGATTTTGAGCGAGGCATGGGGAAGGGGGCGGTTTCGACCCCGAGATCTTTCTCGTAGCATTCGGAATACAACAGCGTGATGATAGATCCTTTCCCGCCGCTGCTCTGAAGAGTAACGAACGCCGTGGTCAATGACTCAGACTCAATATCAACCGTGACAGTCTCTCCAGAGGGGATATCGATAGCGCGATCTTCTTTCAGGAGGCTCGTCCATTGGTCTTTAGACACCGATCCTTGGCACTTGACAGCTCGATCAAACCGGCCGAATTTTTCTGGAAGCTCTGGGATCGGGCGAGGAGTGAGTTTCCAGGGACTCTGTATAGGAAGCATTTTGACAGGTCGGAATTGTAATACAGCATTCTGCCAGGTAGAATCATCGAAAGCGGGTGACTCCCATCCTGATAGCTGGGGCGCTTCTGCGGTCCTCTCATTATTTGAGAGAAACGGAGGGCCCAGAATGTAGTTCCACTCGGAGTGAGGGATGATTTGCCGCGATGTCTCCTCACAACATTTCCATGATGTATCAGTAGATAAAGACGGGTTCTATTCAAACATTAATTAGACCGATGATGCCATGCCCTTTCATGGTCGTAGTACTTACTTCAACCTCGCAATGCACCAAGAAACCCGGCAATTCCGTGCTGATGATGGATGAAGAGCCAGCCGTTATAGAAGAGTACCGTAACACACGTGCACTGAGGACATTTTCGCCCTTTGAGAGATAAGGCAGGATATCAACTGTCTCATAGTGCCATCGCTCCGTGTAACTCTTGCATGGCCCGAAGCTTACTCGCTGACCATTGATGAAGAGCCTATAGCGACTATCTGCCGACACATGCACGAGCAACTCCTTGACACCCGTAGAAGCAGGAAATTGGAAACTTTTTCGGAAGAGAAAGTACCGCCCTGGCTGGTTGTCTTCTTCGTGATAGCTAGGCGTCCAGATCCATTGGGCCGACTGTGTCCAATTGGATGCCATGGTGAATTGTACCTGCTCGGAGAGGGTGCTTTGCGATCTCTGATACTGGGGCCACTATTGATTGTCTATGCTCCCTTCCCCCGGAGTGGTGCGCACTGTTAAGAAGTCGGGGGCCAAGGGTGGTAGACAAGTGGAGAGCAGCTCGGATTTCCCGCTCGGCGGATCTTGACCCGAGCAAAGAAGCAGAGCGCCATGGGGTGGATACAAGAGGCGAATGCGTACGTACTTACGCGAGGCGAGGTCGAGGAACCTCGCTACCTAATGTTGTTTACGATAGAGAGAAAATAGGTATTAACTCAAGTTGCATTTGCGGCCATTTCCGTTATTTCCAAACCCGCAGACCAAAACCAACTAACCAACCCCCCAAAAAACTCCTATACAAGATGGTATCAATTTTGAACCCACGATCCCCACCGAAAGAAACAGATAAGAAATAATGCCCCAGATAGTACAAACAAGAAAGGGGGACATGTAAAGAAAGAAAGAAAAAGAAAAAAACCATGGCAAGATTTTGCAAAACGCCAGCCTCTCAAAGTCTCCGCGATGCCTGGTCCCTGTACATTCCCAAAACTGAAACAAAAAGGAGTAATAAGGCTTGAAAGGAGCGAAACGTCCCTGCTGCGACGAGTAACCAATGAGTTGCACACCAAGTTCAAATGGGTGCGGGAACTTTGTGTCATGTACGGTTCCCGTAAGTTAAATCGAGTCAAATTACCACGTATCACAGGATAGATTGAGTTGAGGCGTATCGAACCGCCGTCATTTGTGATCAACTTCCCATCCCATTGTGCATCATGCTCTGCTGTTGCATCTGCTGAGCTTGCATGGCCGCCTGGGTGGCTCGCTGCTGCTGGGTAGCTTCCCGCTCGCGTCGCATGAGGTCCTGAACCCATGCCTTGGCGGTCTTCTCCAGCCCAGCCCCGTATTGCTGGGCAATATGGGGTGGATATTGTGTGGGCGGACCATACTGAGTCATGAATCTTTGGGACATCTCGTGTCGCAGATGTAGCAATCGTTGCTGATAGAGTCGATTGTATCGCTGGGCCATGTTGGCGCCCTGCATGTTGGGGATTTGCCCTCCATTCGCTTGTGCGGCCGCCATCAACATTTGCTGTTGTTGGGGAGTCATTTGGGGGCTGCCTTGATGTTGGTTCGGTTGACCCTGGGACATTTGACCTTGCGACATTTGGCCCTGCATCTGTTGCGCCTGCGGCATTTGGCCCTGGGACATCTGTCCCTGCCCCATCTGCCCCTGCTGCTGCTTCACCATCTGCATTTGAGCAAACTGGGCCCGCATAAGCTGAGCCTGGTATGCCTGTTGGTTCTGCTGGTTCTGCATGTTCGGCATGTTTTGCTGTTGTTGCGGGTGTTGCTGAGCCTGTTGCTTCTGTTGGGCCTGTAACATTTGCTGCTGTGAATGTATATTTTGCTGGGCATGCGCGCTGGCTTGCATCTGGGCAATCTGCTGCGGTGTGAACTGGCCGCCCAGTTGTCCCTGTTGGGCAGCGAGCATCTGCTGTTGCCTCTGCTGTAGCAGCATCTGTTGTTGAGGAGTGAGAGCTATATTGCCGTTCATCTGTGGCGTGTTCGCCATGGTAGCCTGGTTCATCATTGGAGTTTGCTGTGCCATTGTATGAGTAGGGCTGCCGTGATTCATCCGCTGGGTTGGTGTAACATTGCGCATTATCGGTGTGGCGTGTGACATCGCTGGCGTACCCTGAGTCATCTGAGGTGTGCCGTGTCGACTTGCTCCCTGCTGGCTGCGAGAAGGTGCCATAGGGTGGCCCATAACATTCGGATGCCCGTGCTGCAAAGAAGATGGGGGGCGCGGTGGACTTCCCGATTGCTGGGATGCGCTGATGCTCATAGGAACAGCCTGTGTCGCCATAGTGTTACCAACCAGTGGTGATGAGGTGTTGTGAGGAGTTTGATTGCGTACAACTGGGGAGGACTGTTGTCCTTGGCTAACACTGTTTTGTTGACCCATGGCGTGTCGGTTCTGGGCCGCAAGTTGAGCTTGCGCTTGTTGTGCTGCAAGTTGCTGTCTCCGAGCCTCTTCCTTGACGTGTTCTTCGTGCCGGCGTTGCTCGAGCACCTGTCGTCGCTCCTTCTCCTGCTCCTGTTGCTGTCTCTTGGCCAGCTCCTGCTTCAACTTCATTTCGTGTTCACGTTTAGCCTTCTCCTCGTGTTGCATCCTAATGGTTTCCAGGGTCTTGAAGCGTGAGAAGCGAGGCTCAAATGGCGCCACACCGGCCGCATCGTCCACAACAGTAGCCTTGGAGCCACCAGCAGCTCCTGAGGCAGTCGGCTCGAGGCGCTCGTCCATAATAAGCATGAACCTCTCTTCCTCAGCGGCCAGGGCTTCGTCTGCAGCGAGCTCGGCGACGGTTCTCTTGCGGCGCTTGGGTGACGGCGGCGGATTGGAGTGCAGTGGGCTCTCCATAGCCTTGAGCAGATCTTGTGAAGCTGCAAAGCTATCTACCGTGTCAAGATAAAGTGGAGGCGCCAGAGCTCTCACAATAAGTGCCTCGCACTGTGGAAGGTCTTGTGGTTCAACAATTGTCTTTTGTCGCTTTGCATCGTGACCACGATCAGGTTGTGCGGTTGCCGGTGACTGTGGCATGACGGAAGATGATTGTGTGCGCGCCAATTGGTTCTGGGCGGCCGTTTTCGCAGCTTTTGGATCAGGGGTCGTCACAAGTAAAGTCAACTCTGCTTGAAGGGTCCGCGAGGTGGGATGCAGCACAGTCGTAAATACTTTGGGTTTTGTGGCGACTGGTTTCTGCTCAGCCTCATTGCTTTGAGCCTGAGCCTGAGCCCCGGGGGCCTCTCCATTAGTCTCGCTTTCAGACTGAGCCGGTGTCTCAGTCGGCTTTGAGCTTTGTAGGTCGGCAGTGAGCTGATTCTGCTTCGGGTAGGGGACAAAAGCTGATGGAGTAACATGCTCATTGTAGTTGTGGAGAGAGAACGGGGTATTGTTCTCGTTAGACTTTGATGCAGACGCCTTGTGGGTTTGTGCTGACACAGACTTGTGATCAACCACTCGAACAATGAGACACCCTTGAACTATCATCAGCATATAAATTCTGTAATGAAATGGCAAAACAGCCGGAAGCTACCTTCGTAGAACCGCACACCCGAGCGTAGAAGCTCCTCAATCAGGTCATGGGGAACAGTTCCGGCGCGAATGTGCTCGATAATGACTTTCATCTCCGAATTATAAGGGAAGCTTCCGTCTTGCTGTTCGAATCGAAAATGTGTTGGATGGAGATGTACAATGAGAGATGGCGGGGATTTGGAGTATTTCTTCAGAATGTAGGACGTTGTTTTCACTGAGGCGCAACAACAACTGAAGTTAGCATGTCCACTTGCGCCTATGATAGGCATTGGGGGTCAATTGCGGGTTAATCCTTACCATAGGGCTCGGAGCACTTTTTCCCAGCTCGGTTCTCGTTGCCATTCAAACTTGTTCTTGTCACCGGTCGACTGAGACGCGAAGCATGGTCACCGGGTCTTTGCGATTGGTTCCGAGTTCTATTGAAAGGGCCCTTCGCGAGATTTGCCCCATTCGCCACGCCATTGGTAAGGTTGGGGCTTGAGTTGGCGGAGATGCCCCCGGGAAGACGGTTTGAAGTGGCGGGTGGAGAGGAAGAAGGCTGTTGGGCCTTGACTCCGTTGACCCCGACCTGGGGGAAAGGCGGGGCCGGCCGCTTCATCTTCGGGGGATGGGAGCCGGGCTTGGAGATCGCAGTAGCCATTTTGGCGGCGCTGCCTCCGAAACTAGAGTATTTGACGAGGTTGAGGATGCGAATTATCGGAAAGCCGATCTGACGATTCAGGACGAAAGCCGGGGTTCGAGAAAGAATGGGATAGCCAATGCGCGAGACATGTGGGGATCGGTCGGTCGGCCCTGGTCACCAACGCGGCAAAGTTGAGGGGGAAATTGCTGCCAGCAGTCCGAGACGCCTATGAAAAGAGAGTGAAGGCGGCCATCCAACGATGTCGCGAAGGAGTCGGGGTCCAAGGAAGCGCTGGGTCGGCGGAAGTCGTGCAGCGAGGTCTGGTGATGATGCCAAGCCGCGAGACGTGACGGTCAGGTGACCGGGTGCCGAAAACGGTTAGCCCGGTCGCCCGAAGGGGAAGTCATACATAGGAGTCACTGAGGTATATAAAGAAACAATTGAGGCCGGAAGGTGAAAGTAGAAAACAGTAAATGAAAGTTGCATAGGCAACAATTGCACCATCAACGATCAAGGCCGTGGCTGGACACTTAGTCAGGCATCAAAGTGACGTATATTCTACAATATAAGCTCACTACTCATTTGACTACTCACTGCCGCCTAAACAGTGTGGTCACGGCTTCATACCCCGCTGGCTTTCTTAGACAAGTATTCATTATGAGCTATGGTGGTCAACAGCAAAGTCTGTCGGGATGGCGGGATTATATCAAATCACGTGGAACAAGAACAACATGATAACAGGGGAATCGAAGGCGCACAATCATCAAGAAGGGGCAGAATATAGACATGTAAAAGGATCAGCATCAACATCGACGTCGTTTGAAATTGCCGGATAATCAGCTAGTCCAAGCCGCTGACTCGGCGTCGCCAGTCGTCACCAACACGAAGAACGTCAACCACATCAATCCGCTTGCCGATACCGGTTGTGCCTTCTTTTTGCCACCACTTCTCTCCCTTGTCGGCAAGGGCCGATTCATCATCACTGTCGATGAGTCCGCCTCGGCCGCCCTCATCGCCAACCACCACGACGACCTGTCGAACCCATCCGGAGATGTGCTGAACAGCCTCGCCCTCGTTTCCAGTGAGAGACTCTTGGGCATAAACAAGATCTGGTGCGAGGTGACGCACAAGGTGCACATAGCCAGTAGCCGTGCTGAAGGGCATAATCATGTCGTCCTTCTCAACAAGTGCCTGGGCTTGAGTGTACAACGTCTTGAAGAAGGGACTGTGGCTCTCAAAGTCGTCATCTTGACGAGGCTCCACGGTTTGCATGTCCGTGCTTGGCAGTTCACCAGAAGAGTTCGCCTCCTCAGTTGCAATGTTCGAGTAGGACGATGCGATCGACTGGGTGGCATGCGATGAGCTGCCCTGGCCAATGGCATGTTTCACTTCGGGGGCGTAGATCAGGACAAAGATTCGAGAGCTTTCCAGATCCACATGCTCGGGTAGATGGGACAAGATAGACTAAAGTTGTCAGTTAAAAAGGCACGGTCTCAGATCTGGAGAGTGATGGGGTTACTTACTGCATGCTCCGAGGCAAACTCATCGGAATCAGCGGGGGAAAGAGAGGACACGACAATAACAACAGTCTTCTTTTTCTTGTCGAGGGAGTGCTGGCCAGTAGCAGGCCCACGAGTTGGCAGCGCACCACTCATAGTTGGGTCCTGTTGGCCTCCAATGGCGCGGGATTGGGCTTCTTCAGACCATCTCGAGTGATCTTCATAGTCACCACGGTTTTCTTCACGGATCGATGTGAGAGCATTTCCAACGAACGCGCCGGCAGCTGTGACGCCAGCCGCGACTTTGCGGCTTGCGCCGTCGAAGATCTGCTGCGGGCTGGGGGTTCGGCGCAAAGCACCCTGCATACGACCCATGAATGTAGGATCGTAGGGGGTATCTGCGGGACCCATATCCATTCCTGCACTTCTCGCATAGCCCTCCGCGCCATATGCAGGAGGAGGGAAGTCGCCGCCGACAGGGCCGGGGGGTGGTGGGTAGGGGCCTTGTCCTTCGTGGGGGCGGTCCTCCTCGTCGTCGTCTTCGTCTCGTTCACTCCAAATCCAAGCGGCAACACTCAGTGTCGCGACTCCCACGGTGAGAGCGAGAGGGATCCAGTACCCCATGGCAGTTCGCCGCCCCGTCGAGCTGAAGCCAGCGCCGGCACCACCGCGACGGCGGCGAGGATCTTGGGGGTAAGACATTGTCGCGGGAGTGTCCTTTTAAAGATATCGCATCCAGAAGTGATCAATCGCGGTCGCAGTGGGTTGCCAGTCACATTTCACTCCTCCTGCAGAGAAGAAGAGAGGTGGAGAAGGGAAGAGGAAGCTCAACCTCGGGGCCGGGAAACATGTGGCTGGTGAAGGCTGGTTGCCGCGGTGTTACTCCTGTTTGCACTGTTTGCCTCCAATCGGATTAAATCTGGAGGCGGGTCAATGCTGACTCAGCTATCGGCACGTGATCTCCGAAAAAAGACGGCGGGATGCGCTTCGGAGTCATTCTTGTCTATTCGTGCGTTGTCTGGAAGAACTACGGTCGTGTGCAGAGCATATTCAGCCCCAGGGTCGTGCTCTATCTTATCCCAGGAAGCTCCGCCGAAGCTTCTTTGTTTTGATCCCGGCCACTAACCCAGGGACTTTCGGTGACATATCCCCCCACCAACTCGCGGGGCTTTCATACAATCAACAATCAACAAGTCTGTGGGCTTCTACCAAAAATGCCTGTTCCCGCCTTGGGCTTTCAGGCCCTCGTTCTTGTGAGAATTTCCGTTCCCTGCTTTCTATCGGCTTGAGTGGAATCTTCGCGGTCTAATATCGGACAGTGCGGACCAGGTGTCTCGCTCACGTTGGCTTCAAAGCCAGAAGAACTACCAAAGGCACTCCTCAATGTCGCCAATCGCCCTCTTGTTTTCTATGTCTTGGATTGGTGAGAGAATCCCTCAATATCTACCTTCCCAAAGCATATGGCTAATCTGATCGTTAGGCTGAAGAGATCGGGAGTATCTGGTGCGCATCATCGCTTGAGTTCATATTGTCTAAAAGCTAACCCCTCGCTCAGACATCACATTGATCACACCTCCCTCTGCCGCTCCTCCCCTACAAGCCGCCTTGAAACAGAACCAATACTTGACCTCCCTTCCGTCACCGAATCCGACAGTCCTCGCTCCAAAGGACCTAGAGCTGGTGACCGGTACCGCCGAGCTACTCCGTCTTCCCGAAGTTCAAAGCTGCATCAAAACCGACTTCCTCCTTCTTCCTTGTGATCTTATTTGTGAAATTCCCGGTGAATCTTTGCTTGAGTCTTGGATGGTATCCCAGAGTGCACTCGGTGGTTCCTCTACGCGGGATGGACGCCATGCCGATGGCCCTGTTTCAGGTCCTGGTGGTGAGCAAGGTGGACGTCGAGGCGGTCTGGCCGTCTATTATCAAACACAGGGCAGGGAAGAAAGCGTTAAGGGAGAGGCTACCGATTTCGTGGCCATCGCGCCGCTTGAACAGGATGAAGCTCCCGCGGTTAGCGGACCCCGGTTCCCTCTTGATAAACTAGTGATGTCTATGCCCATGGACACTGTGAAGGAGAAGATGGAAGCTGATAAGGGCTTCCTGGTCCGCCACTCACTCGTGGAGAAGCATGCCCAGGTTAAAATGCTGTCCACATATCGAGATGCTCACCTCTACGTGTTCCCCTACTGGGTTAAAGATCTTGCTCGCCACCAAGAAAAATTCCAGTCGGTCAGTGAAGACCTGATTGGCTACTGGGCCAAGTCTGAATGGCAACGAGGACTTGGGGAGAAGCTGGGCATCAACAAGGTCTTAGCACCCAAGGCCGATGACGCAGACGAGAACGGAAGTAACTTCGGCGAATCTCTAGAAGAGGAGATCGATCTCCAGGCCATGAGCACTACCAAGAGTGGTTCGAGTGTGACTCCCACTCCGGTACAGGATGAGGCCACATCGCCTACTTTCGCCTCGCGAGTGAAAACCCCGTCTAATAACGAATCCGACGAATTGACCAAGGTCCCGCCAATCCTCGCATATGTGCAAAGAGAATCTACGCCATTTGTCCGACGTGTTGATAGCTCCTCGGTCCTGCTCTCCACCTCCCTTCGTCTTGCCAAGCTCCCTTCTATTGACGAGGTCGGCCGTCATGCTGCCTCCCCTCTCGCGCATAGCAAGAAGATCGCGTATCCGGAGGGCGTGCCAAAGCGCTGCACTGTCACGGAATCCGACTGCCTGCTCGATATCAATGTTACGATCGAAGAGTTCGCTGTGATCAAGGAGTGCTGCATTGGCGAGGGCGCAAAGATTTGCAAGGGTGCGCGACTGTCTAAATGTGTGGTTCTGCCTTATGCCGTCGTGGGCGAGAAGGCCGTTGTAACGGGCACCATTGTGGGCCGCCACGGAAAAATCGGCCGGGACAGTGTTCTCAAGGACTGTGAAGTTGACAATGGCTTCGTGGTTCCGGATGACACTGATGCGAAGGCGGAGAAGTTCATGCACTTCGGCGGCCTAGACGACGAGGATGATGACATGGAAGTTTCGGGAGACTTTGATGATAACAGGTCTGACCTGGGCTTCTAGGTGTGACATTGAGCCATGACGATTTCTTTATTTCTGTTTACTATACCGCCATGTGTGATGAGATAGACCAATAACCAAAATTCATGGATGCAACCATCCAATATTCTGATCAATTCCTCTCCCTAGCACCACGTAATTGTCATATACATACAATTATCCTACAAGCCCCAGAATACCCTAGGGTAGGCATGTATCCCTACTCGATTAGATACCCCAGCAGGTACCATAATAGATACATTGGTACCTGGCCATAGCTTTCCTTAAACAAGGATGGTGACAACTTACTCATTTCTACCCACTGACACTGTATGTACCATTCAATACTATAGCCTCAGCCACTCGAAACCGCCAGCCCTGCAGTTTACCCCAGTAAACCCCATCCACATATAGCTCTAATAAAAATCCATCTCACGGGCCGAGTACAGCATCCCCAGATCATGGGATCGACCGGCAGGATTAGCAACACAGCCAGATCGGCTACGGTCGAAGAGTTAGGATGTGCGTGGAGTGGTACGGAGCAATGTATATGTACGATGGGTGCATGGCTGGATATGCTGTAGTGTCATCATGGGGGTGCTGCCTCGTTGAGCAATGGATATATATATCGGGAGATATGACGTGTATTTAAATCTTTATTTAGCAGTAGTAGTAGTATGGACCAACTTGGATGCACTCGAGTGGCAGACCGACGCACATTGACAGATAGCAGAATTCTTGATTGACCCGATACTTCCTGAACGCAAGAACTCAAATAAAGTTCTCTGTGGCTGTCCCTCCCAGGTTGCATGCCGGTGAGATACGATCCGGGACTGGCGATTGTCAGCTGAGCGAACCCAGCGGTGCACGATCTCGAGTCTGTCATGCCACTATAGAGTCGATAGCACATACGTGGATTAACAATTGGGCCCCGCTGACTTCGGTCGAGTCTTGGAGCGAGACTGGAGACGCGTTTTCTACTGCTGAGTTTGATGTCGATCCTCTCCACTGGCGAGTGACAGCTGTGGAGGGGCACGGAGGAATTGCGCGTTTGTATTTGTCGCTCGGACTTTTGTCAAGTTTGTTGTCTGTGGAGTATTTACTTTATTTTATTTTTTGCTTTCCCTCCTTTTGTTTCTTGCTTTTTCTCGCATTCGTTAATGGTGGGTCGGGTGTCGTATGATAACCGGTCGACTCGGATAGTAATTTAGACTCAAATTAGAAGGTACCATCACTACGAGAAAGAGTTGAGCATGATTGAGGGATGCAAGAATGCCTCGGGGTTTCTTGTCAGGGGGTTTGCATGAAAGGAAAGGGCAAAAGGACTAGGATATACTCGAAGACTGCCAGGACACCACCCGATTGGAGGGTCGAGACGAAACTAAGGTTGAAGTGCGATGGCTTCATCAACGTCAAACCGGCCTCATTTGATGACAATTCTCGATTGGCGAGAATACCGAGATAGACTCACGCATCGCATTTATCAGTACTTGAGCAGCGACTCATGCAACAGTGTGCACGGCCTCGCGCGACCGGCCAACGGCGTGATCATCGCAGCCACTCCACCTTCCCCGGACGGGATTTGCAGTGGATATGGCCTCGCTTGCCCAGGTGAGAAGGAAAGCCGCCTGGTTGATGCACTGGTAATTTCCTTCACCGCGGATCTCATCTCCACGAGATTGCACAGGCATCTTAGCGTCCAGGGCACCGGGCAAGTGGGCTCCGCATTGAGCAGCATGCATCGAAATCCTGGCGCGATGCCCCAAGCGGCAATTAAAAGCGGATACACGGCTGGCGCGATGTACACAAAGCCCGGATGAGAATGGGATGGGATGGGATGATATGATCAGGTCATCGCATGGCATTCCATCAGGTCCAACACGAGGTTGGCGCATTCCATCGCGCCGATCGTCGCACCCGCAGAATAGAATGCAAGGCCCGCAGAGTAAGGCCGACAGGCCGATAGGCGAGGAGGAGAGGACGACAAAGTGGGGAGAGCAAGGAAATCCGAATCATCCTGCGTGTCGCACGTACGGGGCTGCTTTGGGGAAGGATTGTGGATTGCGGACCAGGATGGATGATTTGCGGGCTCCGACGCCCCTCCGCGACCCTCAATTCCATCTAAAGGACGCGCTAAATGCCTCGGCAGGGAAACAAAGATCGGTGCCAACCCGTATCGGAGGGGCTAACGAGCTAATGCGGCGACAGTGACCACACTGTGGATATACGAGGAAGGGTGGATTACCAGTCAGGGGTGGGAGGGCAGCCTTCATGTTTCCGATTCAATTGCGCGCGATGCAATGCATTGCGATTTTGGCCCCCAACAAAAGCATTCAAAAAGAGTGTCTGTCCCACTGCAAAATTATGGGCTTGGGACAATGTCGATCACGCGGGAAGTTGTTGTTGTGGTGGATCGCCGTGGTTTGCAGCAGTGGAGACTGGAAAAGAGGGGGCGCGGAGATAAATTAGAAATTTAGAAAGAGATAAATGCGATAGATGGGGCCAATGGAGCGATAAGTCGAAGCTACATATATCTTTTATGACACTAGGTCGTGGGTTGAGAGTGGGAAGTTGAAGTTGAAGATGTAGATCCGGAGCACCCGGGCTTTTCGTATGCTGCTTCAACCGATAGATCTGGAGCGCCTTGTTTGACAGCAAGACATTTGGAGACGAAATGAGGTCAACCGGAGGGGAAATCGACTGGAAAGCGGATCAGCTGAAATGAAACCGTGTGGAGAGCATCAAGCTTGGGTCCGTCCCGACCTGATAAGACGAAGGCGCCGGTGGCACGAACTGCCCCGTCAGCGATCGTGGTGATAATCCCGTCAGTCCTGCATGAGCTAGCTATCTGTACCACAGGTCCTCACATAGGCATCGATAGGATGCATAGGATACAGAGGATGCTGAGGTCTGGCGATATTCCTATCGGACCCGATCGAAGCAAACGGGAACCTCGAGTCCCGCTGGGTTGCAAACTGCCTCGACCTCGCACGGCACCGGGAGATGCCTTCAGCCTCATCCCTAATACTAGGGGTGCGTCGCGAGTGGACGTGAGAGCTTGAGCTTGGGCTTGAGCTTTGTGGTTCAAGTTGTAGGGGGAGCAGCAGCAGCAACAACAACAACAAAGCAAAGCAGTTTCACCCGACGGGTACCTAGGTTGCAGTGGCTGGGATCCATGGAAAGGCGAAGGCGTACCAAACAGTGGGAACTTTCTTTGCGAGAAGTGGAATTGAATTGGAGATCCGAACTGGGGTGATCAGCCACACCATACTTCTCTCCTCAGGGCATTCCCATCACACAAGATATCTCGTGCTAGCAGTCCGATGACCGGTATGGATATATTCATCTTGCCTCTCGCAATCCATTTGCCAGGCCAACATTCCAGCGACCGCACGTGCGGTGCACGGAGCCGCCTGATGTTTCGCCGAACGCTTGTGGATTCGCGGTTGGCCGTGGAGAAAAACGCCGGCGAGGATAGCGTTGCACTTAGCGTTAGTGCAGTCGCCAATCGCGGGACACTCTGGGAGGGAGGATCCACGGGGGTGATTTCAAAGATAATACATATCGTGAAATCAGAGGGTTGTGAGGGAGGAGAATTGGCGATGGAGGAGATGGAGTCGGTGAGGTAGATGAGGTAGATTTCTGTACTCCTGTAAACCATTAAATCCGTAATCAGCAACGTCAAAAAAAAGCGTACTTCCGACTAGTGGGACTTTTGGACCGAAGGCTATGCTCAGGAGAGTAAGAGTGTTCGCATGGCGTGGTGATTGGCGTGTTGAGGGAGGGGGATAGGATGGACAGGATGGGGAGGATGATGAACAGCATGCTTGTATTGTATTGATTTATTCTCTCTTGATTCAATTCGATTCTGTTCACTGTATTCTATACTCTCTCCAAGGATTCCACTATTCCTCTACACGGCACTCATTGTATACTCCTAACTCACCACTCACCACCACCGCCCGCCCCTCCCGAAACCTCCCCTTCTCCCCTGGCCGCCTTCCTCTCTTTCTCTCCTCTCCTCTCCTCCTCTTCTCTCCTTCACCTCCCTCGCCCAGTCCAGACGAACGGCTTCCTCTTGTCGCCCTTCTAAGGATCTGGTTCTTCTATTCTTCGCCTGTTTTCTTTTTCTTTTCTTTCTTGTACATCTCCCTCCACCACCCACCACCACCCCTTTACCCCCGTTTCTATTTCCCATCAACACCCTCCTCCACTCATCTATCCACCGTTCGTTTCTTCGACTCGCCTGGTTTCGAGTCTTCTGCATTCTCTTCGCATTCAGCGTCTCTCCTTCTCTCTCCCCCAATTTTTTTAATTGTTGTACAACTATAGTTTATGTTCACGTTACTTAGAACAGGTATGGCCTCTCCCCCTGGCTGACGCGTTGCTCATCCGCCGCCCCCCCCCCCCCCCCAACATACCACCAAAAAAAAAAAAGACATCTTCCTTCTTTTCCCTCCCCCTTTCCCTTTCATCGACCTCTACATCTCTCCTTTTTCCAATATGTCGACGACAATAAACCATATTCTTGCGATGGCTTTCGACTGACACTTCGTCTCCACAGCACTCTTTCGTCCTGACGAAACCTCCTCCCATCCAGTGCCCTTCTTCCCGCGAGTTGCCTTGTCGAGATCCTTAACCGACCCGGACACTCGTGATTTCTCTTGAACATCCTCATTAACCGTTGAGAACAATATGGCTGCGTTGGTCCAAACCATCCCCCAACAGAGTGGCACGGTTCCTGTGCTCCAAACGCGTCCTTCCTCCTCCTCGGGCACCTTCTCCGGCTCTTCATCACAAACCTCCGGTTCTCGCTATCAGAATATGTCGTGGGGCTCCTTTAATGCGAGCAACACCGGGGGCTATCGAGCAGGTAACCCGGTGGTGGCCCCCTACGCCTACGGTCATTCATCCAACGCCCAACAACGCCAGTCGTGGTCCCCTCATCTTCGCCCGGAACACCGCACTTTCTCTGCTCCTGTCATCCCTCAGGGTCCAGCGAATCCGACCTATGCCGGTGTTACAGCCCGAATCGCCAATCCTGCAGCTGGTTCTGTATCGACTTCCAACAACTCTTCATTTCACCCCCACGTCTCCAAGGACGACAGTGCCATTCCTTCTAGGCAACCGAGGACCGACCAGCCTCTTCGTCCACTCTCCACGGCCAACCTTCCTACTCCCTCCGTCATGACAATCTCCTCCCCCGCTGGCTCGGCCAAGCCATCCCCGAATCGCTACCGTCGGGCCAACCAAACCGCTCGCTCACAATCACCCGTTCCGGCAACATCCCCAGCTCCCACAGCAGCCGATGACCAGACGAGCGCCGCAACTGGTCTTCGCGCTCCACGATTCAATGGGCACAACCGCGGGTCAAGTGCGGATGAATCGTCACACGGTGACAAGCAACAACCAGAGCTGGCCAAGCGGTACCGCCGTCGGAGTTTAGGCAACATGGACCCCAGTACATATCCTGACCTTAACCTCCAAATGCCCGTCTCTTCATCTCCGCCCCAGTCTGGTGCCTACGACTTCATCTCATTCGACTCGAACCAGCGACCTCGCTCATCCCATTCTCACCGCGGAAGCTCGGGGAGCCAGCACTCCGCACATTCTTCCACCTCTTCGGTACGCATACTCAAGCAAGCATGGAACAGCGAAAAAAAAAAAAAATACAAAAAATTAAGGAACCAAAGACTAACTGATGTTTACTGCAGATTCGCGACGGGCCATCGCCCGACAGTAGCTCCGTTGATAGCAAGACTGCCAAGTCCGAAGAGAAACGAGTGTCCAAACCCTCCCCATTATCCCAACCCGCATCGACGTCCCCTGATCTCTCGACTACCGAAGATGAAGCCGATGATCAAGAAAACACCGCTTCCTCACCACCGGTTGACTCACCGGCAGCGAAACGTCTCACGGAACTGAAAAATGAATCCGCGAAGAGACCTGGAAAATCACGTCTGCGACGCGCATTCTCATTCGGCAGTGCTTCTGAGCTGCTGAAGAACTCGAATGCTGCTAAGCGGGAAGCCATTGCGGCAGAGAAGGCTCGCCAGGAGGCTCTACGGGAAGAACTTGGGGATGAGCAAGCTGCCATTGCTGCGCAGCAGGAAGCCAGTGGTCTGGGCGAAAGTATTTACAGCCACCAGGGAGGTCTCTTCTCTCGGTCAACCGATGCTTTGTCGGTGTCATCCACCGCTTCCTCGGCGTCAATGATGCTTCGCAAGATGGGCAAGGGCGTGAAGAAGTCAGGACGTTCCCTAGTTGGCCTCTTTCGTCCTAAATCGGTCGCCGATGTGGACGGTGCAATCAATCCCATCACCCCCGAAATCTGCGTGGTCAATGTCGAAGCAGAGCGAGAGAGCGTCGCGGTCAACCCGGACCCGGCCGACCTTCCTCGGGGTGGAACCGTTTTCCCCAAGGTGGAAAGCAGCAGCTCAGAAACCCGACGGTCTGCCTCTATCCGAGAGCGAGATAACCGAATTGTCTCCGATCCTATTACGTCAACTCGCAAGAGCATTATCGGCGGGGACTCAGAACGGGCTGCTGTTCTCGGTGGGCTTAAGAGGGGCATTTTGAAGAAAACGCATTCCGACCTAGGCGTCTCATCGCCTGTTCATGCACTGAACGGCAGCGAGTCTCCGCATTCCAGTGCTCCGACTACCCCCGACGAGTCGGGACGACCCCGTCAGACTGATCATGTGAAGATTGCCGGCGAGGATTATTTCCTCACCGAAGGTGGACGATACAATGCTACCGACGCCAAGAGTGCCCCAATCACCCCCCAAGGAGTGTCTGGGAGAAATATCGCTTTCAGCCCTCGCATCCAGTTCCACGATACCTGGCCGAGTGGCGAGTATGACCGTCGGGGTGATATTGCGACTTGCAATCGCCTCACGCCTCTGCTTGCCCAACAGATTCGGGAGGAAATCAACAACTTCAAAATGGTAAGACTCACGTCAATGAAAGCGTCAGAGAACCGAAGCTAACAATCACAATAGGAGATGGAGGTCCACGAGAACTCCAAAATATACACGCACTTCATTTGAAACTGGTCGGGGTTCTCTTGCGTGGCTAGCACCTGCTGGCCAAATCTTGCATCCTTGTCCATAGATCTGCATAAACCTCGGCGATTTGGTGGTGTTTGATGATTATTTTCGAGTGGCGAACCGATCTACCTACGGATTTGTCGGTCTCCCTTAATGCCGACTCTGGTTCCGGTGTCTCTTTTCCTTTCTTTCCGTGGTTCCCCCTCCGCGGGGACTATGCGCTGAACAAAATGGTGCGGTTTGTCTGCAAATCTTGGTGATGTCCTCATGCTGCAGCCCTGTTTCTGCCTCGACTCTCGCCATTGGCGTTGATCTAATGAATGTTGCCCCCCTCCTTACCATCTAACGGGCGCGGCGGTTTTGTTCATTGATTTTTGTTTTCCCTCCACACCTCTTTTTCTCTTCCTCGCCGCCTTCTGTCTTTTCCGTATGCATTTGCAATCATTGTCATCGAGTATTGGGAGCGTGGGCAACTGGGCAATTTCTTTTTTTTTTCTAGCACATCATTTTCCATTGTCATGTCTCTGGGCCCTTTTCTTTTTCCATTATCCAGCTCGTCTGAATGCAATCCGAGCCTCTGCATCTTCGCCCATCTCGCATCTCTATTTGTACTCTCTTCGGATTTACTCCTCTCGTCTACCCCCCTGCTTCAATCTGCAGGACCATGGTGCGGTGAATGAGCCCTGCATCAACAAAATTCCGAGTTTCCCTTTTGTGTTTGGTGTTTGTTTTTTTGAGGTCGTTTAATGGAGGTATTTACTGCCGGTAAATAAATCACTTGACCCGGCCATGTCTATGCGGTTACCTTGTAGAAAGTGCTGTACCTGTACCGTACCTGCATTGCCTGCATTGCCTGCATTACTTGCATTACTTGCATCAAAATATCGAAAATACCCCTGAGCCAGTGGGGATTCATCTGCCGAGGCGCGGTCTTAGCGTTAGGATGCAGATGCTCTGTGCGTCAGCGGTAGTGGAGTTATCTCATCCCCCTTGAATCATGACATGGTGGCGTTAAATATTTCCTGCGCCAGTTAAATCTTAATCTGCAGAACGGCTGAGTGGCCTGTTCGGGATAGTGATGCGGGACTACGAAGTGAACTCACATACCCCTTTCCAGTTGGAAAATATTGACCAAGTTTAGACTCAACTAGCGTCTCGGAGCATAGCGCTGGCGAGAAGTTTCCTGGCCTAAAGGTTTCCATTCTAAAATTTCTTCGCTTTTTATTTATTTATTTATTTATTTATTTATGTGATCGTAATCGCGTTGTGCTAGAGCTATTATCTTCGTCCAAACGACTCGGAGAATCTCATACCCGCCTCATCGCCTCATCTCCCTTGCATTTGATGTATTGCTCACACTGAATTGTGCACAACCTGTAGGGTATAGACTAGCAATTTAAACGTCGAAAAATCTGGCATTGAGGAGATAGAAGGCTGTGCTCGATGATTGGTCATGTCAAAGTAGTTAGTTTCCAATGCGCGAGATGTCAGGTGGGCGTTGCTATCGGACCTCAATTTCCATACACTCAAGGCAGTCCATCGAAGGCTTAAAATGCATGTGGAAGGGGTATAGCGAGGCGCAATAGTCCGTAGTGATGGGATTGGCGAGAAAGGATGCTCATAGTGAAACGCAGATGGCCTAGAAAGAAGCCATACTTCATTCTAGCTTAGAATTCGATTGACTAACTCATGAGATACTATATCCTCATAGTATGCAGTGTCAGGAGGCTGCGTTGATCTATTAACGAGAGGGTTTCTCTTAGAGAGTGATTAAGATAGCCAAGGAGGCTAGGATGGTGAACAAAAAGGGGTTTATTGAAGTATGCGATCCTAGAACAGTGCGGATAACGTGGATATAACCTGAGAATGACCGATAGCCTTTCAGGATGGGAAGTAAATTTCTTAGTTAAAATGGTTCTGGAGTTTCTGGGTTAGCTTTGTGTTTGGAGTATGGAATCATCTACGTTGCTCGGAGGGCGTTTGGGTATTTCAGACAACAGCTGGGTTGAGACCGGGAAGAACCTTGTTTTTGGAAGCATCGGGCGTACATGAAGATAGAAGTTTTTCGCAGTCGAAAATGAGAAAAAGGTTGTTGTTATTTACCATGGGGTATTAGTAGATTTTTGAGATCAGAGAAAAGAGCTCGCTGTTTGGTGTCTTTTACCGGGCGAATGAGCCATTATGGACTGAGCCCTTCGTCAGGATCGTATACTATTTGGCATCAAGACGCGAGCCGTACTATGGACTGCCAGGGTATAGTAAATCAAATAGAATAGACCGGAGCAAGAAATTTACGTGTAATTGGACGTGAGATGGCGTAGTTGTCATGGTCAATCCTGTGGTGTGTAGAGCCCTCGGGATGGGGACAACAGCACTCTAGACGGACCTTAACATTGATATCCTACGACCCCACTGTCGATCATATAGTCTATGATTGACAGATTCCAAGGTTTAATCTGATTGATTCATTGAGTGCATTAAGTTCCAACAAACCTTACCGGTCTGCCCTAGCGTATGCTTCTCAGCATATCACCTAAATCTAGCCTCTAATTCTTAGTGATCCTAATTGAGCATCTGCACTATATTATTATCACTTTCTCGCAGTTCACCAAAGCATATTTGATCCATATATATGCGATTCCTGTGAGTATTCCCCAATGGTTGATACAAATATCTGGTAGCCATTCTTACTCTTAGTGATATTCCCTTTTTGGAGCTTCCATTCATGTCATTCGCTCTCTGACCATGAAGCGCAGTTAATTCGGAGTGTACTTGTAAGCTTTTCAAGTTTTCCACGATAAAAATGGCCGTGTTATCATCAAAGAGGAGAGTTGAATGCCGCATTATTTCGTTAAGAACACAGGGAGGAATACTATGTCACAACCATGCACAGGTCTCTAGCTTCAGAACTAAGAAACAATAATCCACCATTCGAAACTCTTTAAATGCATTCGGAATTCACTCGGAATATTCTGTGAAACCGGACCATTGACGTGACCTGGCTGTTGCACGTCGGAGTGGGCCGATTGTCCCTCGCGCCGGCGGAATCTTCCCACCCACCACCTCGCACATTCCATGGGTTCAACCACATTATTCATTACGATCACGCTTCGATCAAAATTCGCGATCAGCTGGTCCTCCTATTGATTCAATAGTCTCTGTGCAACTCTTACCCTCCTCGACCGGATGACCCGGCCTGCAGCACTTGCTGCACCTCTGCACCTCTGTACCAATAAAGTCCAGGAGATGGGACTCACCACGCCACGCACGAGAGACAAGAGAAACAAGCCCAAAAAACAAGACCTTGGCCGCTGGCCTGGCCAGTAATGTGCGCCCCCACGCTCTCATCCTTCTCGACGTGGTTTAGCGGCAGCTTCCATGCTCGATCCGGGGTCTTCTGGGGTCTTCTACACGCGCAACAACCCCCACGAGCTCACGAGCTGAGAAGATCCTTTCCCTGGTTGGATGCAACCGAGAAGACTCGGCCGTGTTGACATGCTAGTGAAGCCGAGAACACGGTGTGCAACTGGCTGAGCTCCCCGCAAGAACTTCTTGATGGACTCCGGGATCTGGACCCGTATTTCGCTTCCCCGGCCTTCCCCCGCGCCGGGGGCCCCGTTCCTGGCCCGCTATGTCTTCGCTATTGGCCGATGAAAGACTCTGACCCGAGCAGACCGAGTTTTCCTCTCTTCTCCGGTGGAGTATACACTCCCGGAGTGTCCTAGTATGGAGGTTACAGTCGGACTTACACCGATGCCTTCGGGTGAATAGCTCGCAACCGTGGACTTGCGTATCTCGGGGACTACATGCATTGACGCCACTTATTGCCATTCTCCCCACAGACTGCCTGAGATATGCCGGTCTAAAAAGTCCCTTTCCCCGACATGTAGTCCCGAGGCTTGACCTTTTGATTCCTTCCTCCCATTCTTCTCTCCACCTTCCTGCCCCTTGCTTGCTTCGGTATTTTCTTATCTTTACCGAGAAGTCTATTATATCTAGCAAGCGAGGTAGATTGTTTGCTCCTCCATTCAGAACTTTCTTGTTTCTGTCTTGCTAGGAAAAGGAGCAATATAATGTCTCCTCGACCTTCTGGCGATGTTGAGATCGGTGATCTCAACAAGTCCTTCGTGGACAATGTCGAGACCGTTGCCAATGCCGACAAGCCCAACCCTCAGAAGGAGGCTCCGGCCTACGTCGCTGGCCTGTCCCCGGAAGAACGCGAGAACGCCGAGCGGGCTCTTGTTCGCAAGATCGATATTCGGTTGCTCCCTATGCTGATTATCATGTACATTCTCAACTATCTGGATCGCAATAACATTGTAAGTGGACAACCAGTGAGGTATTCAGTATGACAAGGACTGACATTTCCAGGCTGCTGCTCGTTTGGCGGGACTCGAGTCGGACCTTGGCCTGCATGGCAGTCAATACGCGGTAAGGATGATCTCAACCTCCTCTAGACACGCGGTTTCATACTAATCTGGCCT
This sequence comes from Penicillium sp. G339, assembly GCA_027569595.1. NCBI lineage: Eukaryota > Fungi > Ascomycota > Eurotiomycetes > Eurotiales > Aspergillaceae > Penicillium > Penicillium sp. G339. Next base: position 501,539 of record JAPDFJ010000020.1, read on the forward strand.
AGACTTGCGTTAGCATTCTGTTCGTTGGTTATCTCTTGATGCAGGGTTAGTGTTCTTCTCGTCGAGACCTTTGAGAAATGTTTAATTGATCGGTCTTGAATAGTCCCCTCCAACCTGCTTCTCAACAAGATCGGAAAGCCCGCTATCTACCTCCCTGTGGCCATGATGGCTTGGGGTGTTATTTCGACACTCACTGCCGCTGTCCAAAGCTACGCTGGCCTTGTGGTGGTTCGATTCTTCCTCGGTTTCGTCGAGGCCGCCTATTTCGTATGTACCCTCTCTGGCTACAGAAGATAGTGACTGACTTTTCCAGCCCGGTTGTCTGTATTTCCTTAGTGCATGGTACACTCGCAAGGAGCTGGGCTTCCGTACTGCTGCTCTGTACTCCGGTTCTCTTCTGTCGGGCGCTTTCTCCGGATTGATTGCTGCCGGTATTACTGGTAACATGGATAATGTCAAGGGACTCCGTGCCTGGTAAGACATTAGACATTCCCGCATACTCAGCTGTTCTGTTCGTTCGACTAATTATCTCAGGCGTTGGTTGTTCATTATCGAGGGTGCTATTACCATTGCGATCGCCTTTATTTCCATTTGGGTGTTGCCCAATTTCCCTCGTACCACCCCCTGGCTCACGGAAGAAGAGAAGGAGTTGGCCGTGTGGCGTCTTGAAGAGGATATTGGTGAGGATGACTGGGTGGACAGCGAGCAACAGTCTTTCCTGCACGGTGCTAAGCTGGCGTTTGCCGATATCAAGACCTGGGTTCTGGTGAGTGCATCCAAAGTGACCATCAATTTATAACAACCATCGGAACTAACAATAAACTCCATTCAGATGCTCATGATCCTCTGCATTGTCTCTTCCGCCTCCGTTACAAATTTCTTCCCCACTGTCGTCGAGACCCTCAACTACGGAAATATCGAGACTCTCCTTCTCACCGCGCCTCCCTATTGTCTCGCTGTGATCACTGCCTTTCTCAACGCCTGGCATTCGGATCGCACTGGAGAACGATATTTCCACGTCACGCTACCATTATACATTTCCGTTGCGGCCTTCATCATTGCCGCCACCACCACAGATGTTGCCCCTCGGTATGTTTCGATGATGCTCATGGTGCCATCTTTCTACTCTGGATACGTCGTCGCCCTGGGCTGGATTTCAAACACCCTGCCTCGTCCTGCATCCAAGCGTGCTGCTGCGCTGGGCGCAATCAATTGTGTCAGCAATGCTAGCAGCATCTACGCCAGTTACATGTACCCTGATAGTGACAAGCCACGATTCGGTAAGCTTCTGTCCTTTGAATGATGCTTTCAGCTCAGAAGACTAATACAATATTTGCAGTCACCGCGATGTCTGTAAACTGTGCAACTGCCTTTATTGCCATCATTGCGGCAACTGTTCTTCGCTTCATGCTCGTTCGTCTCAACAAGAAGCTGGACCGCGGCGAGCACGTCGAGGGCGCTGTTCCAGGCCAGGCCAGCACTCGTGGCTTCCGCTTCCTCATTTAGACGACTAGAATTATCTTACTCTCATCTCCTTTCAGCACTGTTGGTCTCGCATTATTTACACGCTAGAGCTAGACGTCGAGGGAATGATCCACAATCATGGTTATATCAAATTTGGCTACGACCTTCTCACGACTATTGCAATTGAGATACGCTTTAGACTAGAATCGGAAATATTTCATGATCACCTAGAATACTTTTTACTTTTTTCTAGTTTCGCAGTAGATTCTCCGATCACTTAGCACCATAGCGGAGAATGGTGAAACTATCAAGAGTATTCGAGCCTCTCTTTGGTCCACTCAGGTCTCAGCTCCTTTCCACCAACATTTCTCGTATCCAGCGAACTGTCAGCAGCATAATTCACCAACCAATCAACGCCAATGCTTGCTCCATCCTCAGTCTGTGCCCAAACAGCAACGGAAATCGTGTTCTTTCCATTGTAGTTCAAGATACCCGGTGGAACGGGATACACGACTTGGTTTCCGATGTATGGATAATATCGACCGTATTGGTACCCATTCACAAACAACTGCGCCCGATAGGCATTGCTTGAGCTAGATGGCGTAGATAGAATGAATGAAATGGAGATATCCTTGTTGGCGGGGAGGTCAAGTGGGACGCTTGTGCGGAAGAATTTGATCGTCGCGTCTTCAACGCTAAGAGTGGAGGCTGAGCTGCTCTCTTTGGTTGATACCTTTTTCCAGTCTGAATCATCGAATCCGGGGAGATGCCAGCCAACTCGCTCACCGTAAAGTCCGTCTTCATTGTAAGTGCCGCGAACCGGGTCGATGTTCGACTCGCCGCCTGCTGTCCCGGCTATCCGCCAGTGCGAGAAGCCAGTGGAAGAACCAATGAGACGAGACTCGAGAATTCCGCGCGGGTTCAGAGCACCAGTTGTTTCATCGTGGCCAGTGTCGTCGTGGACGATTAGGAGTACATTGGGTTTGTCGGTGTTTAGAGTAACGTTCGCGAAAGAAAGCGTGAGGTTAGCTTGCTCTACTGAAGCGTCGCCCAGGAACGAGTTCAGGAATTTGCCGTTTAACCAGGCGGACCAGCCGCTGTTGATATTAGTGACTGTGGTAGCCATTTCAATGCAAGAGACTTACAAAGCATATCCACCTTGGACGTTGAGGAATGCACCCGTTGCGGTACCGTTGAAGTATCCACGCCAGAGACGGATGCCATTGTGGAATCCTAAGATGTATAAGTAACTGTATATCCCATCATGGGGAAGTGTCCTTACCATATTCATCAGCATACAACACTGGGAGAGTCGTAGGAGTTCTCGGATTCAATGTTGTCATATGATCCGCATCTGTAAAATTAGCTTTCATCTGTAAAAAGTTGGACTGGGAAGTAGTTCAACATACCGACCCAAGCTGACCCAGAGTCATCATACGCCGGAAGTCGCTCTGGCAGACTATCTTTTGATTTCCACGAGCCAAATTCAGGCAAAGTGACCGATTTTGGCGCGGAAAGCTGACCCTTGAGACTTCCATACTCGGTACGGTGAGTCTTGACTGCCTTTCCATTCCAGGTGATGGAAGTAACGGCCTTCGGCGCAAATACCTCCAGTGTGGTGGCATTGACGACGTCACCGGTCACAGCAAGTTTCTTTCCGGAGATACTAGCACCGCGGACAAGGTAGGGGCCTTCAATGAGGACTAAAACAATTGTTAGAGAGAAGCTAGCACTGGAGGAAACATTCACATACCACTCTCTGTCTCTGGGACCAATGGGTTTTTTGTCAGCGCTGGGGCCCAGAATTTGTACGCTGTTGTTCTGTCCAGCAGTACCACTCGGACATCGTTATCAAGCTCCAGTACAGTCATTCCAGATGACTGCGTAAAAGTAACCGTCAGACCGCCACTCTCCTTGAAGAATTTGACCCCCGAGCATCCTTCGCATTGCTTAACCATGCCCTTCTTAGCTCCCTTGATAGAGAACTCTCCAGACTCCCCAGTAGGAACCCAGAGAGCCAATGTCGGAGTCTTCTCAAGAACACTGTAAGTCAGGACTTCCGCAGTGGAGTAAAGTAGTGTCTCCGAGCCGAAGCTGAAGTCCGTTACAAGGATCTTTGATTGATGGCCGTTAAGTCGAAGCTTTCCTCCGTGCCTCGGGATAGTCAGAGCTCCGACGGAGGTGTTGACTTTTAGATGGAATGCCTCATTGGTAGAAATCGAAGTGTTCAGGTGGAAAGTCGCATAAAAACCAGCGTTTGTGTCCGGATTCCGCAATTCATAAGCCCTCACGGCCTCATTGTCCGTATACTGTGTGCCATTTCCAATCAGATCTGTCATTGTCAAGTCCTTTGCGCAGCGTGTGAATAGAGCAAGCAGCTTGGTCTCGTAGTACTTGGAACCAATCGATCGATCCTCCGAAATGGGAGCGGAGTAATCGTAGCTACTTGCCGTCACTGGTGCAGCGATGGAACCCCAGTTCGTACCTCCGAACAGCATGTACAAGCTCATGGCTGTGACACGCTGCCCGATATTCCAGCGATAGAATAGATTGGCAAAATCCGCATCGGAGTTCTCGGCACAACCGCCTTCTGGACCACCCCATGGGTTGTAAGAGCCACCCTGGAACTCGGGCATGAAGGCCGGCATTGATGGCTGGGACTCCTGGAAGTAATCGTAATAGTCCATGACAGAGAAAGCGATGTATTCGCCGTTGGTGGATGTGCATTGGCTGAGGTCGCAGGTCCAGCACTGTTTGTTATTGCATTAGCCTCAAAATCACGCTCAACTCGAGTAACAGTTTAAGGTGCATGAGGCGAAGGCGCTTACCGATGGGTAGGAATCAACACCGGCGACATCGACATTCCCGCCTTCATCCGACCAATCGCTTCCCCATGAATGCGAATTCATGTTCGGATCGTTCGCCGTAAGTGGGACAACAATTCCATTCTCTCTCGCATTTGCCTTCAGAAGCTCCATGTAATGGATTGCCGTCTCGTTTGGAACCTTGTCTGTCGCACTGCCCTCCCATTGGTATCCATACTCGTTCTCAATTTGATAGACAATGGAGTTCTCTCCGTCAGTGACCTGGTACTTGCTGGTAATCTCGGACATTTTCGAAAAGTATGGCGTCCACGCCTTTGTGTATCTTGTGTCATTGTTGCGCAGAGTCCCATACTCGCCCGTTGTTAACCAAAGCGGATATCCGCCCGCATTGGCTTCGGCATTGACATATGGACCTGGGCGAACGATGATATATAGTCCTAGCTCCTTAGCTAACTCAAAAAGGGGAACTATATCGTGTGCGCCGGTAGAAAAGTCAAGCGTATTGTTGTTCGGTGCGTGGTATGCCCAGCTGGAATAGAACGCGAAGGCCGTGAAACCCGCAGCTTTGATTTTCTCCAGTATATCACGCCACAGGTCGGGTACAGGAATGCGCCAATAGTGGAACTCGCCTGAGAAGACAAAGATGCGTTGACTATTAATTTGGAAGCTGTAGTGGTCCCATTGGACAACCTTGTTCAGGCCGTCGTCTTTGAGCGGCCATTGGGTTGAATCGGACGATTCACCCGTGGCGGAGAGACATAGGAGCAAGGTGATCCAAAATCCATAGAGCAAGCGCATGAGATTGGCCATCTTGGAGCGACTCGGGCTGCGGCCGAGTGCTGGACTGTCGGGCGACCTTGAATGGATGCGGCCATTCCGGAATGCGAAGTACTTTATAGTAGGACTATAGCTGCATTGCTCCAATTCCCGGTGGAGTAACTACTGACGATATTAAACTTTAGCGGCAGAATAAATTAGCAGGGCCTTAAGCGAAGCTCCAATGCAGTTAGTTGGTACCTTAGTTCTCCCCGCAAAGTCGCGCTGCATCCGTATTTTTCCTCCACTCACGAGCCCCGGAGGAAATGGAGGGACGGACGAAATGAATAGATAGTGAGTAACTAAGTACGATAGATTGAGAGAAATAATGATGATAAATGTTTCGCTTTTTAAATTCCAGTAATAATGTACATCTAAGTCGTATCGCTGATCTAAGAGAAGAAGAAACGCCAGGCATCAAAATATATGCAAACGGCAGGTCACCGATATACTGATCTCGGGGAGTTCCTTTCGGTCCTCAAGATCGAGCTCGATCCGGTCGAGAAGAGGTTCTTCGTTACAAGAAGAACTCTCTTTCCGGTGGTCGAGGAACTGTCCAATTGACTGTGTCGGATGAAGTCGGGTCCAATGTGGGCTGTGGAAGTGGTAGGGTTTGGTCAAGACAGGTAAGTATGCCATGACACGCCCTTATTGCGCCAAATGAATGAGAATACAGCCCTGGACTCCAAGACTCCGATTTTTGTCTGCGGGAAATTGGTTTGCACGGGCATGGCTACGCAGTAGTGTACCCGGTGAAATACTCAGGGAAAAGCAAATCAAGCGTTACGGTCCAGAACTCCGAACGGGTTCTGCCCCTTTGTTTCGGGGACATTAGAGCTAGACTGTTCCGCCTTGGTCTGCTTCTTGGCACCCTTCTTCGCGGGCACCGGTGAGAAGCCCTCGTTGGATCCAGACTGGATGGTTGCGGCAGAGGCAGCCTTGGCCTTGTTGGCAGCGGAGGCGCGCGTCCGAACAGGCGAGTCTTGGGCAGAGGTAACCTCGGCAATCTTCTGGACCTGGGCCTTCACAACCTCGTCGTCGGTGGTCACTTCACTGTTCTCGCCCTCAATCGCAGCTCTCTTGATCTCACGGCTGAGACTCTTGAGAGCATCCATGCCGGCCTTCTCAGCAGCCTCCATATGAGTCGGCTGCTTGGTGGGCTTGCGGTTGAGGTAGGAGCGCACGAAGAAGCGGGCGAAGAGGTAGGTGAGAGGCAGCAGGTAGGAAACGTTGAGCCAGATCGCAAAGGCCTGGCCAGTGGTGTCCACGCAGGTCACCATCTGCTGGGTATATCCAGAGTAAGGAGGAGCCACGGCACCACCCACATTCTCGGCAATGCCTTCGGCACCGGCAGCGCGGAAAGCGAATTTCTTCAGCCAAGGAACGACGCCAGCAGCACCGGCGGCGGCAGCAGGAGAGGCCTTGGAGAGGTGGCTCAGAGCAGCACTACCTGCCGGGTAGGGGATGGTGTAGTGGACGAAGAGGTAGGCAGCAGCCATGTTGGTACCGAAGACAAACTGGGTGATCTGCATGGTGGTCAAGCTGCGCTTGATCACATTGGGGACACGAATACGCAGAGCAGTCACGGTGTAGTAGGTGTACATCATGGCGTGGATACCCGAGTTGACGAGGGCGAATATCCAAATGGGAGCGGCCATGTAGCGGATACCAGCCCACATGCACATCATAGCACCGGCATGGTGGTAGGTCTGTAGGGTGGAACTCTTCTTGCCCTTGGCCAGAATAATGGCGGTATCAATGACCTCGTAGAACTTGGACAGGTAGAAGATCCAACCCAGATAGGCCAGACCACCGTTCCAGAGACGACCGACATCCGAGGGATCGGGTTTGCCGTTGGTCAATGTGAACGCCGAGTTGGGAATTGACCACTGATCGGTGACGGTGCTATATGTGGCCGCATTTCCATAGCCGCGGGGGCCATTGATCTTGCACAGAGAATCCACGACACCGGCGAGGCCATTGGGCTGGTTGCGGTCTGCCCAGGAGTTTCCAAAGGCCTGGAACATGCCAGCAAAAGTCCACGCGGAGTAAACAGCCAGGAAGACATTGTGCAGAATCACGAAGAGCTTGAACAATGGGGTATTGCTAAAGGCGTAGGGTTTGTAGCCGCGGCTCTTGTTGATGCGATTGACGACGACCACGGTGATCGCGTAGATGGAGGCGATAGTGATGGGGACGCGGACGTCGAGGAGTTGAGTATAGAGGTCATTGGGGATGTTGAAGGGTTGCTTCCATGAGAAATCCGAGACATGAGGCGCCGGAATGGTCTCAGGGAGCTCTGCGGGAGGGAATTTCAGGAGCGAGGCCGGAGGCAGGGCGATGCGGACGGTGGCCGGGCCAAACTGGGTGGGCAAGTTGATGTCGTACATGGTGGACGGGCACGACGTAGACCAGACAGAAGACCAGGGGGGCCAATGCCAATATAATTCCAGAGGCGGAAGAGGACGAAGACGAAGAGAAGACCAAAAGCGCAAAGACGCAAGACAAAGAACGAAGCAAAAAAAAAGAACTGCGAGGGTGTGGGGCGATAAAAAAGGTGTGAGGTTATCAAAAGTGGAGCCTGAGTTTGTTGGGATTTGGTCAGCCGAGGTAGTTACAGGTGTAGTATACCCTGTGTCGTGTGTATAGGTACATGATTAGTGTACTATTGTACAGTATATATCTGGTATAAACTACAGTGATCCATCCAGCCTTAATAATATATTATTGTACACTGTACTTGGTCTGTTGTACTTGGTATACTGTTGTATCCCCACTCTCACCCTCGGAGGGTGCTGACTCATCAGGCTGGGGTCGCACGACACCCGGAAGTATGGAGATTCTATGGAGACTCACATAGAATGCACGGCATCGTCATGAACTGGAGGATCGCCTTTGTTGGGACCAATCATGCAGATCACCCGTGAACATGTTACATGTCTTTCCCAACAGCACGAGTCAGAGCCGATCACATCTTGTTCTCACATGCGGCCGAGGCCGAGGCCTTGGCAAAACAGTCAACAATACTATTCAAGGTACTATTCTAGGTTCTATTCTAGGTAATATACTAACATAACATTGGCCATTGGCTCATGATAGGACTACTCACAGCTCGCTGCGCTAGGACGGATTCTATGAACTCATTTCTATTGGTGCCAAGGCCCTTTCCCACTCATGTAAGGAGGTATATACAGCCCCCGCTCAGTGGGGTTTCGTGTTGATCGGAACTGGCGGTGGCGTCGATGCAGAAGATGATACTGGCGACTCCCCGACTGGCGGTGCACGTATGTCCGCTCTCTTCGGCGGCGGCGGAGGGGGGGCCTTCTTGCGGGCTTGAGCCTCAATGGTAGCGTCGGGTCCTGCCGTCGCGGGGGTACTAGTAGCTACCGGGGAATTCGCGGTGGAAGAGCTGGTCACTGGGGAATTGGGACCCGGTGGGCGGGGCATCCGCTTATTTGCGTCGGCAGAGAACTTGCGGTCCTCAACAAGTGTGTTGATACGCGAGGTCACTCCACCCAATTTCTGCTTGCCCAGGTCGATCTTGTCTGCATGTCGCTCCCGGAATCCCTGGGCTGGCGGTAATGCCGACTCCGCATCTCGAGGAGGAAGGGTAGACGCACGGGCTGGAGGAGTTGGTGCGGCAGAGGAAGACCTGCGGTCTTCGACAAATGTACCCACACGTGAGGCCGCTCCACCGAGTTTCTGCTTTCCCATGTCGATCTTGTCTGCATGGCGCTCTCGGAATGCCTGTGCAGATTGAAGCGTGGAAGGCCGAGATGGCGGCAATGCCGGCTCAGAATTCTGAGGGGGAAGCGTAGACGAACGGGCTGGGGGAGCAGGTGCGGCGGGGGAAGACCTACGGTCTTCAACGAATGTGCCCACCCGGGAGGCCGCTCCACCGAGTTTCTGCTTTCCCATGTCGATCTTGTCTGCATGGCGCTCTCGGAATGCCTGTGCAGATTGAAGCGTGGAAGGCCGAGATGGCGGCAATGCCGGCTCAGAATTCTGAGGGG